>OY829914.1:167405214-167932714 GCA_963691935.1 Nephrotoma guestfalica
GATGTGATCATGTACATATTGTATAAAGGATTCATAAAAATATTTATACTTCATTCCTATGTAATATTTATGTTGTAGTAAACGACATGAATGAATACTTACAGTAAGTTTCAAATATAGGAAAGGCTCTTAATTATCTGAAATAACGGCACATTAATGAATTTGCTTTGGATACTAATCTGCTCATTTACCTTACTCTGCTATCTCATACTTTTGAAAATGTGTAGACTTTAAAGAATAAAACACTTTTTATAGATATTTTTTGCCGTTCATAAGTAGGTCTGCAACCACCAACGAATGTATATTGCTAAGAGCCATGATCAATTCAAGCAATGTACTTTTTTGAGAATTATGTAATGTTTAGATAACCACATACAGGATGGGCAATCTGTTAGTAAACTTTTCATTTGTAAATAAAACATACATTTTGAGATGAAAAGTGAATTTTTTTACTGATAAGGAAAGGTCGTTCTATGCCATTTATGTATGAAAAACAATATCGTTCATAGCCGTGTTGGGGGCTTCTTCGTCTACAGGCCTCCATCCGAACTTTAAAATTTTCGATGACTTTTCCAACAACAGCGGACCAATGACCTCAATTTCAGCTCGAATGTTATTGAATTGTTGTGGATGATTAGCATACACCTTACCTTTCAAATAAACCCACAACAAATAATCTAATGGTGTTAAGTCCGGGCTTCTTGTTGGCCAAGGGACTTCACAATTTCTTGAAATTATGCGATCTGCAAATTTTGTTAACAATAAATGGATTGTTGTACGACTTGCGTGGCATGTCGCTCGGTTTTGTTGAAACCAACGGGTGTTGACACGCAATCCATTCAATTTGGGTCACAAAAAACCAGTTAACACGTTGCGATAAAATTCCCTAATCACTGTAAGGGATTTTCCTGTTCAAATAAAAATGGCCGAATGATGCCTCCAGTCCATAAATCACACCAATCAGTGACTCTTGATGGATGAACTTCTGCCTCGTGAATAACAGGAGGATTATCCGCTCCTCAAATTTGACAATTTTGCTTATTGACGTGCCCATTAAGATTAAAATGAGCTTTATCGCTAAAGATGATTTTTGATGAAAAACCTTCATTTCGTTCAAGCATCCAATTAACAAAACGGTGACGATTTTAATGGTCTGGTGACTTCAATTTTTGAGTTAGTTGAATTTTGTATGGATGCAAATGAAGATCAACATGCAAACTGCGTCGTAATGTGGTTTGTGAAATGTTTAGATCTTGTGAACGGTGCCTGATTGATGTGCTTAGTCCATTAATAACACTTTCGCTAATAGCTGCCACTGCATCAGTGGTACGAACTGGATGAACATGAACGTCCATGTCGATCAAAATTGTCACGTAATTTATGAAATGTTGTTTTTGAACGATAATTTTCATAATAAATTTGGACAATCAAAATGCGTTGTTGTGTTGTTAGCGATTCCATGATAATAAAAGGTATATTTTGGACTTTTCATGTTAAAGAATTTTTTAGAACAGATAACATTATTCAAATCTTCCTAAATTGCCCGAAATCTAAACATTAAAGAATTCTCAAGCCGTAGATTGTCTGAATTGATCATGGTTCTTATCAAAATTTATTGGTTGACGTGAAATTTATGATGAAACTTCGTAAAATTTTAATCATTTTAGCTGTTTGTTAATGTAACACAGAACTCATCAAAAATTGATGCTTTTTCCATTTTATACTAATTTTAAAAATTTTTAATATTAAATTTTGCTCCTTCAGTGTGCCCAATTTGCAGTTTGCATTTTTGTTTCATCGTATTGATGAACACGCATTAAATTCAAACTAAATGTGAATCAATTTCTTTTGCTTTTAGAAGGCAATTTATCTTTTGTAATTTTTAATAATTTATTACTTATTCAATATTAGACCGATTCAAGGATCATCTAGTAATTTATCTATCTTAAATTAATTTTTCAGTTTATGATGAGTAACCTAACATTAGGTTTATTTTACAATAATTTCTGCTTTTGGATTCTTCTCACTCCATTGGTGGTGTCCAACATACGACGGATATCGTCATTTTCATGTCGATATAATCGCCGTACGTGCCTTGCTTGTTTCTTTATTTGATCGGTGACGTATTCCATTTTTAATCCTCTATGAAGGATGGCGTTCCTTATGTACCATAAGAGTACTCAGAATGCTCGTTTTCAGGTTTGACTCGAAAGTGTTGATCTGCGATGGTCAAGAATTTAAAAATTTGCAGGTAGGTTTCGATGCAGTTTAAATTTAAGCTCTTGGGGCCAAACTTTGTTGAACACTTAAACTAAGCTAAGAAAATACTGGAGCATATTTTCTTATTCTGAAGTGCAACCTCAATGACATCCGTTATTCTTTGAACCCGGTCAACTGTAGAGTGATTTTCTCTAAACCCAAATTTTTGAATTTTTAATTAATAAATAAAGAATAATAAATATTTTTTTTATATTATGTTTTGAGCTGCGCCGATCGCTCCTCATATATTATTCTTACTTCACACGCATTGCAATTAGCCTTGCCATACGCCAACAGCAACATGTCAGCATATTTTTTCGTTACTAAAGTTAGCTATCGGAACAACAACGAAGACAAATACAACAAAAAGTTCTTAACAATTTAACAAGAACAACGTGAAGCACACGGGCACTTCCGGTGACATATAGTGAAATATCGACTGAATAGCTCAAGGCAATTAACACCCAGTTTACTTATTTTTAAAAATCTATCAATCCCTTAAAAGGTATTGTCTTACCCATGACAGAAATAACCCTGACAAAATAGTATATATTATTATTTTTAGTATACCATTGGAAAGAGCATAAAGTATTTCAAAATAAGCGTTAGGTTTTTTAAAATAAAAATAATTTAATATTAATTAATAATTTAATATTAAATTAGACACCATGCCAAGTTGAGAACACTAAATTCCATACTCAGCACTCATTGTTCCGATGATTTTTTGAATTATTAAAGAATTAAGTAAATTTGTCCAAAGACGCTTCCACGTGTAGCGCCATATCGCCAATCACAACATGCATATTGTCCTCTAATTTTTTGTTCAAATTTCAGACACCATGCCAAGTTTAGAACACTAAATTCCACACTCAGCACTCATTGTTCCGATGATTTTCAAATTATTAAAGAATTAAGTGAAAATAGCCCCAAAGACGCTTCCACGTGTAGCGCCATATCGCCAATCACAACATGTAAATTGTTTTGAAATTTTTTTACAAACTTCATACACCATGCGAAGTTGAGAACACTAAATTCTACACTCGGCACCCATTGTTCTGAAAATTTTCTGTATTAAAAAAACTTTAAAATTATATGTTTGTAAAGAAGGTATATAAACTTATTATTGTAGTACTTTGCTTCTCAATATTTTTTGCTTATTTTTAATAATTTTAATTAAATCACTACACTTCTTGCTAATTTGTGTATCTACATTTTTAAGTCTACACTTTTCGTTGAAATGTGTAGCTACACTTTTCATTAACATTAAATACTTCACACCAGTGCTGAGACACCCTTTATATGGAGAAAAAAGTTTAATTCACAACGAATTAACGTTTTTTTCTTAGGAACGTGTAACAATGTGTAGAAGAAACAATTAGTGAAAGATGATTTTTTATTGTTGGTGTTGCATAAGATAGAAGAGAAAATAATAATGTAAAAATTCAAATGAAAGGCGTACAGGCCAGCCATAACGGCGATCCTAGGTACGTTACCATAATCCTGAAATATCAACAATCAAATAACAAATTATAGCCCAGGCCCTGCCTGCATCCTTAACAGATAAGGTTAGTTAGGAAAGGATGTTAGTCACAGAAACGACTAGGGTGAACCGCAGCAAAGTCATTTTCTAACTACTTAAATATATTAGAATGTTAGTTTCAATTAAATTCACACTCTAGATTAGAGTTTGTTAGTTAATTAATGTAAGTTAGTTGTGTTTGAGGTAAAGGATACTAATATTCATCACATGTATTCGGCATCAGTCCTACTAGACTGGTTAGGTTATTTAATTCACATCTATGGGTCATCTCATCACATACTGCTTGTAACCTTATTTTGCCCTATCTTCCCATCCAACACCATCTAACCGAGGGACTTCACGTTCGTAATGACACGGCAGTATTATCATACATATGATGACCTAAATATTCCGTCAATATGTCAAAATAAAAAAAAAATGAAATAAAAAAAATTTTGATTCGGTATTGTCATTCAGCTACCTATATTTAAATTCATCCAACTAAAAGCAGGGTTAATTTATATCTAACATTCACACAACTTCACTAAAACATAACCTGAATTCAACCAGAAAGATCGTCGAAAAACAACATTCCATAGCAAAAAGTCTTTGGATCGATAACATATTTGATTGTACTGAGTTTATGCTCAAAGCGTAAGTAATTAAATAGACCCCCTGATCAAGAATGTTGCAATCACAATCTTCCCTGACCTTCCGGTATGTAAAAAATAAATAAATAAATAATAAATTTTAAATAATAATAAAACTAAATTGAATTATATTTGCCGACAACTTTATTGTTTGTAATCAGGACTTTATACAATTTATAGAATTGTTTAAAGTAAGTGAAAATTATTAAAATAAGTTATGAAAATGTAATTAAATTTAAATAAAAACCCAAATGGATAAACCGGTGTGAAGTTTTTAACGAAAAGTGTAGCTACACAAATTAATGAAAAGTGTAGTTACACAAATTAACGAAAAGTGTAACTTCTAAAAAGTGTAGCAATTAAAAGTGTAAATAATACACCTACTAAAAAAAGACCGTCAAAAATGTATACTTCATGCAAATACCGGGATCAAATTTTATCATAATAATTCTAGTCTAAAAGTTAGGGTTATTACAAGTAAAAAAATTAACTTTAAATGTTTGAAATGATATACATATCCGAATATATGGTTGATTAAAAAAAACTCAGAGATGAATCCAATTGTTGGCATATAACGACCAATAGTTAACAACTTAAGCTGTTCAAAACAGTTAACTAAATTAAAATAAATTGTTTTGAAATGGATTCACACAAGAATTAGGATATAAATTTCATAAAAATTCAAATATTTTTCAAAATATCTGCTACACTATTGCCGATTCCAAAAATCTCAGAGATGTTACCAAGTGTGGGCATATATTTTCCGAAAGTGGATGAATCGTTCTGTTCAAAACAGTTAACCACGTCAAAATAAAAAGATTTGGGATTGCTTCACAACAATTTTAATTCGGTAAATTTAATGAATACTCTGATATTCGTCAAAATATCTGCTACACTATGGCCAATTCCAAAAAACTCAGAGATGTTACCAAGTGTGGGCATATATTTTCCGAAAGTGGATGAATCGTCCTGTTCAAAACAGCTAACCACGTCGAAATAAAAAGATTTGGGATTGCTTCATGACAATTTTAATTCGGTAAATTTAATGAATATTCTGATATTAGTCAAAATATCTGCTACACTATTGCCGATTCCAAAAATCTCAGAGATGTTACCAAGTGTGGGCATATATTTTCCGAAAGTGGATGAATCGTCCTGTTCAAAACAGTTAACCACGTCAAAATAAAAAGATTTGGGATTGCTTCATGACAATTTTAATTCGGTAAATTTAATGAATATTCTGATATTCGTCAAAATATCTGCTACACTATTGCCGATTCCAAAAATCTCAGAGATGTTACCAAGTGTGGGCATATATTTTCCGAAAGTGGATGAATCGTCCTGTTCAAAACAGTTAACCACGTCAAAATAAAAAGATTTGGGATTGCTTCATGACAATTTTAATTCGGTAAATTTAATGAATATTCTGATATTCGTCAAAATAACTGCTACACTATTGCCGATTCCAAAAATCTCAGAGATGTTACCAAGTGTGGGCATATATTTTCCGAAAGTGGATGAATCGTCCTGTTCAAAACAGCTAACCACGTCAAAATAAAAAGATTTGGGATTGCTTCATGACAATTTTAATTCGGTAAATTTAATGAATATTCTGATATTCGTCAAAATATCTGCTACACTATTGCCGATTCCAAAAATCTCAGAGATGTTACCAAGTGTGGGCATATATTTTCTGAAAGTGGATGAATCGTCCTGTTCAAAACAGCTAACCACGTCAAAATAAAAAGATTTGGGATTGCTTCATGACAATTTTAATTCGGTAAATTTAATGAATATTCTGATATTAGTCAAAATATCTGCTACACTATTGCCGATTCCAAAAATCTCAGAGATGTTACCAAGTGTGGGCATATATTTTCCGAAAGTGGATGAATCGTCCTGTTCAAAACAGTTAACCACGTCAAAATAAAAAGATTTGGGATTGCTTCATGACAATTTTAATTCGGTAAATTTAATGAATATTCTGATATTCGTCAAAATAACTGCTACACTATTGCCGATTCCAAAAATCTCAGAGATGTTACCAAGTGTGGGCATATATTTTCTGAAAGTGGATGAATCGTCCTGTTCAAAACAGTTAACCATGTCAAAATAAAAAGATTTGGGATTGCTTCATGACAATTTTAATTCGGTAAATTTAATGAATATTCTGATATTCGTCAAAATATCTGGTACACTATTGCCGATTCCAAAAATCTCAGAGATGTTACCAAGTGTGGGCATATATTTTCCGAAAGTGGATGAATCGTCCTGTTCAAAACAGTTAACCACGTCAAAATAAAAAGATTTGGGATTGCTTCATGACAATTTTAATTCGGTAAATTTAATGAATATTCTGATATTCGTCAAAATAACTGCTACACTATTGCCGATTCCAAAAATCTCAGAGATGTTACCAAGTGTGGGCGTATATTTTCTGAAAGTGGATGAATCGTCCTGTTCAAAACGGTTAACCATGTCAAAATAAAAAGATTTGGGATTGCTTCATGACAATTTTAATTCGGTAAATTTAATGAATATTCTGATATTCGTCAAAATATCTGCTACACTATTGCCGATTCCAAAAATCTCAGAGATGTTACCAAGTGTGGGCATATATTTTCCGAAAGTGGATGAATCGTCCTGTTCAAAACAGTTAACCACGTCAAAATAAAAAGATTTGGGATTGCTTCATGACAATTTTAATTCGGTAAATTTAATGAATATTCTGATATTCGTCAAAATATCTGCTACACTATTGCCGATTCCAAAAATCTCAGAGATGTTACCAAGTGTGGGCATATATTTTCCGAAAGTGGATGAATCGTCCTGTTCAAAACAGTTAACCACGTCAAAATAAAAAGATTTGGGATTGCTTCATGACAATTTTAATTCGGTAAATTTAATGAATATTCTGATATTCGTCAAAATAACTGCTACACTATTGCCGATTCCAAAAATCTCAGAGATGTTACCAAGTGTGGGCATATATTTTCTGAAAGTGGATGAATCGTCCTGTTCAAAACAGTTAACCATGTCAAAATAAAAAGATTTGGGATTGCTTCATGACAATTTTAATTCGGTAAATTTAATGAATATTCTGATATTCGTCAAAATATCTGCTACACTATTGCCGATTCCAAAAATCTCAGAGATGTTACCAAGTGTGGGCATATATTTTCTGAAAGTGGATGAATCGTCCTGTTCAAAACAGTTAACCACGTCAAAATAAAAAGATTTGGGATTGCTTCATGACAATTTTAATTCGGTAAATTTAATGAATATTCTGATATTCGTCAAAATATCTGCTACACTATTGCCGATTCCAAAAATCTCAGAGATGTTACCAAGTGTGGGCATATATTTTCCGAAAGTGGATGAATCGTCCTGTTCAAAACAGTTAACCACGTCAAAATAAAAAGATTTGGGATTGCTTCATGACAATTTTAATTCGGTAAATTTAATGAATATTCTGATATTCGTCAAAATAACTGCTACACTATGGCCGATTCCAAAAATCTCAGAGATGTTACCACGTGTGGGCATATATTTTCTGAAAGTGGATGAATCGTCCTGCTCAAAACAGCTAACCACGTCAATATAAACCACGTTAAAATATATATTCTCACACTTGGTAACATCTCTGAGTTTTTTGGAATTGGCCATAGTGTAGCAGATATTTTGACGAATATCAGAGTATTCATTAAATTTACCGAATTAAAATTGTTGTGAAGCAATCCCAAATCTTTTGATTTTGACGTGGTTAGCTGTTTTGAACAGGACGATTCATCCACTTTCGGAAAGTATATGCCCACACTTGGTAACATCTCTGAGTTTTTTGGAATTGGCCATAGTGTAGCAGATATTTTGACGAATATCAGAATATTCATTAAATTTACCGAATTAAAATTGTTGTGAAGCAATCCCAAATCTTTTTATTTTGACGTGGTTAGCTGTTTTGAACAGGACGATTCATCCACTTTCAGAAAATATATGCCCACACTTGGTAACATCTCTGAGATTCTTGGAATCGGCAATAGTGTAGCAGATATTTTGACGAATATCAGAATATTCATTAAATTTACCGAATTAAAATTGTCATGAAGCAATCCCAAATCTTTTTATTTTGACGTGGTTAGCTGTTTTGAACAGGACGATTCATCCACTTTCGGAAAATATATGCCCACACTTGGTAACATCTCTGAGATTTTTGGAATCGGCAATAGTGTAGCAGATATTTTGACGAATATCAGAATATTCATTAAATTTACCGAATTAAAATTGTCATGAAGCAATCCCAAATCTTTTTATTTTGACGTGGTTAGCTGTTTTGAACAGGACGACTCATCCACTTTCAGAAAATATATGCCCACACTTGGTAACATCTCTGAGTTTTTTGGAATTGGCAATAGTGTAGCAGATATTTTGAAAAATATTTGAATTTTTATGAAATTTATATCCTAATTCTTGTGTGAATCCATTTCAGAACAATCTATTTTAATTTAGTTAACTGTTTTGAACAGCTTAAGTTGTTTACTATTGGTCATTATATGCCAACAATTGGAATCATCTCTGAGTTTTTTTTTAATCAACCATAGTTTCGGGTATGTATATCATTTCAAACATTTAAAGAATTAATTTTTTTACTTGTAATAACCCTAACTTTTAGACTAGAATTATTATGATAAAATTTGATCCCGGTATTTGCATGAAGTATGCATTTTTGACGGAATTTTTTTTAGTAGGTGTATTATTTACACTTTTAATTGCTACACTTTTTAGAAGTTACACTTTTCGTTAATTTGTGTAACTACACTTTTCATTAATTTGTGTAGCTACACTTTTCGTTAAAAACTTCACACCGGTAATGGATAACACAATCCAACATATTTCAGCTCAAATGATAAATTTCCCGTGGCAGAAAACTGTTTCCTCCTTTCATTAACATTTTATATATTTATATTATTCCACAAAAAGTCATTTGTCACAATACGGTGGCAACCCATTTTGAGTATACAAATTTTCGCTTATTGGGTAAGTTACAATTCGATCTGTTGTAATTTCAAATTTTGGTTTCTCGGGTACCAATATTTTATGTACTTAAGTACATACAAAGGGAATTCCCTTGAAATGTCAGTTTCTATGTATACGATTATAAATTACCGTTCACATATATGTAAATAGTTATAATAACAATAACAATAATAAATAATTAACTTTTATATAATTATAATGAAAATTAGAATAAAAAGATACTTCTCTGATTGTATATGTCTTGAACGTAATTTTCATAATAACTGTCTCAATTCACCTGTATTAACAGGTGAACTTCTAAAGAACAAAATTCACTCAAAAATAGCACATCACTCTCACACTACACTTTCCTAAACTGATTTGAATTAAAATATTAATAATAATTTATTTGAAGGAGAGACAAAAACACGTCTTTCCTCTACGACGATCAGTCGATCCTCAAAAACTAAAAAAAAAAAATTCAAATGAAAGCTTGTACAATAAAAACTAATTATGTACAAATATTAACCGATAATTATGAAATAGAGCTTATTGTAAAAGTAATTCAATTTAGATTACTAAAAAATTATAAAAATAATCAGTTTTTTAATTTCTTCATATTCAAAATTCCCGCCATAACGTTCTCAAAAACCTATTTTTTATTATTTTTTTACATAATTTGAAAATTAGTATTTTAAAACACAACATAGGACTAGAGTACCCATCTCACCCACACTTTCCAGTTGGAACAGCATCCTTATTTGAACCACACTTCATAATCGGATTTAACGGAAGCGCAATCATTTCATTATAATGTGTACAATTGTACTTTTTAAACTGAATCTGATACATATTCGTACACAAGCTAATTCTGTTCTATTGTATAATTTAGAAAATTTTTTGAAGAATACGAGTACATACATACATAGTAATTTTTTTATACTTTTACTGATTGTAAAATTCAATAATATAAAACCGAAAAAACAACTGTAGCATTAAATGATATCACAAACTTTCAATCGTAACGATATGATACCAGAAAAGAAAAAACACAAAAGCTCAGCAAATAATTTATAAAGTAAATAGCAATGTACGAGTACGAATATGTTCTTATACGAGAATAAGCATAACGTATTTAACGAACATACGATATTCTAATATCTAATACGAACCCATCCATGTATAGACTGTATAATTTTCAGATTAAATTTCATGTTTCATTATAATTTCTTATTTCTTGCTTGATATTAGTTAATTTATAAGGAATAACCACACCCGTCTTGAATTTCTTCAGTCATTTTTGCGTTTTATACATTATATTTTTTGTTTGTTTTGAAGAAACACAAGATATAAGACAAAAAAAAAATTGAAACCAGAACGATCTGAAAATTTGACTTTTCCTATATGTATGCACGGTTGTATGCGAGTATACACAGTACTTATTTATGAAAAAGATAAACAACATTTTATTTGTGTTATACTTGTATTACGTCTTGAAATTAACAACTAAGCAAAGAGACAGGCTGAAAGATATTATTATGGCACAAAATTCTTGAAAACAAAAAAAAAAAATGACAGGAAAATTTATGCTTGATACACATATACAGTTTGCGTGTCATTGTGGGGTGGAGGGTTAATGATATAATGATAATAATCTTATATGAGAAAATTTCCTGTTTAATAAAATTTATCATTTTAATATGTAGGTCATAATGAAAATGGCGAATAAAAATGTGTACAAAAAATAAATTTATCTTAAATTAAATTTTTATCGATTTTTAAATGTACATTCAGCCTTAATAATCATATGTTATTGTTGTTAACACTGCTATCAAGGAGGCAAGAATATATTATAATATATTGTATATTATGAAGATTTTATTCGTGCAATAAAACAAAATTGTTAAAAAAATTTGAACAAATCAATATGACATTTAAGTATACATTTATATGTTTGAATTATCCTTAAAAATAAAATGGAAATCGTAAAATTTTAAATTGGACCAATTTTGTACCAAAACGTATTTCATAAAAATTATGTACGCGTATATTCACCCCAACAACCATTAATATTAATTGTATATAAACTTTTTATTTTTTGAAATTTCGTTCAATCGTAAGACGGCAAATAAATGAACTGTGCAAAGCGATAAAACAATTATTATTTTTGTCAGGTCACAACTACATCAAAAATTGACTTTTATAAAAGAAAATCCAATTTCCGAAGTAGCTAATAAGAGTTTTCCAGTTACCCGCTAGCACACTCCTAATGGTTTTTATATTTGCCAAATTAACTGCAAGGAACGGCTTTTGATATGAATCACGAATAATTAGTGGCAGTTATGCATAATTTAGCTGCTAGATGGTTGAGTTTGATATTTATGTCAAAAATAAAATAAATATTTGCAGCGCATTGACGATTGGAGTTTATGTTGTTATTTACTAATCTTGCAACATAATCCACAAATTTTTTTAAGTCATTTGACAGTTAAAGACGGTTGTGATTTACTCGTGGACATTTTCTGAATGTTCCAATTACCCATAGCAATGGCAAAAATCATGTTTATTTATTTATTTTTAATTTTAACATTAATTTTTATATATACAAATCATTAAAGTGAGAGTGACTACTAGTGGATTTAGTGTCCTTTAAAAGTTCGTCATTCACACCTGTATGTACAAAACATATACAGCAAATAGTGTCATAGTGACTAAAACTACATTACGCATAATAAAAAACAAAATTCAAATACATAACAATTAATATAATATAATTTAATTAATTAAGAATGAATGGCATTATAAATCACAAATAATCTTTAACTGATGACAACAGATGAGATTTTATCATTCGTTTAAACATAAAAATATGTACAGCGCTCTTAATATTTTCAGGTAAATTAATATAAATATATGGCCCAATAAATGTTAATGATTTTCTGCCAAATTCCGTTCTAATTTGGGGGCACTTCAACTGACTAGAATTTCTGGTTGAATAGCCGGGATCTAGAAATTCGAATTGTATAGTCGAAATTAATGATGGGATGTGTAAAGACTTAAACATGTACGAGTAGATCGAGACATACATCTCAAAAATTACTTTAATTGGGAGAATGCCTATAGCAATAGTTCGATAGAGCTCTACAGTAGAAAATAGGTGAGGCAGTTTGTACATTGCTTTACAGCACCTATTTTGTAAAATCTGCAATTTATTCAGTTTCTCTTTAACAGCTGAACCAAAGGTAGAAGAAGCGTATGAGAATCGGGTATGAATAAATGAGAAATAATTTTTTTTAACACATGTACTGGAACAAAATCAGCCAATTTTCTAATCAACCAAATAGATGGGCAAACTTTAATTTAAATAGAATTAATATGGTCCTCCCACGTCATATGCTTGTCGAATATTACTCCAAGGTACTTGAATTTGTCCACACGCTCTGTGGTGCAATATGCTACTGAGACCCGTGAGCGGTAAATTGGCCATATCATTTACGTAGATTAGAAATAATAGAGGGCCAAGGACACTCCCTTGAGGAACACCACAGTTCACACTTAAAGCGGAGCTTTTTACACCATTTAGAATCACAAACTGCTTTCGGTTACTAAGGTAGCTTCATAACAGTTTGTATGATAGGCCACGGAAGCTATACATTTGTAGTTTTTGAATAAGTAAACTGATCTATACAATCAAAAGCTTTACGAAGATCAAGAAATAAGCCACAGATATAGTTTTGCCTGTCAAAATTACGATAGATCAAGTCAGTAATGTCTGTTAAGGCCAAATCTGTACCAGAAGATTGTCGAAATCCATACTGACGAGAATAGAAAAAAATAGATTTATTCAGGAAGTCGATCATCCGGTTAGCAATAATTTTTTCTAAAATTTTGTCAAATACCGACAAAACTGAAATTGGACGATAATTATTAACTAGTTTAGAATTTCCAGACTTAAAGATAGGTGTCACTTTAGCAATTTTAAGACAATCGGGGTAAACACCGGTTTCCAAAACCACATTAAATAGATCGGCTAGTAATTGTGAAAAAAATGGCAAATGATTCTTCAGAACTACATTACGAATGTTATCATAACCACCACCCTTTGTATTACTGGGCGAAAAGAAACACGAATTAATACTACACACCATAGTATGAAATTTATTTAAATCATCTGAGCCTGGTCTAGAACTATTTGCTGATACAGAAGAAACTGAGATTCAATATATTAACAATAGCAGTAGGATCATGATACTCAACATCATTACAAATAACGGAGTGGATCCTATTATTAGAGTTATTATTATCATGAACTGATTTAACTGTTTCCAGATTTCTTCTTGGCTCAAATTATTAAATAAATTGTCAAAATAATGCTTCTTTGCAAAATATGTTCCGTTTTAGATCTTCCTATTTAGCAAATCTAATTTATGTTTTAGTTCTAAATTTGTACTGTTCCTTTTAAAACGCTTCAACATCCGGTTTTTAAGTTTATTTAGATACCAGAGTTCAATAGTCATCCAAGGACAAACACTTGCATTTTTAATTTTTACATGTACTTCCTTTAAAACGGAAAACTGTAGAACAACTTTATTATACATATCAAAAATCCGTTCTAGCGTAGACTCAGGATTTATGACGTCAACACGATACTCATTAAAAAATATTCAAAGGACTCATTAACCTTTTTGTAATTAACGCATCTCTTCGTTAGTGTCCGAGTACAATATTTAGGCTTGAATCGAAATTTTGAGAGTACAAAACTATGATTACTTATGTCGGCTTCAATGGTAAAATTCCGAACTTGCTCAATATTATGAAAACTGCTAACAGAGTGGTCTAAAATATTACGACTAAGTGGTTTGGTAAATAAAGTGTTTGTTACAATCATACCATGAGAGAGCAAGGTTGCGTTATAGTCTGAGATTAAGTTAGAATTTTTAATAACAGATATGTTCATGTCACCAACTAAAATAAAATCGTGTGTAGATTTATGGTTTCTGAGAAGTTGTTCTAAAAAATCAAGAAACGATGCTGGGTCAGAATTAGGCGGCCTATATATTCCGCATACCTTCGTTAGATTAAACTGCAAAAGTTGAATGCATATGTATTGGAATGTTAAAGAACGGTCATCCATAATTTTCATGGTGAATGGAATATCATTCCTAATGAACATAGCAATACCACCATCCGTTCTATCATCCCTACAAGAGAAAATACTTACGTTATCTCTAATATTATAAGAAAATTTATTTGAACTTTGAACAAATGTTTCCGAAACTAGTACAATATGAAACGGGTTAGCCTCGTACCTATTGAGACCAGCCCGTTTTCACAGAATTTGCCACTACCCATGTTCGCACTCCTTGCGGCATTTTTTCCCGTAGCTCAGTCTTTTAGAGGAAAATGGCGTAAGTATTGGAGTGCATGGATAGCGGCCTTGCTAGCCGCAGAAGAAAGGGGGAAAAGTTGAGTGAGGTAACGGACCCGTACATAGTGGCAGTGTCGTCGACCCATTATGCGGATCGAGTCGACCGAGGTTGTATATTATGGTGTTTACACCACCATTTTAGATCAAGTAAAACGAAAATATATTGGCCTCGGGCCCACAAAAGATGTTAGTACGTATGTTTTGGGTACCACGGCGGTTTTGGCAGAAGGGGAAAGAGTGCCTATGTCACAACATTCCCGTCCCGAGAGACAGCCAAAAGAACACCCTGCTACCTGGGCCGTAAGAGTTAGTATGCTGAGCCCGATATACTTACCAATTTACTGCTGAAGGTGAAGAACAACCGCAACAAAAAAAAACAAAAAACACACAATATTTTACTGTACGTTATAGACTACACATAAAACTTTATTCAGCAAAACAAAAAAAAACAAAACAAAACTTTAAAAAAACTAGATAACTTAACTTAATTATCCGCCGAGCTGCGCTACTACACGGATAATTAAATGTTGACTGCCCTTAACCAAGAAAATTTCGCGGTATTTATTCCAAAATTAATTACTTGTTGAGAGAGAGAATTTACATTTTAACCCAGTGATTAAAATTGTTCTCTCAATCAGCTTACATTTTATTTTTGATGGCAATCCAGAAAACTTTTAGAAACCGCGCATGTTGTAAATTTCCGGCTCGTGTTTGCTACTAGCGGAAGTTTGTACAACAACAAATACAAATGGTTTTGATTTTCACATAGGTTGACGTATTCGTAGATATGTCAACGCTATACATAAATAAACCACTTGCATTTATCGTGTACTTGAAAAATGCAGAGATGTCAAATTACATACATAAACTATTTACGCTTACCCCACAGAAACTCATTAAAAAAAAATTCTAACGTGAATTAATTAAATGGCCTTGTAAACTTATGACTAGTATAGGGTGTTTCAACAGGTGCGCTTCAACTTTTTTCCGATAGGGACGGCGAACGACGCCATATTTTTTATTAATCTTGTGTCATTTGGAAACTTCATTAGTATACATTTCATCATGGAGCGCTACACACGTGAACAGCGATTGCAAATCGTGCAAATTTTTTATCAAAATAATCGTTCTGTTGCTGCTACTTTAAGAGCATTACGGCCATTTTACGGTCCATTTAACAAGCCAGCCCGTTCGACAATCGACCGTATAGTGGCAAAATTTGAGTCTACGTTTTCGCTACATAATGTTCCGGTGCCCTCGAGAGCAAGAAGTGCTCGAAGTGTTGAAAACATCGCAGCCGCCAGGGCTTCAATTCAAGAAGACGCGAATGTGTCGCTCACACGACGTTCGCAACAATTGGGCCTTTCTGTGACATCATTGTGGCGAATTTTACGTAAAGATCTTGGCCTACATCCGTATAAGATCAAGCTGACACAACAACTAAAGCCGTTTGACCATTTGAAGCGACGCCGATTCGTGAATTGGGCTCAAGAGCAAATCGAAAATGATGCAGATTTTCACCGAAAAATCATCTTCAGCGATGAGGCTCACTTTTGGCTAAATGGATTTGTCAACAAGCAAAATATGCGTTACTGGGCAGGAAGAAACCCATACGTGATTCATGAGGCACCGTTGCATCCCAAGTCACTCGAAATCGATACCGCGTTATGATAAACGATTTTTTTTGGCCGCAATTGAATGGAATGGACTTGGACGACATGTGGTTTCAACAGGACGGGGCCACATGCCACACAGCACACGATACAATCGCGTTATTGAAGACTAAGTTCGATGAGCGTGTTATTTCGCGAAATGGGCTCGTCCAGTGGCCGCCGCCCTCGTGTGATTTGACACCTCTAGATTATTTTCTTTGGGGTTATGTGAAATCATTGGTCTATGCCAATAAGTCGGCGACGTTGCAAGAGCTCAGAGCCAATATAGATCGTGAAATTGCTGGAATTTCGGCCGATTTATGCGAAAGAGTGGTCGAAAATTGGGTTCAAAGATTGGACTTCGTAAAACGTGCACGTGGTGGTCATGCAAAAGAAATCGAGTTTCATACTTAAATGTAAATGTGTTATATGTTCATACTTAAATGTAAATTGTCATTATATGTTCAAATTCGTTAATAAAAAAAAAGTTAGTCCAAAAGTCGAACAGTTTGTGTTTTATTCAAAAAAAAAGTAGAAGTGCTCTTATTGAAAAACCCTGTACATAAGTTAGATATAGTTAGAGAATTATCTCCAAAGTCATGCAGATAAGAAACATTATTTTTGTTTTTGTTTGGGATAGGTTAGTAACGGAATTAAATAGAATTCCGTTACAAATATGTATATCCGTTTTGAGAGACTCTATAAAAAGTAATAACTTATCCAATTTAGCTAGATCGTTCATACCCCAAATATTTATTTGAAGTATATTTAAATTAATAGAATTTGAACGCGATACATCAATATTTGCCGAATAATCATTAACTCTTTCCAAATAAAGGTTATGGCACTTATATTTTAATGATTTAAAGGTCATAACCACAATAATAATTTAAACTTATAACCACCAGAAAAGAAAATAATGGTAAAAAAACATAGAACCATTACCAGAAGATTAATATTAATAAAACCATTACATAAATAATTATTAATAGGGAAAAAATCCATCTTAATGGCATATTGAAATAATATAATGATAATTACTGCGCAGAGAAAATTTGCATTGTATATCAATATTCCGTGGATAATACTTATAAATAAAATATTGTAGTGTGTTATGTACTTTAAAATATGCTGAATTCTTATTAAGCGTTTACAGCTAAAAAATAATGAAAATAAATAAAAAATAAACAAAAACTGTATAATATGATTAAAATTGAGTACAATCGGGGATCAAAATAAGTAATAACAAACAAATAAGCGTTTACCGCTAGACCCGTACACAAAAGAATTTAGAAAAAACAAAATACAATTTAAATAAGTGTTAAAATTAAAATTTAGAAGAATACAATTTAAAAAAAAGATTAATAATAAGACAATATTTACATTAATACTGGTGGAGTTAGATGACATTCTGTGGTGATGTGATTGTTGGAGTATCAGCTGCTGCAACGGATGACTGGTGGGCTTTATGTAAACGGCTAATATCATTGAACGAATAAATATGGTACACTTTCGAGTCCGATGTTTTGCGTAAGTAAATCTTATTTCCCTTACACCATAAAAACTGGTACTTATAGTTAAATTTAATCTCTTTAGCTGCGTTGTACAATCGAGATTGAAACCGTGTAAGATAATGAAGTATCCAGATTTTGCGATTAGGAGACACCATTGAAAACTCTGCACCAAGTTGATGTAAGTAAACATACTTCCTCTTGCGAAATTGTGTTTACAATTATAGTTTTTAGATCGACAGTATTTAGTTTAACATTGTATGAGTGTTTGAGTTGTGATGCCGATTCATTGTTATGAACCATTGGTTTAACAGAAATTAAATCGTCACTGGAGGTACGAACGTTGACTGCACCAATAACTTTAAGAATCAAAGTCTTCACAATAGGGGATATCTTCACTCTTTGCTGGAATTCCACATACCACAATGTTGGAACTATTTTATTCTTGAGGACTAATATCCAGTTGAGCTTCAATTTTATTAAGTTTATTTTCATGAAATTCCATTTTATTTTCCAGAATAGAGATTCTACGGGTACAACTGACGGAATTCTTGGTCAACTTCTAAACTGTAATTTTCATCTCGTCCAGCAGTTTGCAACAGAAACTTACTGATGCTTCAAGTATGTCAAGCTGGTTTTTCATCGCTTGAAGAATAATAACCACATCGCTTAAAGTTGGAGTATCATTGTTAAATAAATTTGGATTGTTATATCCAACATTGTGATATTTAATTTTTATTATTTTGTTTTAAATTATTATGACACTGAACGATGTTGATAGTCAGAACGACGTGCGAAGTATGTTACTATCGCTGTGTTAGCGAGTGCTAAACTAAAAAGCACCTAATAATAGCTTTGAGTAAATAATAATAATTTCACAGTAGTGACATTCCAAACAGTAGTGATAAAAAATAATAACCAAACAAGTTACTTAAGTCTTATTTAAGTAACATAACATAAACAATAACTACAATTCAGCTCGCTTGTATCGTAGCTCATTGTGATTAAGATGATTTTATGATTTCGTAAGAATAGGTGAGCACATCTTTTTAATTGGAACACAAGGCCCACACGCTTCCCAAATACCATTTCAGATTAGATGACAAAATAACAATGCCAATTTACAACAACAATGCTATGTATTCAATGCCAATTTGGAATTCGTTGAACTCCTACAGAGTTGATGGTATTAAAATTTCAATTCTATTTTTTAATTACTGCGCTTGTCACAAGAGTTTCCCAAATTAATTTTCTTGTTCTAAATGTGTCCATCTTGTACTTATTTTGATATTTTTGACACTTTCTACAAAATTGATACATACTATTGACAAGCGTTTTGTATTGATTTTTTACATACTAATAAAACTAAATAATATTTAGTTTTCAACAAAATAATAATTGTGGCATAGTGTATTGATTATAATGGACTCATACAAAAAATAATAATTCAGGTAAAATTTTATTTGTTTTTGTTATTAAATCAATTTTACAGAGCATTTCTGAGAATATTTATTATTCTACCAGCAGTTCCAGCTCGTCAGATGAGCCTACACCAAGTTCTTCGTGTTTTTTAAGTAATAAGGATGAAAGTGACCGCATCGAACACCGCAAAGTCGACAACTTCATTAAAACTGTTGAGAAATACAATAATGCCGAATTTAAGCGGAACTTTAGATTATCACGAACAGCTGCAGATATATTAGAGAATATTATATTTACTGTTATATTTACTGTTTATTTTTATTTAATTTATTTACAATAATGCCAATTTTTTGTGTTTTAATATTTTAGTGGCCATCAGACGTTTGTCCCGTTTATAAGAGCGAACGTGGGAAATGTCAAGGAGACCTATCTTTTTTATGGCATATCGCAAATACTGTAACATAAAGGCAATTAGTGAACCTGTTCGGTATATGCGATAAGACGGCGTGGTTTATTGTGAACCGTTACGAGAATAATTGTATTCGAACTATCATTTTTCAAAAACGTTGCAACCAAATGGTTAGCACCAGTCATTACATTCGCGCCATCAGCCGCGAAGCCAATTAATTTTTTCTTGTAGTTTATATATTTGTCCTCGAAAAATGTTACAATTTTTGATAAATGGAAAAAGCGTCACATCCCTCAATTTTTAGTAAGCTTAAAAACAAATCATGAATTCTACCATTAAACTTAACTCGCACAACCAGGCTCAGTAGTTTGTTTGTTGAAATGTCCGTTGATTCATCAATACAAAATGAAAAATAATTGGTATTGCATAGAGCACAAATATCCTCTAAATGTGATGCTCTTATAACGTTTTTTACCAATGCGGTAGATTTTGTTTTAGCGCACGATACATTTTTGTATAAATTTTTCTATTTCGGAATCGGGGATTGATTTTTTAAAACGGTAATCAAATGATCCATCGTGGCAAACGAAATGTTGAACTTGCGTGATGCAAATTAATGGCATTGGAATTCGACATATGTTTTGCCGTTTCAGCATGTTGCTTTAAGTCTTTAACTCCACCCGCACCTTTCAATTCGCACTCGCAATGTTGGTAATACGGCAAACTATTGTGGCATTTTAACCACGGTTTGAGAAGAGGATCTTTCTTCCAACATTTCAAATATTTAAACCATTTTTTAAGTTTTCAGTTTAAAATATTTAAACTATTTAATTTTAAACCATTAGTTAAAAGGTATACACACACGTTTTAATGAAACAAACAGTAAACAAATGAATCTTACCGAGTCTTGTTGAGTTGAACATAACCTATTCTCACTATTTTCCGCTGTTTATGCATTTCTTTTTGATGTTTGACGAGATTCGTAAAATTTGCAAATAAATGTTGCGAATGTTTAAATTATATTTAAATATATTGCAAAACATTATGTTTAACTTACCATCTTTTTTAAAATATTTCTCCATTGCGGATTTGCGATGCGAAATACAAAAGTAACCAATTCAATGGTGGACGCGAACAATATTTATAAAATTATTTTGACACTTTCCCTAAAAACAAATTCGTTTTAATATTGTCCCTGAAACAAGTATGTTTAGATTTTCTATATGTTTATGAATGAACAGAGTATTTAGAAAATGTATTGTATTATTTCTTCAAATATGTAGAAAAGGTCTGCTGTTATAAGAATATGATTTTAGATTCGTAAATAGTCATCTTAAAAGGCATCTAAAAGAAAATCTTTTTATTTTGAAGAAAATCTCTTTATCTTTTTCACTGGGAGAAAATCTTCCAAAAAACGATAAATCTTACGATCTGGCAGCACTGGAACGTATGTCTTCTTGGCCTGCATCGATTACCCATCGATTTATTAAGTGGCAAGAACTCCAGAGAAAGTTCAACAAATAACATCGGGATTTGCAACGAAGGACATCTCTGGAGTTCTTTGAGCTATAGATGGTACTCACATAAAAATTAGAGTACCATGTGGTAAAATTCATTTATACAGCAACAGAAAGAAGTATTGCAGTATCGTGATGCAAGCGGTAGTGAATAATAATAAGAAGTTCTTCGCCAATCAGTTTTTTTCCGAAAAGCAACAGAGATACGGGAAACTTAACACGACACCAACATTAATACAATTACGTTTATTCTGCCACGCGCATGAATGTAGAAAATGCCTTTGGGCTGTTAAAAAATCGATTCCGCAGAATACTGCATTTTACAGAGCACTGCAAAATCCCTATAGTCATAAATATAATAATCGCGTGTTGCGCTTTACATAACTTATGCGTGGACGAGCAGGATTATTATAACCTAAATCTCGCCGATACAGAAGACGATGTACAAATGGAATAGTACCAAACTCGAATGCCGCTAGTAGTGATCAGACTGAGGATCGACCCGCAATAGTTTTAAATAGTCGTTTAGTGAATACATTTAAAAGTAAAAATATATTTTATTTTGTTTAATTCAATTTCATTCGTGAATATATTTATTTACATTCCATTGTAAATTTTTATTTAATAAGTTCATAAATTCCTTTATGCCTTTCCTTTTTTCTTCCTGCATTTTTCTTTCTACATGCCTTTTCTCCTTAATGGCTTCCCTCTCTCACATCCTCCTCCGCTTATTTTCTTCCTTCAACTCTATCAGTTCCGTAGTAAATTCGATTTTCTCTCTGAAGTTTTTGTGTTTCAGTAACCCTGTAGCTGAAGTTGAAGGAGTAGTAAAGGGTGTATTTTTATAGGTTCACATCCTTAAGCTAACTTAACATCGCCTTGTTTGAGAACCGATTTAACAGCTGACATTTGCTTTGCCATTTCTTAATGAATAGATTCACGCCAGAGCAACGCTTGCAAATTGTTGAAATTGTTTATTAAAATAATGGTTCTGTTCGCCAAACTCATCCATTTTACGGTCGTCATAATCGTCCATCAGTGCGGGTAATTCGGTTAACCATGGGTCGTTTTCGCACCACGTATACTCTAAATGATAATACGAATCCAGTAAGACGTCAAACAGTACGTACCGAACAAGCGATAGACGCTGTACAGCGTAGCTTTAAGAAAGACCCAAATCAATCAAATCGATGTCGTTCTCAGCAACTGGAGATGTGTCCATCCATGGCAGATTTTATCTAATCTTCGTTTACGAGCTTACAAAATTCAACTTGTGCAGGAATTAAAGTCATCGGATCATCACACACGCCGCCAATTCGACCAGTGGGCTGAAGCACAAATTGATATTGATGTTGATTTTCCAAACAAAATTTTGTTCAGCGATGAATCTCACTTTTGGTTGAATGGGTACGTTAATGAACAGAGTTGTCGGATTTGGAGTGAAGATAATCCATAAGCCTTTGCCGAAATACCATTACATCCAGAGAAAATCACTGTTTGGTGCGCTTTACGGACCGGCGGAATCTCATTGGTCAATTTGCTCAAAGAAGCAAAGGCCTGTTAAATGACCACCGAGATCGTGTGATCTACCATCATTAGATTATTTTCTTTTATAAGCGATATAAGTCATTTGCCTACGCCGATAAACCAGAGATGATTGGATACGGCTGCAATTGCTGCAAAGGGTGATCGAAAATATTTAAAATGTTTTTCTGTTCTATATTAATTTAAAATTGTGGACTTAAAAAACACCTTTTAATTGCTTCAATGTCTTCCGTTCCTGTCGTTCCGACACTTCAATCAAGAATCGAATAAATCAAAGGTCAAATCTAACAGAACGCGATTTGTCTGGTGGCTCATTATCATAGCTCATTATATCAGCTACTATAAACGGTGTTTCCTAAAATAAAATTACTACAGTTTAAGAAAATTATTAATCATTTGACACATACCGACACAAGGTGTTAAATCTTCGACCAAATGGTCGTAAACCACATTTTTTGGCGACATGGTGTAATTCGTCCTTTCTGTTATTCAAATAAACCAACAGTGTTCTCGTTTCTGCGCGTGTCCAATATCTGGTAGAACTGTAAAACATTCCAATTTTTATTTTGAATTTTAATGTCACTTTCTTATCTACCGGTGCCAATTAAATTCCGGCCATGATAATTAAGTAAACGGTTGTTTTATTATAACATTAATAAAAAGTTATTAAATATTTATTTAGTCACAAAACAGTATTTTTACCATAATTTTCATAAAACAAATAAAAAATATACCGACCACATGGCACAGTGGTTAAAGCTTTGGCGTTTGAAGCGGGAGGTACCGGGTACGAATCCCGATAGGAGCAGGGGATGCAAAAGGAAATGTTCATCAACAGATTACGATCTGTGATTAAAAGGAACACAACTACGACCCCTATCGGCGTGTAAAACTCATGGGCCGACCCATCTTTCATGTCCAGTACTATAGGCTGGCATGGAGCTATGCAATGCGCAGATGGTAACTTAAATCGGTCCTATAGCAGCCGTACGTCTTCGATTGCGCAGGAATACGCAAAGTAAGACGGGAAAATCAACCGCGAAAGAGCAGGGAGTGCTTCGGCCCCAGAAAAGATTGCATGGATTAAAACTAAAAAAAAAAAAATTAAAAATATTGCAAATGTCAAACACTACCAACTTTCAAAAACAAATCTCGAGAATTCCTTGGTTGCTTCTTTTGGTCAAAAATTGAATTGAATACCAATTTCAATTCCATGGTCAAATGAAAAGCCACTAATATTTATATTAAATAGGCTAGGTGTGTTAATAAAGATATTTTTATGATTAGTTTGAACCTATTGATATGAAATACGATAATGGCATGACTGAACCCTAATTAGTGATTTGTCCGGTTTTCGTTCTAAATAACGCTCGACTCATTGAAAAATCGTTAATTTGAATTGATCAAATTGTATTGTAAGCTCAACTTCACTAAAAATTATTACTTACACATTTTTTTTGTGGTAATGAAAATTTTCGACCTCGAGTTTTTTGCTGATTTACCTTTCGCTACATCGCCGAAGTAAAAAAAAGTCGTATACGTTCCGGTTCACCGGAAGTTTAATTTTTTGGCTGATCTGTGCAGCTTTTATTTTTTCTGTAAATTGGTATATCCCAGTGATTTTTGACTGGACCACCGGAAGTGGCAACTGCAATAGGACCTTCTTTGTTTTTTGCAATTATTTTGAAAAGTACATTGTTTAAGAAAAACGATTATAAATTAAAAGTTTCTGAATTTATTTTGCAATAATATGGTTCCAGATCAGTTTTCCAAAAACTAAGCGGAACTGACATTTTTGATAAAAAACTGATTAGAACAAAAATTTGATCTTAAAACTTAAGCTTTTTCCATAAATTTTGAGATCTCAGTGATGTTTGGCCGAAATCGATCCACTGGAAGTGGCAACGTACAGTCCAGATGAATTGATTGAGCGTGATGAAACTTCATGCATAAGGGTTTTCTACAAAATGGTAGATCTCTCTGTGATTTTGGGCCGAAATCGGTCCACCGTAAGTGGCAGCTTCAATATGAGCTTGTTCGGTTTCTGCAAATATTTTGAAAATTACGTTCACAAACTCGGTCCCTATACAGCCCAGATGAATTAATTGATCGAAATGATGAAGTTTCATTTCGAGACTTAAGAATTTTTCAAAATTTGGGAGATCCCAGTGATATTGCGTAAAATCGGCTTTTCGGACATGACATCTTCCGTACGAGATTAACCATAACCATGAATCACCAAAATTTATGTGGGAACATCGATTTTTGATAAAAAAAACTGTTTATTAATTAAAATTCGGTCACTTTACAGCCCAGGTGCTGCTTTTTTTCTTCCAATTGGGCAATCCCACCGCAAGGTTTACCGGAATTGGCAGCTTCCATAGGAGCTTCTTGGGTTTTCGCAAACATTTTGAAAATTACGTACAAAAATTAGGCCTCTATACAACCCAGACAAATTGAACGATCGGAATGGAACTTTATGCTTAAGATGTTTCCATAAATTAGAAGATCCCAGTGCTATTAGTTCAAAATCGGTACACCGGAAGTAATACCTTCCGTTGGAGCTTTCTCGTTTATTTGCAAATAGTTTGAAGTGTATCAATTATTAAAAAAATAATTATAACCTGAAAGATTCTAAATTAAATTTGCAATAACATCAGTTCAGAATATTTTTTTTTAAATTTAGGCTATAAGGTCGATTTTTGGTCGATAAACGATTTTTGTGTAGTAATCATGAAAATTTTGGACCTCAAATTTTTTGACTAAATGTCTATGGCTTTTGTACAGCTAAGATGGATTAACTGATCGGAGTAACTTGATACTTATGCTTTTCCAATAAATTGAGAGATCCTAGTCAGTTTTTGCCTAAATAGGTTCACTGGATGTGGCACCTTCCACAACAAAATTTTCGTTCTTTGCAAATATTATGAGAAGAGATATCATTAAAGACAAAACGGTTAACAACAGAAAGATTGTAAATTAATTTTCAAACAAAATGGGTTCAGGTCACTTTTTTTTTTAATTTTACTGGATATGACGAGTTTAGAGAAAAAAAGTTTGTTTCACCAAAATTCATAATTCATAAAGTCCAGGCTGATTGATTGACTATTTGGAAAGAAAATTCAACTTTCTGTGTACCGAAAGTGGCAGCTTCAATGAGAGTTTTCAAAATGTTTGCAATTGAACATTTTAGCATGTACAAAAAACTTAAACGACTAGATTTAAATAAATTTAAAAATTAAATTTTCAATCATACAAGGGTTGACCTTGATTCTTTTCTGATATTTAAACAGGTAAAACTAATGATTAATTATACGAGCCATACATATTTACCAATAGTTTGGTAGAAGGTGGTCCGCTTATAAATCAAGTGTGATGTATTCGAAATCTATGTATATAATTCGCACCATGCGTGCAAGAAAACGATCAGTACTACTTATCGCGTTATTGCATGATAACATTTTTAGAATATGAGCAATAGGCTCTACAGATGGGTCTATTCAGTTTTTCTTGCGGATGCTCCTGCAGAAATTATTAAGCTTTCAAAATAAATTTTACTATCAGCTTACACTAAAATTTTTTTGAGAAAAAGTGTTTTCCTGAAACAGTTTGTTTTTGAGTTATCGTTTTATTGCACGCATGGTGCTATTTGTTGTAAGAGAAAGCCGCTTCTTTGCCACAACATATTCACTCCTATATTTTCGTTTCTATTATGTAGTAAAATAAAGTATAGTAGTCATGGACATTTTTAACCTCGAGATTTTTGCAGGTTTACCGTTACATCGCAGAAGTTAAAAAAATAGTTTTTAAAAATATCTCTGTGTGTATTGTGTGTGTGTGCTCACAGATTAAAGATTGTAGCATCTCTTCAGCTCACACATTTTGACTGATCGGAGTGACAATTCATATTTGAGCTTTTTCCATAAATTAGGAGGTCCTATGGATTTTTGGCAAAAATTGATCCACCCGAATTAACAGCTTCTATAGGAGATTTTTCATATTTTGCAAATATTTTAGAAAATATATAATTTTCGAGAAGAACGATTTTGCACTAAAATACTCTAAAAGTTTTTAAAATTTAACCGGAAATGACGATTTAAAAAAGCTGTCTTCAACAAAATGTTGGTTTCTTTTCAGCCAAGACGGACTTACTGATAATGATAAGGCTTCAGAATTAAGCTTATTCCATTAATTGGGAAATCAAAATGATTTTTGGACGAAATCGGTCTACCGGAAGTTGCAGCTTCAATTTTCAAAATACTTGCAAACAACGAGAAAATGTTTTTGCAATTATTTTGAAAAGTATTTTATTTATGAGAAGAACAACTATGAACTAAACGATTCAAAATTAATTTTGCAACAATACTGGTCCAGATCAGTTTTTCAAAATGTAAGCGGAAATGACGATTTTAAAAAAAAATCTCGGCCACTATAGCCAGTGTAGCCCACACGAATTTATTAATCGGGATGAAACTTCAGATTATTTCCATAAATTTGAAGATACCAGTTATATTTAGTTAAAATTGGAGGTGGAGGAAGTGGAGCCTCCCATAGGAGCTCGTTCGTTTCTTACAAATATTTTGAAAAGTATGTAGCAAAAGACGATTAACAACAAAAAGATACAAAAGAGAACCAAATTAAATAAAATATTTTTTTAATTTTTGCCGGAAATAACTAGTTTGGATAAAAAAATTATTTCATTAAAATTCGGCATTAATTTCATAAAAATTATTTTCCCATTAGTTGGAAGGTCGTTCCGAAATTTGGTGGAAATCTCGGTACCGTAAGTGGCAGCTTCCATGTGAGCTTTTTAAGTTTTTGCACTGATGTTGAAAAGTTTAGCTTTTACAAGAAACCACAAAATTATTAAATTAACAGCATGGGTTGACCTTAATTGTTTTCTGAAATTTAAGCAGGAATTACGAATTTTGATTATTACCCGTCCGTTTTCGAACAGGAGTGCTATATTCGAATTCTGTGCATAAACTCGTGGTAAAACAAAGTCGATAGCACTAAAGCAGAATTTGTTATCGCGCCAAAAATAGCTTAGTGCCAACCAGACTATAACACTTGGAACGTATTCTGAGATCAAATCTTAATGCGCGAAATTGACAGCACAGAGGAATTGTGCAAAACATTAGTATCTATTAAATATGTCATAGTAATGCAGCTCATTTAAAGCCTGTTACATACTCTGAACTAAACAGTATGTAAACAAAATTCTTTGTTTTGTAAACTTCGCTACAGTACATCAAAGCCACAATAGGCGTACTGCATAAATGAGTAAGTCTCGTAACTGAATTTTTTTGTTCAAACAAGAGAATTTTAATTACATTTTATCATTTTGGGATTTTAAATTTTGGTTATGTTCGCTGGGATATGTTCTGGAATAAATTAAAAATGATAAACGTTTCAAAATATTTGCAAAAACCTAAAAGCTTCTATGGAAGCTGCCACTTGAGGTTGCCTGATTCCGAAAAATATAATTTCCAAATTTATAAAAAAAGCTCAAGTAAATGTGAAACTTGATCCTGATTGATCCTGATCAATCAATTCGTCTGCGCTAAACAGGGACCAAATTTTTCTTGCAAATCAGTTTTTTGTCAAAAATCGTAATTATAATTTGGAAAACTGACCTAGATTGAAATTGTTGCAAAATTAATGTACAATCTTTTAGTTCATAATCGATTTTCTATTGAATATTTTGAAAATTATATCATTTATACTATACTTCTCATAATATTTGTAAAAAATGAAAGACCTTTTTTGGAAGCAGCCGCTTCCGGTGAATCGATGTCAGCCAAAAATTACTGGGATCTCCCAGAAAACTTCACTCCGATAACTTAATCCGTGTACAAGCGCCGAATTTTTGTTGAAAATCCGTCCTCTGTCAAAAATCGTAATTTCTGCTTAAATTTTTGATATCCGAAATGAACCGATATTGTTGCAAAATTAATTTAAAATCTCTTAGTATAAAATCTTTTTGTTGTAAGTAATATAGGTTGAAAATATTTACAAAAAACGAAAACGCTTCTATAAAAGCTGCAACTTCCGGCGAACCGATTTCGACCAAAAATTAATTGGAAGAATAGAAACGGAAGAAAACGTTTAAGTCAAAAGTTCCACCACGATCAAGTAATCCGCCACTCATACATACACGCACACTTGAGTTATATTTTTAACGACTTACCAAAAATTTCGAGGTCGAGATTTTTCATGAACACTTTACATACTTTATTTTACTTCGTACGAGAAAATAAACTTGTGTCAAAGTGCCACTTCTACTTTCTTTTACGAAGTAAAAAAAAGTATAGTAATCATCAAACGCTAGATCGCTGAAATAAAGAAAATGGTTTCTAAACAAAGTTCTTTGTGTTTGTTTATGTGGTTTGAGTGTATGCATGTATATATGTGATCTGAGCTGATTATGAGTTCGGTGTGTTAATCCAACGAAAATTGCAAGTAGAAAGACCACAACTTTTATGTGCCTTTAGCAACAATTTTTGGAAGAGGTAGTAACAGGTGGCTGCCACAAGAAGTTTATATGTGCACGGGCTTATGTTGTACATAGAGACATTGGTAGTTTTAGTTAATATTTATCCAGTTTTTGGTTATGTATGGTTACATAAATATATACGCATAAAATAGCAAGCACATTAATATCTAATCAATAGAAATTATTTAGTTCATAAAACGCAGAACACATTTTCCTGCCATCATCCATTTTTACGAATTATTTTTTATTTTAGTATTCCATTTCACAGATCATTAAGTTATATTCATCAAGGAAGAAATTACAAATAATATTTTCCCTTTTACTTATCATCACAGAATCATTTATAATCAATATCATAACATTTTTTTATGTTCATTTCAATTAAACATTAACTAAACCATATTGTTTTGTGGAAATTGTATCTATCTGTCATTTTGTATTTATTCCCCCTTTATCAGTTTATCCCGAATTCGACGATTATATTATGATGTTTATAAAATAAAGGTTTTGCGAAAGGGAAGTTATGAGAAATTATGTGGTTTATTATCTTAATTGATTATTTATCTTAAAAAATTTTTTTATGTCGAAACGAAGATGTGAAACAACCCAATAATTTTCTCGTTTCTATATGGTATAGACTATACGTATGTTGCACAGGGATATCAATACATCACAAAAAGTTTTGGCATATTTCCACAATTGTGAAAAGACCTTTTTCTGTTGACTACTAATTAAATTTACACTTGTTTTAGCTAATTGTGTAGATTTATTCTTATGTCATTTTGATTAACGATGCGACTATCCCAGAGCTTTACCTGTTTTCTCGATCAAGATATGAACCATAAGGAAAAACAAGATATTTTGGCCATTGAAAAACTCTTTTCATCTCTACAGGATTTTAGAGCTCTGTACAATAATGCTATATCGCACGTGACAAAAAATAGTGACGCAACTCAAAAAATAAAATTTTTGAGTTAATTCACTAGAAAGTTGCGCAATGATAGATTTCATATTCCGCAAAAACGACATTTTTGTTTTCCTCGTTTTATGATTTTTTTATTAAATAACGAAATTACTACTTTTTTTTGGTATCCTGAAAATTTTAAATTTTTGAGTTGTGTCACTGTTCTTTGTCAGGTGCGATATGTTTTCAAAATAAAAGCTTAATATAAGCCAAAATAGATATTTAATTTTTTTTTGGTTTTGTGGGGGAAATGCAATTAAAATATAATCGTCTTACATATTCGAGTTTTGAACAATTTCTGTATATAAAGAAACTGTCACATTAACTTTCCATCAAAATTTCGTTATTTTCTTAAAATTATTCAATCTTAGTGGGCTACGAAAAAAAATTAAACAATTGGCGCATTCAGGTCAGGCAACATGTTGTGTTTAGCCATCGGTATCACATTATTATGATATGCGCTACCATCATAAATATGGCCTGAATGTACAGTGAAGTGAATAAGTTTTTGAAATTTTGTGTTTTTGATTTATAAAGTAATTTATAGCCTACTTTGCATTAATTGCAAACAGGTTTGATGATGTTTACTTGTTTCTAAAACTAACTGTAACAGTTGAGCATCGTATCGAAATTTGTATTGCAAATACAGGTTTAGATCATGTAATATTGTACTCTCGTCGTATTTTGCCATTGTTATTCGATAATCTCGTAAGTGAAGGTGTATTATTTAAAATATTAATTCTAAATTGTTGCGGAAAGTATGTTTAAACAAGGAAGTCACATCGACGTGAATGTTCGTTCATTAGTAATATATCACCGGGAAAAAGGCAGAACGCTTAAAACATCGGGCAATTATTAAATTTAAAGCTAACTACTGTCGATTATATTTGTAAGCGGTATTATATTGACCACACTTTGGAAGATCGACCACGCTCTGGACGACCTGTGAAAATATCAACAAGCGATGAAAATTTTTTATTTCGAGAAATTCAAAAAAATCCTAAATTGAAATCATCAGAGTTGGTGTCGAAACTAAAAGAATTTGGGGGCACATAAGTGGATTCATCAATCATTTGGAAAAAACTTAAAAAACGGATATGTTTCACGAATCGCAAGACGAAATCCCCTCCTCAATGAAATCAATAGAAAAAAAGACTTCAGTTTGCAAAGGAACATAAAACCAAACCTATTGAATTTTGGAAAAACGTTATATTTGTAGACGAGAGCAAGTATAATTTATTTGGAAGTGATAGGAAACAGGAATGAGTGTACCGGAAGCCAAACACATCATTAAAGTTGAAAAATTTGAGTTCGACTGATAACACGGTGGTAAGAGCGTTATGGTGTGGGGCTCAATGGCTCATGCTGGTGTTGGTAAATTGGCTTTTATAGATACAACGATGAACAAAGATGTGTATCTGGAAGTTTTAAAAGGCAACCTTCACAGTTCTGCCAATAAACTGGGGTTAAATAACAATTTTCAATTTTATCAGGATAATGACCCCAAACAGCTCTAATGGTTCGAACTTGGCTGTTATATAACTGCCCTAAAGTTTTGAATACTCCACCACAAAGCCCGGACCATAATCCTATTGAGCATATCTGGGCCCACTGAGAGGATAAAATTCGAAAGCAGCCACAAAAACGAAGTGTTTCGGATTTCAAGAATTTGTTAGCTGAAGAATGGAATAAAATCGACCCGACGCTAACACAAAAATTAGTGGAATCAATGCCACGACGGCTTCTAGAAGTTATAAAAAATAAAGGCAATCCTACTAAGTATTAATTATCGAAATTTAGAAACAAGTTTGTATTATACAATTAAAATTTTAAAAAATTTCAAAAACTTTTTCACAATTTGTTCAGCTCTAACGTAAGTGATTGATCATTTGTCAAAAAATTCTTGTTATTTTGTTTCTCGTTACATTAGAATAAAAATGTAAGTTTTATTAAATAAATAAATTTAATTTAGTAAATAAATAAATATTATTTACTTAATATATCACTTACAATTATATGTTGTGAGTACAAATGTATATTTCGATTTTGTAGTCATTTCATAAAAATAAAATAAATCTAATATGTGTACTATATTTTAATTTTAGGTTATTTAGAAACGGATACAAGCAACAATTCGCTGCTGACCTTTCTACAGTTCAGCGAAAGCGGAAATTTCGGAATAAAATCTTAATGGGAATTGTCGAAAACGTATTAGACACCCCAAAAACTGAACAAATAAAATGTAATACGCCAATACGAGTCACAAATTTTTTTGACTTAGTCATACCGGCTGTATATCCGTCTGTCATATCCGACTGTATCTGGATGATTTTTATTATGCATTTTCTTATGTTGAGGTCAACATTTTTGGTAAAATATTAGGTTTGTAAACAAAAAATTTATTTGTAAAATTTGACTTTTGTTTTTAGAAACTTGATAATATATTACGGCAACGTTTATCAGATAAGGGTAAAATACCAAACTAGGAATGTTTTTTATCAACAAGTGACCGGTTTTGAATTACTCCCAGTACGGCGTATTAGTTTTCGGACAAATAATTAAAGACATTTCAGAATTAAAATCGGATTACATTAAGTTCGCTGATTCTGTAAAACAGATGCAAATTTCAAGTTTACGCAAAAATAGTCACCTTTTAAAATATATTAAATTCTTTTTTTTTTTTTATATATTTTTTATTACAACTGATTTACAAATCATCTAGTAATTTATCTTTCATAATTTATATTCTTGTTTGGAGGGTTGTAGCTCTTTGGCTAGTCCCCTTTACAATTTTATTATATGTTTAGTCGATCCTGATTGGATCTTGTAGATCATGCGGTTTCTTCCTTCACAGCCGTCTTACTAGGTTTGAATCATCCAACATACGACGTATCTCAGCATTTTGGTGTAGACTAATACGTTGCATGTGTTTGCTTATTTCTTCACTAACGAAATCCATCTTCAGATCTCTATGGAGGTTGTCATTTCTTATGTACCACGGTGCATTAACTATTCCACGAAGGACTTTGCTTTGGAATGACTGGATGATATTGACATTGGTTTTCTTTGTACAGCCCCAGAGCTGAATACCGTAAGTCCACACAGGTTTTAGGATTTGCCGGTATAGTAGCAATTTATTATGTAGAGTTAGGTCAGAATTTCTACCTAAGAGCCAATCCATCTTTCTGTATTTGATGTTTAACTCTTCTTTTTTCTTTTTCACATGCTCTTTCCATTTAATTTCGCGTCTAGAGTCATGCCTAGATATTTTGCCGTATTTGCATAGGGAATTTGCTGGGAGTTCAGTTCTACTGGTATCCAGTTGACCTTCTTGTTTTTAAAGTTTAAGTGAACAGATTTTGTTTCATTAAGTTGTATTCGCCATCTCTTGGTCCAGGTACTGACAATATTAGTAGCTCTTGGCAATTTGCTTGTAGATTCTTCTATGCAATTAGCAACTGCTAAGATGGCCGTATCATCCGCAAACGTCGCTATGTTAGTATTTTCTATCGTTGGCAGGTCCGAGGTGTATAGAACATATAAAGTTGGTCCCAGAACGCTACCTTGTGGTACCCCTGCTGATATTTTCTTTATTTCTGAGTATTCGTCATCTAATTTAACTCGAAAGTGTCGGTTAGATATGTAAGATTTTAAAATTTCATAAAACTGCTTTGGTAAGTCTCTTTGTAATTTATATTCCAAACCTTTATGCCATACTCTGTCAAAGGCCTGTGCTACATCCAAGAAGACGCTTGAACATACTTTCTTTTTTTCAAGTACGTCTTCAATTATGTTTGTAATTCGGTGTACTTGTTCTATTGTTGAATGATTTTCTCTGAAACCAAATTGATGTGGAGGAACAAGATTTCTTTCTGCTATTATTGGTTTGAGTCTCTTTAGGAGTAGTTTCTCGAATAATTTTGAAATTATTGGGAGTAAGGAAATCGGCCTATACGAATTTTTGTCATTAAGTGGTTTGTTTGGTTTAGGTATCATAATTACTTCTGCTACTTTCCATTGACTTGGAACGTGTTTAAGTCTGAACACTGCATTAATTATTTGGAGTACTTTACGTAGACCTTTTTCAGGAAGAGCTTTTACTATTTGTCCTGTAATTAAGTCATATCCTGGAGATTTCTTTGTATTTAGGTTGAAGTTGATTTCCTCTTTTAATTCTTGTAATGTGACAGGAGATATATTGCAGTTATCCATTTTATATACTGGTGGTATGTTTTCCTCTGCAGTTTGTCTAGGTAGTGGCTGAAACGTGTTCTCGAGGTGGGTTGCAAACAACGAAGCTTTTTGCTTTGCACTTATAGCCCATGTGCCATCTTCATTTTTACTGGTGGAATTTGTAGTTTAGGTCGTTTTAAACTTTTTGTCGCTTTCCAAAGGGAGTACTCGGTACCTTTTTCCCCAGTAAGGCCACTCAAGTATTTATTAATGGATTCGTTTTTGATTTCTTTAATTTGCAACTTTAGTTTATTGGATAAAAAATTAAGAGTTGTTTTATATTCTGGCGCTCGACTTCTTTGCCAGGCCTTTCTTGCTTTTCGTTTTGCTGCAACCAGTTCCCTAACTTCTAGAGGATAAATAGCATTTCGGCGCATTTCCTTTGAACTTGAGGGGGTACTACTCCACGCCGCTTCTTGTATACTGTTGTTGAGTTGTTCTAGTTCTTCTTCTAGCTCTATCGGGTTTTTAGTTGGCACCTGAAGATCAATATTATCCTCAACAAGTTTCTGGAATTTCTCCCAGCAGGTATTTTTGTTCGTTAGCGAAGATGGACTAGTTTTTTTAATAATCGTTGCACTGATTGTCATAATAACAGGCGTATGATCCGACATAATCCCCTCGCTGCTTTCTAGGTATATGTAATTTTCGTCTATACCTTTGGTGATAAAGAAGTGAATGATATCGGGTATTTTGTTTCTATCCATAGGCCTATAAGTTGGTTGATCTCCAGAATGAAAATCGCAATTGCATAGTTTCCCTGCTGCAAACAGCTCTCTTCTTTTTTTAGAGGTTAATCTTGATCCCCAGTAGGTGTTTTTTGCAATAAAATCACCTACGATTATGAAACTTGATCCAAGTGATTTAAATAACGTGCAATAGTCTTCTTTAATTAAATTATATCTTGGGGGGCAATATATTGACGATACACTATATTCTTTGTTGTTATTTATAAATACTTTTAAGGTGACTACTTGCATAAATTCCTCTTCAATTTTAAGATCTATAAAGTGTTTGATGTTTTCTTTTATAACCACCGACGATCCTCCCCTTGCCCTTCCTGCTGGATGAATGGCGTGGTAACAATTGTATCCATATATTTTAAGATATGAAGTTGAAGTAAAATGGGTTTCCGATACTAGGCCTATATTAGTATCTATTTTTTCAGTATTTAGAAAAATTTCTAATGCCCATTTGCATTCCAGGTTACTATTCTTAATGTTTTATTTGTTGTTGTTTGTATCATTTTAATAGAGCATGGATTTCATTTCATTTAGAGAGTCTTGCTTATCTAACCTGTTGCTTAGAACTTGAAGGCATTTCTCTTGTTTAGCTAGACGAATGCTAAGAGCGTCCATGCTTTTTAGTATTTTTTGGAGCACTGCTGTACCTTCAGTGGTGTCCTCCGAAATAATTGGTTCTTTCATGACTACTTGCGAGTACAGTTTTGGTTTTGGTTCTCCCGTTTTACTAGCATGAGGTTTAGGTTCCTCTTTGGTGGAAGTTTGATAATTTTTTACCGATACTCCTGGACTTTGTTTTCGCGTTTTATTTCTTATTCGTTGTAGCTCCTTAGCTATTTCACATCCCCGGTAGTTTGCGGGATGTGACTTATTGCAATTGACACATTTTGCAGCAATATTTTTACTAACCGGGCATACCTGGGCATGATGCTTACCGGCACATTTCACGCATCTAATTTCTCTTTGGCAATATTTCTGAGTATGATTAAAACCTTGACATTTTTTGCACTGCGGTATTAATCCGATATTCTTTTTCAATGGCTCTATTTTAACTCTTATGCTAAGTATTGCCTTGATATTATACACATCTTCCACTTTTTGTTTGTTATTAAAAGTGAGCATAAATAGTGGAAGCCCTCTTTTATTAACTTGAACTCCTTGTTCAGTTTCGATTTTTTCTTTCTTAATAATGTTTACGGCATTTTCTAATTGATAACCCTTTTGCTTGAGATCCTCAATAATTTCCTCTTTTGCACAGGTTGGGTGAAGACCTCTAGCCATAACTTTAATTGGGCGATCATTCTTATCCTCATAGGTAAACCACTGATGCCCCTCGGAATTAAGCTTAGTAGTCAAAGCTCTATAAGTTTCAGAGTCTACAACATTAATTTTCCAGACGCCGCTGTTTAGAGATACGAGTTTGTACTCGGCTATCGTAATCGATTTCATAATCGATTGTGTAGTGGAGAAATTTGATATCCCGACGGCATTTATTGTTGGAGGTGATTTTTCTTTCGGTTTAGTTTGTTGTTGTTCTAGAGCTAGTCGTTTCTTGATGATTAACTGATTTCTGGCAACCTCTTTTGAAGTTGATGGTAAAGTCTCCGCCATTTCTGGTGAGTGTTGCGCTTTCCTTTTCTTACTTGGTCTTTTATTCCGGTTCAACATCCAATTTGTTTCTCTTTCTAATTCTTCTTCATCCGTATGGAATGAATTAATGCCATTGAAAATGAAAAATATTTTATTTTTATTTTACAGGAATTTGAGGCAAAGTCCGGCATTCCAGGGGTAGTGGGAGTTATTTAAATTATAATTATTTCTTAACTAACTTACTCTAACTCTAGCAATTTGTGATAATAATAGGTCGGATGCATGACTCGCGTATATTTAAAAAAGTAGCATTTATGCTAAATTGATCAATCCTAATCCCCGAATCCCATCATATAATCGGTGACACAGCATATGCAAAATCAAATTTTTTGGTTACACCATTTAAACAAAACGGGCATCTATCAACTAATCAAGAGTCTTTCAATAAAAGCTGAGTTCGATGAGATCATGTATTGAACGAGCTTTCGCTCTTAAAAGGTAAATTTCGGAAGCTCAAGTTTATTGATACGTCAAGTCATCAACGCATTAACGAGACCGTAACAGCTGCTTGCGTATTACATAATTTTATCTTAGAAAATGACGTTAACACCGGTGATTCATGGAAGAGGTAGAATTGGGTTTCCATGATGAACTTGAGCTTGGTTATGATGAGTTTGAAACTCCCAATAAAAGAAATTACTTTAAAATTAAAAGAAATTAATTTAATTTAAAAATATAACTTTTCATTACATAAAAAAAATTATTATTCAATTTCAGGTAACTTAGTTTAAATTTATCACATTTTGTGTATAAAATATGAAATAAAATAAATAAAAATTAAACAAAACCGATTATTAAACTAATTAATCCATATCGTTGGAGGAACTATTAATATTTATAATTTGTTGTAGTAAAACATTACGATCTTCTTGAACTTTGGTGTTTTTTTCTATGTTGTCAATCAACCTGTCCATTTTTATCAGTTTAGCTCTTTCAATATCAAGCTGTTGCTGACGATAATCAGATAATGATCGTTTTCGACTGCAACCTAAAGACGAAGCCGTTTCAACTAAATTTGAAACTTCATAGATGCAATTTTCACTTTCCATGGATGATATAGTATTATGATTATTTATTGATCGATTATCACTAAATGTATCATCGAATGCCTCATAATGCTCCCAATTGATTCGTCCACTTTCCGTGCGATTATGCTTATTCTTTATATCCGTGTAAGTTTTATTTTCGATCTAACAAATCAATTGTTAAGTCGTACCCCATTCCCGTGAACACGTTTTTAATCTCCATCCATACAACATTTTTCTACTTTTTTCTTCTTTCTCAAAAATTTTCTTTTCTTATTTTATATTGGCTTATAATGAAAAGAGTAGTCTCCTTCGTCCATTTAAATGAAGCCAATACAAAAAAAAATATAAAGAAATATATGTACGCATTTAATTTGAGTTAAGTATCAATACGTCTATACCGATGGAAAATTTGACGTTTAACTCATCAGTGTAACCATATTATTTTCGATGTATCGGTTGCATTCAGAACTTAACATGTTGATTTTAGACAACATGTTACCAACAGTTGGCGGACCTGAATGCACCCAATGTTAATGAAAATTTCGTTTGATTGTTTTTAACAACTTGTTAACTATAACGGAAGCGAATCATGAACGTGTTTTAAAACTGCGTCAGTCAGAACTCAGAATGTTTTATAAAAAGCGATATGTTTAAAAGCCTGCAGCCTATTGGAAGAAACTGCAAGACTAAGGGATACATGTACGATTAAAACAAAACAAACACCGGATTGTTCAAGAAATGCGAGCACAAATTAGTGAACTGTACGAGAGCGAATTCGAAATCCTATGGTTCATATGAGAAAGCCAGCTGTCACTTTCAACGTGGGACCTTCATAAATGTATCGCTTACTCATCAAAGATCTGCACCTTAAAAAATTAAAGTATAGTGGATTAACTGAGGCTCAGAAAAACTTAGGTTCACAAAATCACGATGGTGATGAATTTTCAGATAAAAAGATGGTTTACTATACAAGTTACTTATAACAAACATAATGATTGTGTATGGTCAGTGTCAACAAGAAGCATTACATCAAATAAATTAGCCGTGGAAAGGTTTCAAAATGTTATAGCTGTGATGGTTTGGGGAACGGTTTCAAAAAAGTACATTATTGCTGTTTTTATCAAAAGGCGTGTCAAAATCAACACCGACTACTATATTGAAATTGTTTTTTAAAATGATTTGATTCCGCATGCACGGAAATGTATATTACTGCTGCCAGTAAGGTAGGCTCCTCGCATAAAGCAAAATTAAGCTAAGAGTGGTGCCATGCCAATTTACCTGATTTAAACCATCGGAACCAATGACTTGTTGCATCTGCAAACCTAAACCTGTTTGATCTCTGTAAATCTAGATGCCTATATGCTGGGTAAAAGGGAAGACACCCCAAATTTAAATTTGTGTTCATTTAAAAATCTTTTGATTAAAACATGGAATGAAATATGATGCATGTAATTTTTTTTTTAAAGTTAGATAAAATTATCAAGTGTAGAGGAGAAAGAATTGAATTGATGAAATAAATTTAAAAATTTAAAATACTTTGATTAACATAATAAAGTTGGATTGTAATATTTATAATTTGTTGTTTTATTTAACTATTTCGACGGGATAGTTATTCTGGAAAACCCGGTCCATATATTGATTTACTCTTGTTAACCTGTTCTTGTTACAATGTTATGCATCTTGATCAGTTTCCTCGTACAATCTTTAGTTAATTAAATTTTGTTTTCTTTGTTTTAAATTAGTTATTTATTGCGGAAATTTTTTTCGACATTAAATATCACTACTGGTAGTGAAAGTACACCAATTATAATCATAATTGTAATCAAAAAGAGAAATCGAATATCACATCACCACGTTTATTTAAAACTCGTCAACAATAGTAGTATTGCCGATATTCGGATCTTGCATTTTTTGTAAATCTTCAAATTATAGTATACGTATGAAGAAATTACATAAGTTTGTATAAGAAATATTTTGTCTTGTAATCACGCCAGCGAGAACAACATCTTTCACTGATAATTACAAATTATCGTTAAAATTATTTTTTTTAACAAAAACGGTGTCTTAGATCCATTCAGATCAGTTATTAAAGCAATCGAAAAGTTATCGTGTTTATACAAGTAACAAGTACCTTCAACGTGTTTTGGTTTCCGATAATCTTTATGTATAGTCCAAGCGTCTCGCAATTTTACACTTTATTGAGTGCAAAAAACAAATATACCTTGCAATTAGAAAGTGGAGTTTTCAAATGAACCATAGTGTATTTCAGAAACACACTTCCTTTCAATCCAACGCTAGTGGCAACCCACTTGATTGGGACATAGCGATTAGGCTAATATATTCTCCTTTGCACCGTAAAAGGGATGTGGTACTTATGCGGTTTTTCGTGCTTAATTATAACATGGATTTTTTCGCATTCAGGATCTTTTACTACAGCTCTTTCGAGCTGGCAAAGCTTCCAAGATTTTCCCATAATCTGGTAACAGAACTAAAGTTGTTTTCAACCCTAAAGTTGGCAGGTCGAAATGGTCCTAAAGCTTTCTGGCCTACCAGTGTCCACTCAACCGATCTAATTCTTATCTTTAGAGAATTGTCAGCATATTTATTACAGATCAGTACTTATCAAATTTCCCAATCAATGATATGCAGCATGCTCACAGAGTTCAAACACAGAGTTCATGCACAAATCGTATGAAACTGGTTCATATCAAGTGCCGAACAACAATCGTTTCTCGTTGGCATGTTCCTGGATATTTCAGATGTCTTGATAGCGCCCTGTCCTCCTTCATATTTGACGCCTACTAATTTTAACAATGGCTAAGCGATCGTTGCACGGACTGGATTCATGGTCAGGTATTGCATTGCCAAGGTCGAGCTGGATTGCAATTCAGTTTTCGGTTAAATCTCCTAATGAGCCTTCCAAGAAGGTGTTTCGTCACCTGTATTGTGGCTCTTGGTTATTGTTGAATTACTTGTTAGACTACAAAAATCTGGCTTTATTGCTCAGAGCTAGGCTGATGACCTAGTAATTATGGTTTCAGGTAAACAATTATCTTAAAAGCATTTGGGAATTTCTGGGGTTTGATTTCCAAAATGCTAATGTTTATTTAGAAAACGTTGGTTTTACGTATGCTAACTTATGATTCTGCTGTTTGGTGAACTGTGGTTTAACCGAATTCTGCTTTAGCGAAACTTAACAGTTCATAGAGTGTGACATGTAGAGATTTAAGCGGTGCTCTGTCCTCGACTCCGATTCTTGCAGAACGGTTATAGTTCTGTTCCTATACCCACTTCAGTCTTTCATTCTAGATACGGTTTGCTTCATCGCGTCCAGGTTAAGATTCATTGGGCAGTGGATCAGCCTCGATTTGATTGCAAGACGTGGGTTAATTTTCAATTTATACCAGAAAACATTATGGTTAGAGTTGATTACTCTCACGCTGTCTGCGGTTGATGCTTCTAACCTTGCTATTTCAGCATGGTTCCATTATTTGGAAATATTATTTTGCATACGGATAGAAAGAACGTGCTTAATGCATCACGCATTCCTGTGAACAGCTGCAAACTTAATTTAGGACTTAATCCTTTTAAAAGCCGCCTCTGTTGCAATAGGGTCAATGTTATGTGGGTGCCACACCGAAAAAGTAAATTAAAAATAATAATTATGAAAATTTTAAATCTTCGGCTTTTTGGAGATTTACCATTTCACGCCCAAGTCGGAAATCCTGGTCTATTATGGCAAATGTCTTGTCTCTTTTACACCACACTTAATTTCCAAATCGGAAAATTAAACCTACCGAAACTTTGATTAAAACTGTCGTGTATAATCAAAGATAATTATTCCTGTTTTAGTTACAGAGAACCAACAAGGTGACACGTTGTGGAAAATCTAATTTTCAAAAATTGAAAAAGCCCTATGGACGATGCTACTGTCAGCACACAGTTGTCCTTCAAATTTCGTATGGATCTCCCAATTTATGGAAAACGCTTTAGTATGTAGTTTGGTTTCATATAGTCAAAACGCCCGGATTTGGCATATCAAATATTGGTGCAAGTTTTTTTCATCAAAACTTGCAATTTCCGGTAAAATTTAAGAAATAATCTGTACAAATTTTGTTTGAAGCTTAATCTACAATTCTTTTGTTTTGATGGTGGTTTTTTTCGCTTTTCAAATTATGTATTTGAGAAAAACACGAAAAAACTACTATGGGAGCTAAAACTTCTAGAGGACCGATTTCGGCCAAAAATCACTGTGATCTCCAAATTTGTGGACAGAGCTAAATATGAAGTTTCACCCCAATCAGTCGATCGGTTTGGGCTGTGGGGGACCAACAGCATTTAGTCTACACGACACCACACACGCAGCTGGTTTCATGATTATTCTAAAAAAATAGTTTTTCACGATTATTCTAAAAAAATGTTTTTGTAATAAATCGTAATTTCTGCTTAAATTTTTGAAAACTAATTTCAATCAATATTGTTGAAAGTTTAATTAAGAATCTTTTAATTCATAGTCGTTTTTATCGTAAAGGATATACTTTTTCAAATATTTGCAAAAAACGAAAAGCTCATATGAAAGTTGTCACTTCTGGTGGACCGATTTCGACCAAAGTTTGCCGAGATCTATCCATTTTTGGGAAAAGCTTAAGTAAGAGGTTTCTTCCTGACTAATTAATACGTCTGAAAACGCGTCATTTCCGGTTAAATTTAACAAAAATAAATCTGGACAGGTATATGGAAGCCGCCACTGTCGGTGGACCGATTTCGGCCTCCGATTTCTCCCAATTTATGGAAAAAGCATAATTAGGAAGTTTCATCCCGATCAGTGTATTCATCTCGACTGTAGAAAACCAACTGCTATTTAGTCTGCACGGAACCATATACGCACGCACAGAGATTTTTTAAAATCACTCTTTGATTTGGGCGATATAGCAAATGGAGACTCTGCAAAAACTCAATTTCAAAAATTTTCATGATTACTATAATTTAACAGAAAGTAAAATTTAAATATAAATAATTTAAGCGCTAATTGTAGCCTACTCAATTAGAATAACATCCAGTGGTGCTCCAATCTTCAATACTACTCAAATTTCTCGCCGGCCTAAATAAGAAGTTTCAACCCGAGCAACCATCTCAGTTATTTTTGGCATTTCTCGTTTTTTGTAAATATTTTGAAAATTATATCATTTACAAAAAACACTATTAGGAAGGAAATAAAATATTTTAAATTAATTTTGCAACAATATCAGCCCAGTCAGTCTTCCAAAATGGAAGCGGAAATGAAAATTTTCGGCAAGAAATAGTTTTTAACTAAAATTTGATCCGTACAGCACTAACGAATTGGTTGATTTGGATAAAACTTCATAAGTAAGCTTTTTACACATATTGGAAGATCCCAGTGAGTCAAAATCGAAACACTGGATGTGACAGCTTTCATACGAGCTTTTTAGTTTGTAAATATTTTGAATAGTATTTATAAAGCATCTACGAAAACACAATTAAATAAAAATATTGTAAATTTAATTTCAAACAAAATTAGTTCAGATCATATTTTAAATTTTAACCGAAAATGACGTGTTTTGTCTATCCGGATTTGGATTGACTATTCGAAATAAAACGTAGTACTAAAGCTTTATATAAAGTGGGAGATCCATGCGAAATGTGGTGGACATCTGTGTACCAGAAGCGTCTGCTTCCACAGGAGTTTTTCAATTTTTGCAATGAAGATTAAGTTTTTTAGCGAGGGTTGACCTTGTCGGTTTTCTGAAATTTAGAAGACATACAAGACATATTTTATCACAAATCCGGTAGGTTCAATTTTCCGCTTTAGAAATAAGGTGGTGGTCTATTCGAGATCTATGTACGTTTGTCGTAAAAGACAATCGCGTGTTGGTTACAATAATTACGCCCTCATTCTTTAAATGTGCTTGCATGTTTCCGAATATTTGTTTTCCTAGTATTGAAAAAATTCGGGGGATCAAATATTAGCAAAATTGCAAACAAATTTAAGAAAAATGGTTAAAGCAGCCGGCGAAACATTGAATAATACAGAGAATTCTACAACAAATTTTATTCCGAATACAAGAATAGGACTCCAGTGGCATTATTTTGCCTTCCCTAGGAATATGTAATTAGGAAAAGTATGTTCTTAGTATTTTTGACTAAATTATATTTTACAGGCCTACTGTAGGAATTAATTTCTTGCAAATATTTTCAAAACAAAGTTAAATGGGAAGTTACCTTTCCTTATAAACATTTTTTGGAACAAAAATCTCCCCAATCTACGTTGTTTCGTAAATATTTACTATTGTTAAGGAAAGCCAGAATAGTGCCACGAGGGCCCTATTCATGAAATCCGCATTCGGATTTACTTAAATTTTTCTGTATTATTCGAATTTTTCGCCGGCTACCAGAATAGAGGAGAATATAGAAGCGGGCAATATCGATAACGACCACGTGCCAAATGTTTTCAAACATAAACACATATTTTTATTAACATTCAATAGATAAGCAAATAATGATACATTGGAATGTCGATTGCTGAATCGGCAAAGCAATCACCACGACCTGCCCTGTTACATAAAGGATCCACTGTTTAGATTAACAATCAGTCGTAATTAACGCAGTACAAACCTCTAATTGAAAAAGACCTCACAAATCGTGGTTCGATGGCCAATGCCAATAATAGTTCGCATCAAAAGAAACAAACTAACTCTTAACTATCGATTGAGCTGGTAATACCCCATATTTAACTAGAGACTTCTATCATGTCCACACTCATTAAAAAGATGAAAACGGAAAATTGAAAGTAAATGAAATGTGTGGCCTATTTACTTGAAAAAACTTCCGGCAAGTGAAGAATTTCTTGACCCGACAGTGGGTGAAGTAGATGATGCGATTGCAATAAAATGACCAGACACTGAAGCTATTCAAGCAAATCAGGTGCTTGTTGCATCTGAGTTGAGAAAATTATCTCTACTGGGTAAGGTTTCTGTAAATTGTATGCTCGCTTTTGTCCACCCTATTTACCACTGATCATTCCTTTACAATGAGAGTGATTATGGGAAAGCATTGATTTGGAAGTGTATTATCATACATCAACTATACACCGACTCCGAATAACCATATAACAACATTAATGTGAGTCTTGAAACACCCCAGGAACACGCATTACTTTAAAAATCTACAACATCAAGATCTCTTTCTAAAGGAAATGTTGAAAGAACCGAGCGCTGTTTAATCTGGCATTCGAACTGCTTATTTAATTAGTTATTCAAAGTTCTTCGCGCTACTTGATCGAAAACTCAATGGTAACACGGACGAACTCGTGCCGCTGGATCAAGCCACGATTACTTCGTTTAAGAGTAAAACAAAGGTTGTAGAACATCAAGAAACACTTCCAAAACCGACATTTTAACTTCTAGAAACAACATTCGTTGCATATAACCGGTCGTCATAGACGTCCGAATCGCGCCCGGATACGGAGATTTTTATATTATTTAGATTCAACACATTCGCAGTCGATTAAACAAACTTTGAAAACCCAAATTCGTTCGTTGCTAACTTTAAAAAGCGAAAGCTGCATCGTGTATCCAACTATAAATTATACAGTTTAAATTTGAGGGGAAAGTTATCCGATCGATATTTGATCCCATTAAAGTGCTTTAAAAAATCAAATAAACCGAAAGAACTAGAGATGGGTTATCTTCACTAACGAAAAAAAAACGAAATTACAATAATGTTATATACAATATTATCTGTATCAAAACTGGATTCTAGACAAAAAAAAAACAAAAGGAACTAACACCAAACAAAAAAACATAAACTTAGCCAACAACTTATGGAAAACATACAGTGTACGTTGTATTCGGGTACTGGTAGTTATTTAAACAGTAGGAAACATGTCAATTTAGCAAAATGAATAGTTTTCTTCTACGATTTATTATTATTACCGTTCATTCATCAGATGAAAAATACCAAAAACAGGAAAATCGAAAAAATAGAAACCTAACTTAAAAAGCACACAACAAAATAAATATGTATCAAGTGAAAAGTTGGCATAAAGAAAATAGTTGCCATCCACAAAACAATAAGTTGAGTATGCTGTTCACTGTTCAGTTTTTTTTATTGTTGGTATGACACAGAGGCGAGAGATACCGACTACCGAGTTATAATAAATAGAAATGGAAGGATCACGTTTTAATTTTTTTTGTTTGGTTGTGCATTTGACATGTTTTTGTTGTGTCTTGTGTCCTTTATTTTGGTTTGGTTGCTCATTGTTCATCGTAAGGTTTTATATCGGTTGCTTCTCTTTAATAAGTCATGTCCTTATTTTTCAAGCTACATATTACATCGTTAAAATAGAAAAGTTTCTGTGATTATTTTACTCGTCTACTGTTTGTCTTCCGTTGTTTTGTTGTTCTTATTCATTGTGCTTTAGTCTTCTTGTTGTATTCGAAAATAATTTTGATATTTGATAATGGTCTCATCTCTCAAGTATATGATGGATTTTATATTGTGTTTTACGATATTAACATTTATGATCTTATATGTACTTTCTTACTTTGGGTGGTCAGAAAGATGTACAATAATGTTTGCTATACAACATAATTTGGATTAACACTTAAAATTTATGATATATCCGAACAAATTCGTTAAATGGATTTAATAGGAAATGCAATTAAAATGTTAGAGTATAAATTAACCGTACACGCATTAACGTGCGCTAGCAATGAAACACCAAAAAACATCTTTGAATCAAAATTCCGTTTCTTCGGTCAATGCCATTTCTGTATATTCTAAAATTTACAACATCCTATGGTGAAACAATCCTATAGTGCTAATTTGGCTGTCACTTGCTAAATACATTTACTTAAAAATGACAGTTTATTTCAGTGTAACCTTTTTGTCTTTCTAATTCACATTTACTGATTGTATTATTCGTTTTTTGTTTATAGTTATAGGGAATTTTTTATTTTTGAGAAATAATTAAATGTCAAAAATCAGATATGGGTTTTGCTTTTCGTAAGAATAATTTTATATTCAGTCTGGTGTTTGCACTCTTATTTTATTATCTGATTCAATGTGCTAACACCGCAAATATAAGTTTGGTTACAAATATTTATAAACTTATACAGATGTAAAATTGTGTAACATGACATAATTAATTTTTCACAACACCTTTTTTGTTTTTCAGGTCAGATTATTTTATGTAATTTGGAAAAATTCTGTTCAGATAGCGGTTAATAGCATTATTAAGAAAATAGTTCATATTTAAAGTTACTGTTAAAACAGTTAAGATTTATGCTCAACCTGAAGCGTACATCTGACTTTCTTTTACCTTGAAAGGATGTAAATCGTAAATAAACCGCACGTTAATACTACGTCGAGGAACTGACAACCAAAGAATTTAATGATTCGCAGCATTTGATTATCATGCAGCTAACATGTCTAAATGCAATACAAAGATTTCATATCAACTTCCAAGTTTTGATATCGCATCGTTTTCTTTCTTCTCTATTGTGTTGTTGTGTCCGGCGAGGTAGTTATGTTATTTATTAATATTAAAACAAAACACAATTATTATTATTATAATATTTATTATAAGTTTGTAATTATTACATGTGGTTACGATTAACAATTTAAATACAATGATGTCAAGTTTCTCCGCTCTTGCTTACAGTAACATTGAACGTGTGTTCTTTTGTTACTACCTTCATACTATTATAATCAACCCAATATGCCCGATTACATTTATGTATAATCCTATTCACTACACCTCCCCCTTTTACAAAATATATATTTTTACTTCGTTTCAATCTTATCAAATGATGTTTAAAAAACTTAAAATTATTTACTAATATCTGACGTAATCCTCAAACCTTCGCGGCTGACGCGACACTCGGCCCGATCTAGTCGTTCGATTCTCATCGAATACTTCTCTCCATCCTCTGTTTAAAATTACACCCTGATCAAAACTCTGAGATTGACCATTCGAATCTGGACCGTTATCACTATTCTTTATTGATCTTTCCTCCCCAACTTCGGTCTTAATTCGCGGTTGCCTATCCGATTTTATTAAATGGAACGAATTACGCCTAAGATTTCTTCCTTCTTCATTTTTTATAATGTATGATCGAGGACTATCATAAGTGTTTATAATTTGGGCCGGTTCCCACATATTATTTTTTCTGTAAACTACTGACTGTCCTTTCATAAATTCGGGTCTTTGTTTAGTCCGTTCGTCATAATACCGTTTAGAGTTACTTTGATTTGCCTTAAGCTTGTTTACTACGTTACTCTCAACTTTTGGTTTAAGAAGTTCATCTTTAGTTGGAATTTTTGATCGAGTTCTGCGACTTAAAAGTAATTGTGCTGGAGATGCGCCCAAATTAGCCACTGGGTGATTGCGATACTCCAACAGTATATAATTTAAATCTTGACCATCCTCAATCGATTTCTTCACCAAATTCTTAGCTATGTGTACTGCTTTCTCGGCTTGCCCATTAGACCTTGGGTATGTAGGACTGGAAGTTTTAATTTGAAATTCCCAGCTCTCACTGAACTCATTCATCTCCTTTGACGAAAAAGGCATATTATCGCATATTAATTGTTTTGGAATTCCGTGCGTGGCAAATATGTTTTTAAGTTTTTCGATGATTTCTCCAGATTGTTTATTTTTTAACATTATTATGTCTATCCACTTACTGTAGTAGTCCGTTATTATTAGGTAATCGTTTACCCCTACTTGAATGATGTCACATGCAATCTTTTCGAACGGCAACTCTGGAATTTCATGAGGAATCAATGGTTCCTTAACATTAGATTTTTGAAATTTCTCACAGGTCCTGCAACCACTTATGTAATTTTCAATATCCGTGTCTATGCCAGGCCAATATAATATTTCCCTTGCCCGCTGTTTGGTTTTTATAATTCCTTGGTGCGATGAGTGGAGTAATTGTAACATATTTTTCCTCAACTTGAATGGTACCATTATTCTGTCTCCTAAATAGACTAATCCTTCGTCACAAAAAATTTGATTTTTAAATTTCCAATATGGTCTTGCCAGATGTTTAATATGACGTTTAGTATTTGGCCATCCTTCGTTATAGATTTTTAATATCAGAGATAAACTTTCATCTCTCGCCGTTTCCTGTATAAACATTTCTTTTCTCTCATTCGACGTATTTATAGTATGAATACCATCCTCGTATTCCTTAAATTCCTCTGCGGGTTCGTTCAAGAGAAAACTTCGCGATAAATGATCCGCGACATGCATCTCTTTTCCCGGTCTGTATATGACATCTATTTCATATTTGAGTAACTTTAATTTCATTCTTTGCAAACGTGACGAGTTTATTTTATGCATTTCATTTTTAATGATACTCACTAGTGGTTTGTGGTCTGAATGGATTTCCACTTGCCTGCCAAAAATATAATGATGAAACTTTACGCATGAAAATAGTATTGCCAAAAGCTCTTTTTCGACCTGAGCATACTGTTTTTCCGTGTCTGACAAACTTCTTGAGGCAAACGCTACAGGCTTACCCTCTTGCAACAATACGCAACCTAAACCATATTGGCTTGCATCTGTCTGTATACAGATCTTTTTATTTTCATTAAATGTCTGTAAGATAGGTGTGTTTGTAATGACTTTTTTTAATTTCTTGATACATTTTTTATGTTGGTTCATCCAACTAAATTCCACATTTTTTCGAAGCAATTGCCGTAAGGGTTCCGTCAATTCTGCCATATTTGGTACGAAACTTCGTAGATAATTAATCATACCAAGAAATCTTTGTACCTCTTTTTTTGATGTCGGATCTTCCATTTCCGTAATAGCTTTAATCCTGTTCGGATCACAACTTATTCCGTTGCGATTAAAAATGTGTCCCAAAAAGCAAACTTGGTTAACCCTATATTGTACCTTTTTCCGATTAAATTTTATATTCAACTTTTTTGCTCGCTCGACAACCTCCTTTAAATTACAGTCGTGCTCTTCCTCTGTTCTTCCCGTCACTAACAGATCATCTATGTATATATACACTCCTGGTATATCACCAAAATTTTTTTCGTTTAGTCTTTGAAATGTTTCCGGAGCTGTATTTATGCCAAATGGCAATCTTTTGAAATTGTAACTACCAAAAGGTGAACTGAACGCACAAAGCTTTTTCGAACTGTTCTCGAGTTCAACTTGGTAAAACCCATCCTTGAGGTCTAAAACTGTAAAGGTTTGTACCCCAGCTAATTTAGATGTTAAGTCTTCTAATCTTGGAATTTCGTAATAATCTTTTTTTATTGATTGATTTAAATGTTTGGGATCTAAACAAATCCTTAAGCTACCGTTAGGCTTTTGCACTACCACCAAATTACTAACCCAGTCAGTCGGTTCTGCTAATGTTTCAATTACATCACTACGTACTAAGTTGTCTAGTGCTTCTTTTACTCTACTTCGTATTGCTAATGGAATTCTGCGCGGTGGTCTAGCAACAGGATTTGCACCTTCTTTCACCACTAACTTTAATTTATCAGGAAACTTTCCTAAACCTGTGAACATCACTTCATTATTTTTTATAAATTGTTCTACCTCGCTTTCATTATTTTTTTCGATTTCCTTAATATCTTTAACTAACTGAAATTTTTTAATTGTTTCCAATCCGATTATCGGGGTTACCTCAGAATTAATTATTATAAAATTTTCCAAAAATTCTAGACCTCTATGTCTAATTCTCAAACTAACCAGACCATGCGGCACGATCCGCGAACCACCGAAAGCCTTAAGGATTACCTCCGTGTTCTCCATTTTATAATCATGGGTTATTTGGTTCAAAGTCCCTAAAGGTAAAACATTAACCTCAGAACCAGTATCTATCTCAAAGTCTACTTCAATATTGTTTATATAAAATTTTTCAAACCATCCTTTTTTATCACTAATCATTGAAATTTGTAATTCAATTATGTCTATATAATTGTTTTCACAATCAAGTTTATCTACAATGTTTATGTGTTTCGACCGACAACACTTTGTATAATGATGCTTTGCATGACATTTTGCGCACACCGAACCATACGCAGGACATTTTCCTTTTTCATGCTTTTGATCGCATCTTCGACAATTACCCATGAAACCGCCTCTTGTTTGTGCAAACGAATTATTCTTATTATAATTATAATTTTGACAATGTTTATTTGAACCATAACTATTTTTTTTTAAATATTCATTTCTATTCTTTTCTGTATTTTGATTAGCATTAAAATTATTTCTACCATTTTGAACTCTAACCTTATCATTATTTATAAATTTATTTTTACCTATGATCTCTGCTACATCAGCATGTTTGAGTATTTCATCCGCCTGTTTTCGAGTTCTCTCCTCCAGACGACATCTATCAACTACATCCTGTAGTTTTGGATTACCTTCTTTCAAAAATTTTTCTTTCAAATTTGTATCCATTAGGCCAAACACCAATCTGTCTCTGACTAGTGCGTCGTGTTGCTTTTCAAAACCGCATTGTTCCGCCATTTTCTTTATTTCTCCGAAAAAATCGTCGAAGGGCTCGTACTGTTTTTGATTTCGGTTATAAAAATTATACCGCTCGTATAATATATTTATTTTTGGTTGACAATATTTATTAAACTCGTCCAAACAATTTTGTAGTGTCATTTTTTCACCTTTTTCTATATTCAAGGTCTCAAGAATTTCCGCGGCGTCACGTCCTATTAAATTTTTGAACATGGCTATTTTTATTTTCTCATCAGCATTTTCTTTACCGCTCGCTATCAGAAATACATCAAAATCGGCTTTGAATCTTTTCCAATTATTGAATAAGTTGCCCTTTATAAGTAAGCAATCTGGTTTATTTAATCCTTCCATTATTTGTTAATTTTTTCTTTCTGGACTTTATCAGATTATAACCTCAACACACAAAAAAATTTTTTTTTTTTTTTTTTCCGCACCACGTTATTTTTAGTTTTTATGTTTAATTATTATTATCCTACCAACTGCGCCATGTGTTGTTGTGTCCGGTGAGGTAGTTATGTTATTTATTAATATTAAAACAAAACACAATTATTATTATTATAATATTTATTATAAGTTTGTAATTATTACATGTGGTTACGATTAACAATTTAAATACAATGATGTCAAGTTTCTCCACTCTTGCTTACAGTAACATTGAACGTGTGTTCTTTTGTTACTACCTTCATACTATTATAATCAACCCAATATGCCCGATTACATTTATGTATAATCCTATTCACTACACTATAGCCAGTTAGTTGAGTCCTAAAATATCAATACATCAATGTGTTGTGTCTGTGTGTATGTACGTTTCGTACTATTAATGTGATGTTGGTGTGGTGCAGGTGTTGGATTTTCTGTAAATTAATAAAAAACCAAACACGCAATTGTTCCGAAAACAAATTTTTCTAACTAAAACATAGCTGAAATTTGGTAAAAAAAAATTATTTTATCAAAATTCATTATTTGCAAAAAAACGAAAATGTTCCTATGTAAGCTCCATTTTCGGTATATTGAATTCTGCCAAATTTCTCCAATTTATTGAAAAATCTGTAATATGAATTGTTATCTCGATCCCGTTAGTCAACCTGTGCTCTACGAGTAATTCTCTAAGCAGTAAGATAATTTGTGAAAGTGTAAACGATAATTTATCTTGCCTTTTTACAATATTCCCATTCTCAAATTGCACTCCAAGATCCAAACGGTTACGATAAATAAATGTCAAAACATAACAAACACACTCTTATGAGTTATATTTAGATTCATATTTAGCCTTTGAGGGCCCATAACTACTCTTCCCATTTAAATTTCAATAATAATTTTGTGGATACAAGTTATTCTAAACAGCATCTTAAACAATAGTTCAAGTTGTCAAGAGTTGTGGTAAAATTAGCCATTTTTACAGGTGAAAATTTTATACAATAAATTATCTTAGCATTTTTAAATTCGTATTCCTTAAACATTTTTTTACCCAAGATAAAAATATTGACATCAAGCGAACAAGATAACAATAAACGTCAAATCGAAATTTTAATTAATTTATATCCTTAATAACTCAAAAAATACAATCTCTAGAAATGTAAATTCTTGCAAATACATCAAAGCCATCTAGAAGCACACATAGCCGCAAAAATCATATTGAAAAATAGCCGGAGTCGGGAGTTATTCGATATAAAAAACAAGATACGGCTTGATAAACATATAAAACAAGTCAAATGTTTGAAAAGAACATTACAACAGTCAAAAATTTCTTTACTTCGTATGGTAAAGACGTATACAATCTAAGTCTTATTTACAATTCATCCGTTGAATTTTGATTAATATTGTAACGCTGAACCCTATAAACGTTATTCTTTATTCTACGTACAAAATCACATCATTCAAATCCAATGAAATCTGTGTTAAGCAGATCTTAATTTCAGTGTATTTCATTGTTGAAGACGAATGGCCCTATTTAGCACTTTCCGCTCGTGCGAGTTAACAATATCTAGAATATTTTCTGTAATCCAGGAATTTCCGTACTAGAAATGTAGAATTTCGAGTAAACTACAAAAAATTATGAGTTTTGAACACCGAAGCTCATTTAACCATCAAATTTAGTTAGTCACTAGTTAGTCAATAATTTTTTATGTGCCTGAGACTAAGTCCTCAATAGCACCAAAAATTTATAAATTGAAACCATTTCTAGTTATTTGATGTAGGTCTAGTTCTGTAGGGACGTTATAGTTTTACCATTTGTTTTTTGTTTTTAGTTAATTTTTACTCTTTGTAAAATGTATGGGTTAATCTTAAGGATCGGCAACGAGTAGGAGGTGAAACTTCACCCAGAGAAAAACTTGGGTCAAAAGAAACAAAAATCTGAGTCTATTTTGCCAAAATCTTGGTGTTTTTCGATCAACCAAATATCTTAGTTAAAAAGATAAACAAGATCTTGGTTGAATAAAATTTTAATTTCAAATAACCAAATCGTGGTTATTTAATTTTTAACTTAGTTAATATAGCCAAAAATATATGATTATTTTATTGTATAGAAGTGGAAAAAATTGGTAACAGTGACCAGCTATTTTGTAAAATCAACCTAGGGAAAAATTATTTTACTAATGATTTGTTAATTCTACCAAGTTTTCTTAGTAAATGTAATCAAATTGGCGGTTAATGTTGACTCGAATATCTGAGAGAAAATGGGTACTATCAAACTATATTATTGGCAAATTATACCAATATATATACAATTTGGGTTATTCTGGGTGATATCCAGATATTGTTTTTACATCTAGGTGAGTTTACCAAGACGTTGGAAGTTTGGTTGTGAACTAATGAAACTTGAATTCTTTAATTTAAAAAATTCGGTGGTCTCATCAGACTACAGTGACCAAACTACAAAAATATTGGAAATACTTTGCACTTACATACATAGAATAATCACAATGCCCTAGCGAATTATTACGTTTCGCTACGCAATTGTCAACCCTTTCGTAATCTTGAATTTTATTATATTTGACGCATTGCATGCAAATAACTTGATATATTGAACCAAGTTTTTGGTATTGGTCGGCGATTGAACGTCGTAAAGGAAAGACGTGATTTGTCTCTCCTTTAAATAAATAAATAAATAGTTTAAATATGTGTTAATAATTGATTAATTATAATATTAATCATAATATTATTTATTAATATATGTCGTATGAAATAAATAAATAATAACATTAATAATAATTTGTGTGTAAAGAAGTAATAAGTTAAGTGAAAAGTTATACGTATTGTGTTAATATATTAATTTGTGTGCGGTGCGCTTGCAATGGTGTAGAAGATGTATATAACAATTTCGTTTATGTGTTTTTCGACACCGTTGTTTGAATGCATCGTACGCATTGTATGTTAGTATTCAATTTGTAGGACTTTTTTGATTACAAAGGATGCTTAAGATAAATGTTATTTTTATTACTTTATTTTACAATATACATTATATTTTATTACATAATAATCAATGAATCGTATGGATGAGTTATTTGTGTTGTTGTGGTATGAAACAGTTTGTGACGACAGTTGCTAGCATTCATTCTATGTAATCTGTTTCTATGAAAAATACTGTCGTGGTCTCTAATTTTTATAATTTTGTTTTTTCTCTCGCATACGTATTGTTTATAGTTTTTTATGTACACAGTGATTTGGTTGAATTTCGTTATATGAGTAGATGGCATTTTCTTGGAAAAGTTGAACAAATCACAACCAAAAAGCTAATTTAAAATTTGGATATCAAGTCTTTATTGCATGTTGTACTGAAATCCTTATTTCTTTTAATTTTTTTATTTAAGGATATACATATAAGTGAAAATATGGTATATGGGATGCGCAAAATATAAACAAAATGATCGTATAATATTCTCTGCTCTCTCACGGTTGTATTTATATTTTTGTAGTGGATTACACTAAGACTTCGTATTACGTTGTCTAAATGGGCGAATTTCTTTGGATTTGCACTAAATGTTCTTGAATGTGGATTATTCAATTTGTGAATTGGGAAAGTCGATTAGACTTTAATTGTTCATAATTTGTTGATTTGTTATATGTATAATAATTTAGACTTTTGTTAACTTTGTGAGATTTTTTGCCGTCGTTGCGGAGAGGCGGCTGACGTTGTCGCTCTCCTTGTCGACCTGGGTTGGCGTCATCGGCAAGGGGTGGATGTTGTCGCAGGTCGAGATCGCGCAAAATGAATATTGTACATATAAAGGAATGTATATTTTTGGCGATTGGGAGGGGGTTATACTTTTTCTCTGTGGTGCGAAAACTGGATTAGATTTTGACGAGTGGTGTATGTGTGTGATTGGTTTACACAGGATGTGCGGCGAGGATGTGCTGCAGCTGTATTGCAGTGAATCTTTTTTGATATTTGGAGTGATTTGAATGGGTTTCGTTCATGGTGAGTAATGGCTCGGTGTCTGCGGTTTGTGGTGGTTGTTCGTTGAACGTTGTGTTTCTCAACTTGCGGAGAGTTGTGTTCATGTGTGTTCTGTCGTTACCTGTATTTATAAGGTATTTTTGACTGTTTTGAGTTGTTTTGTTTAGGACTTGAGGTAGTTCTCATTTGTTAGTGTATGAGGGCGGATTTGCAGTTTTGTATTGAATCATTGCCTGAATGTTGGATTTGTATGTCCAAATTGGTTTCTTTGCTGAATGCTTCGGGTGTTTTTGTTGCAGTTTGCCGTCGATTTGGCGGGGGCTGAATCATTTTAGGAGTTTTGGTATGATCGGTCGTACGCTGAAGTTTTTGGGCTGTAGGGTTGCCATGGTTCGTTTGTGATCTGTCATGGATTCGTCACGGCTTTGTGAAGTGTGGTTTTTGTTGAATGGTGGTGTTGGCAGGAGGTCGCTTGGTGGATGGTAGTGGTTTCATGGTGGGAAGATTCATGCCGTCTGTTGGGATCGTTTCGAGGTAATTTTAGCTCCTGGATGGACATTGCATAATTCTCTTGGTACATTTTACTACGATTGTTTGTAGAGGTGGTTTCTTCCACGCTTTGATTTCGGAGATTTTCGGAGAGAGCTATTTTTCTGATGTTCCTTCATCCTATTATTCAGCGTTTGTGTAATAAATTGTTAAATTTTTATTTTGGTTTGATTAGCGATAGAATTTTCCGTTTCCGTATTTCTTCTGTGCATTGAGATATATAGATAAAGATTATAGAGAGATATATATAATATAGTGTAGGTAATTTATGATTAGCTGTTTTCTATATTGTATTTCCTTCATAATCCATCATTTTTGCAAGATTAATTGCAACTATGTTGGAGTTGGTAACGAATCCTATTATTTACCGCAAAATTGCCTTTTTGTGACACTCAATGGGTTACTAGTATTTTCTCACAGCTTATTAGCGATATTTTTGCTTTATAAAAAGAAATATTATTTGCATTGGATTTGGGATTTTAACAATCTTAACATAAAGAATTGTTTATCGGCAACTTCGTTATATCTATGTAACTGAAAAGCTAGAAATATTTGATATAATTAATATAATTATTTAAAAGAAAGAGAAGGTTTGTATACTTCAATACACCAACGACTGGATGTTTGTCATAAAATGCAACGTTGCCAATCTTGACTGTTTTAGTACATGAATTATAATTATTAATTCCCAATTTCAAATCAACCCTAAATATTAATCTACATGTACAGTGCCGAGCTATTATATTAAAATTATTCGGTTCTCAGGAAATCTCATTCAAATATATTTAATATACGAGTACATATTATCCCTCTTTTAAGATACTGGTACGATTTATATTTAATTATAAAAATTATAAAATAAACTTATTTATCATTCATTTTAGAATAATTTTTTCAAATTTTATCTAGTTGCCTTTACTTAAATATTACCTTCCAGCAGGAAAGCCATTGACGACACACTAATTACTAATTTACGTTTGTTACCAGTCTGAGATGAATCGTTTATGACAAGTCTAATACGAGGTGACAAGTCATAGACGATTCGCATGTGTCATGTCTGAGATTAATTGTATGTGATATATCCCCAGCAAACGTAGAAGAAGTTCCAGAACTAGTGCAAAAGTAGTGATAAAAGTATTTGTTTCCTTGTGAAAAGGTTGGGCGTCGGGAAAAATTCATCAGTTTTATAAAAAAATTTTAGTAAACATACGAAACTTTTGCGAATTCTAAATTATTTAGGATATTTTAATGGATGGATATTTTAAGGGATATTTGAATGCTATCCGGTAGTTAATCTAGTTAATCTGTTTTTTTTTTTTTTTTTTTTATTTCGTGGGCGAACACGGGTTCAACGGTTAAATACTAATGAATTTTAGAGTTATTTTGAATATAGTTCAAATAACTTTGGTTTCAAGAAATTCTACTGTAAGTTGCGGAGTTGCAGAATGATTAAATTAATAAATGTTTCAATTATTTAGGAAGCCGGAAAATATGAATTTAGAATTAAATTTCAGGAAATTTACAGATGCTTCATGTAATTGCTGATTGTGTAGTTTAGAATTGTGTTGTCATTTTATTACTAACGACTTTACATAGGTGTCTGTAACGGGTCGAGTCTACCAATTTTGGTTAGGAAGCCGAAAAGTATTATTAGAATTAAATTTCAGGAAAATTCCAGATGCGTGTGAAATAATAATATTTTTTCTTAGGTTGCCGTTTTAAAGAAGCAATTGTTGAAGACCAATACCATCGTTATCCATTAACCTATTAAGCCTTTATCCTTCATCTAGTAGATTAGAATTGTGTTGTCTTTGTGTTACTAACTATCGGCTATACCTAGGTGTCTGTAACCGGGCCGAATCTGTCCCACTTAACTAACCTATCCAATCCTTCGGTTTTGTTATGTGTAAAAAGGGTGTACGGTGGACCCGGCGTCATCCGGGAACTCAAGCCTAAGAACTTGGTCGTACATTCAAAATCAATCAATCAATTTGATGCATTGCATGCAAATAACTTGATATATTGAACCAAGTTTTTGGTATTATATTATTTTAACCGAAGTTTTGGCCAATTTTACCAAATATGTAACCAAATTTTGATATTTTATTTTATTATTATTATTTTTTTTTAGTAATTAAGATAAACCAAAATACTTTGTTAATTATAACAATAATATTGTTCACCTAACAAAATCATTTTCGGTTAAATTAAACAAAACTACGTACCAACATCCTGGTAACTCAAATTGTATGCACTTTTTGGAGTAACCAAATAAGAAAATACCAAATTTCTAAATTAAACAAGAGATTTGGTTTATCTAGCTCAGAATTTTGTGTTAACCAGTATTTGGTAGTAATCTTTTTTCTGAGTGTTGGATCAACTAACTGTTTCTATAGAAATCGATTTTATGAAATAGACATCGTGTTTGATCTTAGTGCTAGTTAAAAGTTAGTTTTATTCCCATTCATTATTGTTCTAAATTTGTCCTAATTTTCGATTACTCAAACAAGGGCCTATTAAATAGTCTAGAATTAAATCATTGTAAGATCTTAAAGTTTGCTGAGAGCTACTAGTGCCTCTAAATGAAATATTAGACATTTTCACTTTCTGAAATTTTTAACTATTTAGATTTACTATACTCCGTCATATTTATTGTACTCGTCGCTTTTCTTAATTGCGCAAGTGATGAAGTAATGATCAAGTAAAATATTACGAGTGCCCAACAAGTTGAAAACTTTGCTTGTGGAGAACTGATCCATTAGATGTTATCAAATTAGATACTTGAACAATTGATCCCTTATTGTACATTGTTCAACTAAAACGGCTTTTGCAGTAATCCACAGACCAGATTGTTTTAGGATATTCTACTCCTTAAGTCTAAGGAGTCTTAAAATTTCGAATTTTTGACTTTACTGAATTCACATATTTACATTCTAAATCGAAATAATTTAATTACTTTTAAGTAAACTATCGCAGTTAATTAAGTTAATTAGCTTATTTAATTCTAAAATAAAACTATAAGCTAAAATATTAAAAATTCCAATTAAATACTAATAATATCCAAACGACAGCCTTTTATACACTCATTTGCTTGATTATTCCACGATAATTTTAGAGAATGCGATTTACTAAAACATCACGATATCCAATATAAATCTAGATTTATTCGATAATTTTTTACACTGCAATTTTTCTTGGTTATTAGAGAATTAGGGCACTGGTTGGGTCGAATTTCGGTGAAAAAATAGTTTATTTCTAAAAAGCGTAATTTCAGGTAAAATTTTCGAAAAATGGTCTAGGACAGTTTTGTTTCAAATTTGATTTGGAATGCTTTCGTTGTTAGTTGTTTTTTCGTAATTGGTATACTTTTTAAGTGCTCTTAACCTGCACCGACCAAATTAGCCCGCCCCAATGAAACCTGTACTATAATTTGTTACACATTTGTTACAATTTATTACAACAAATCCCGATTTTATTACAGTTACCGTTTTCGAAGAACGAGTGGTCGGTTTAGCTTACAATTAAACCTGCACCTCCAAAATTGTAACTTTTGATGTAGCTATGATATCGGGATGATTTTTGAACCAGAATTTATTACAAATTAATTACATTGAATAAGTTAGTTCAAGACCACCCCTATACCAACCTAAGGGTAAATTTCACCCCAAAACGATTATATATTTCAAAAACGTCAATTTAACCAAATTTAATAAATTTTTTTACACCAGACTGCCACAAGAGTTTAGGAAAAATGTTGCTAGAAGTCTTGTCGAGAGTAGTTAAGCCCTATCCAGATGTGTAATAAATTATTTTTGTGTCACGATACGCGAAATTGGCTCCCAACGGTAGAGGCCTCGAAGGTAATTTAAGGGTCGATTTTACCACCTTTAATAATTTATTACACCAGACCGCCACCAGATATGGGGTCTAATGTTACTCTGTGGTCACTGTTAAGGGTTAATAAAATAAAAAGATAATATTGAGACTCTACTTTACCCGGTAAAAAATTAAAAATCTATATTGGTATTTAAACACTGCAGCATGTATCTAACATCTAAAATAGTGTTAATCTTGGATGTCGGAATATATCACATTTTTTCTAAACCGCGCCTTGCGTTAGAAGCAAAAACCAATTGAATTTAACAAATTTATTTCATTTTCAATGATTTGTTAGATACAACTTTAATTTTGTCGTTTATTAAGTAGAGCACTTTTTTTAACCATAGTTATTACCCATATATTTTGAAGCTAATTCCGTAATCGGACACAAAAATAATTCATTACACAACTGTATAAGGTTGACCTACGCTTTACAACGACCACAGAGTAATATTAGAACCCATATCTGGTGGCGGTCTGGTGTAACAAATTATTAAAGATGGTAAAATCGAACTTTAAATTTCCTACTTGAAGCCTCTACCATTGGGAGCCAATTCCGCGTATCCTGACACAAAAATAATTTATTACACAACTGGATAAGGTTGAATTGCCCACCACAATGTCCAAGGAGTAAAATTTGACTCAATATCTGGTGGCGGTCTGGTGTAACAAATTATTGAAGTTGGTAAAATCGACCTTTAAATTAAAAATTTCCAACCTATACCGTTCGGAGCAAATTCCGTGTAACATGACTCAAAAATAATTTATTACATACCTGAATAAGGTTGACCTACCTTTAACAACGACCACAGAGTAACATTAAACCCCATATCTGGTGGCGGTCTGGTGTAATAAATTATTAAATGTGGGAAAATCGACCCTTAAATTACCTATTTAAAGCCTCAACTGGATAAGGTTTACCTACCTACCACAATGCCCAAGAAGTAACATTTGACTGAATTTCTGGTGGCGGTCTGGTGTAATAAATTATTAAAGGTGGTAAAATCGACCCTTAAATTACCTATTTGAAGCCTCTACCATTTGGAGCCAATTCCGCGTATCCTGACTCAAAAACAATTTATTACACAATTGGATAAGTTTGAATTGCCCACCACGATGTCCAAGGAGTAACATTTGACTCAATATCTGGTGGCGGTCTGGTGTAACAAATTATTGAAGTTGGTAAAATCGACCTTTAAATTAAAATTGTCAAACCGTTACCGTTCGGAACAAATTCCGTGTAACCTGAGTCAAAATAATTTATTACACAACTGGATAAGTTTGACTTGCCCACCACAATGTCCAAGGAGTAACATTTGACTCAATATCTGGTGGCGGTCTGATGTAATAAATTATTAAAGGTGGTAAAATCGACCCTTAAATTACCTATTTGAAGCCTCTACCATTTGGAGCCAATTCCGCGTATCCTGACTCAAAAACAATTTATTACACAATTGGATAAGTTTGAATTGCCCACCACGATGTCCAAGGAGTAACATTTGACTCAATATCTGGTGGCGGTCCGGTGTAATAAATTATTAAAGGTCGTAAAATCGACCCTTAAATTACCTATTCGAGGCCTCTACCGTTGGGAGCCAATTCCGCGTATCGTGACACAAAAATAATTTATTACACATCTGGATAGGGCTTAACTACTCTCGACAAGACTTCTAGCAACGTTTTTCCTAAAATCTTGTGGCAGGGCTAAATTAATGGGGCATTTGGTTAGGCCATAATGAGCCTAAAATTATTTGTATGTTAATTGATCTTGTTTTGGGTTCTAATTTCGGTTTTGGTCCGATTTTCGATTTGGGTTCTGCTAGCTTTAGATTAAATGACCTGAAGTTTGGTCAAGAACTAGTGGAGCCCAAAATGTTGTAATGGGACATTTGGTTAGGCCATAATAAGCCTAAAATTATTTGTATGTTAATTGATCTTGTTTTGGGTTCTAATTTCGGCTTTGGTCCGATTTTCGATTTGGGTTCTGCTAGCTTTAGATTAAATGACCTGAAGTTTGGTCAAGAACTAGTAGAGCCCAAAATTTTTTAATGGGGCATTTGATTAGGCCATAATGAGCCTAAAATTATTTGCATGTTAATTGATCTTGTTTTGGGTTCCAAATTCGGTTTTGGTCCGATTTTCGATTTGGGTTCTGCTAGCTTTAGATTAAATGACCTGAAGTTTGGTCAAGAACTAGTGGAGCCCAAAATTTTTTAATGGGACATTTGGTTAGGCCATAATGAGCCTAAAATTAGTTGTATGTTAATTGATCTTGTTTTGGGTTCTAATTTCGGTTTTGGCCCGATTTTGGATTTGGGTTCTGCTAGCTTTAGATTAAATGACCTGAAGTTTGGTCAAGAACTAGTGGAGCCCAAAATTTTTTAATGAGGTATTTGGTTAGGCCACAACGAGCCTAAAATTATTTGCATGTTAATTGATCTTGTTTTGGGTTCTAATTTCGGCTTTGGTCCGATTTTCGATTTGGGTTCTGCTAGCTTTAGATTAAATGACCTGAAGTTTGGTCAAGAACTAGTGGAGCCCAAAATTTTTTAATGGGGTATTTGATTAGGCCATAATGAGCTTAAAATTATTTGTATGTTAATTGATCTTGTTTTGGGTTCTAATTTCGGTTTTGGTCCGATTTTCGATTTGGGTTCTGCTAGCTTTAGATTAAATGACCTGAAGTTTGGTCAAGAACTAGTGGAGCCCAAAATTTTTTAATGGGGCATTTGGTTAGGCCATAATGAGCCTAAAATTATTTGCATGTTAATTGATCTTGTTTTGGGTTCTAATTTCGGTTTTGGTCCGATTTTCGATTTGGGTTCTGCTAGCTTTAGATTAAATGACCTGAAGTTTGGTCAAGAACTAGTGGAGCCCAAAATTTTTTAATGAGGCATTTGATTAGGCCATAATGAGCCTAAAATTATTTGCATGTTAATTGATCTTGTTTTGGGTTCCAATTTCGGTTTTGGTTCGATTTTCGATTTGGGTTCTGCTAGCTCTGAAATGATAAAACCTTATGCCTTTTCTAGAATGAGCAGAATAATAAAATTTACATAGGGCATTTAATTAGCCTAAAATTAACCTTTAATTTTCCAATTGTTTTTAAAATATTTTTCGATATGGGTTCTGCTAACTTTTTCTAAAGCTAGCAGAACCCATCGTTTTTGTTGGAAGGGGTGGAGCCCAACATTTTTTAGTAGAGCATTTAATTAGCCTATTATTAGCCTAAAATTATTCATACTATCTTGTAATGTTCTGCTGTATGGGTTCTGCTAGCTTAAGGGACGTCGATATTGACATGGTTGAAGAATTTACGATAGATAGGGAAATCACTTCTGGAGAAATTGTTGACATTATAAGCCATTGTAAGCCTTTTAAATCGCCAGGAACTGATAATATCCAAAATATTTTGTTAAAACATTTGCCAAATGCTGGCTTTGAGTTTTTAAAAAACCTTTTTAACAAATGTTTAAAATTATCATATTTTCCTAGTCAATGGAAAACTGCGAAAGTTTTACCTATTTTAAAACCAGGCAAAGAGCCAACTATTGGTGATAATTATCGCCCCATCAGCCTGTTGTGTACGTTATCAAAAATTTTTGAGTATTGCGTAAAAGATCGTATTAATGACTTAGTGGAAGATTCTAAATTGATCATTGATGAGCAGTTTGGTTTTCGATATCGGCATTCTACAATTCAGCAGATTGATAGAATTATAAGGTTCATTATAAATAAAAGAACTAGTCGGCACTCTACCGGAATGGTATTAATTGACTTAAAAAGTGCTTTTGATACTGTCTGGACTGATGGCCTTATCTCCAAATTAATTATTTACAAATTTCCGGTTTACTTAATAAAAATTTTAAAATCTTATTTATCAAATAGATTCTTCTATGTGCAAATTGGTGATCAATGCTCTGATTTTAATCTAATTACTTCTGGTGTGCCACAGGGATCAATCCTAGGGCCAATTTTATTTAATTTATTTATAAACGATATCCCAAAAAATAACAAATGCCAGTTAGCCCTATTCGCGGATGATACTGCTCTTTATTCTAGTGATGAACTGTCATCGGTGATTATTGCGAATTTAAATGAATATTTATATGATTTAGGCAGTTATTTTAAACTATGGAAATTAAAGATTAATTACTCTAAAAGCCAGTCCATATACTTCACTAGGTGCAGAGCACCGAGGAAATTACCACAATGTAATTTAGTGCTTGATGGGAATTCAATAAACTGGGAGAGTTGTGTGAAATACCTAGGGATTTATTTAGATCCAAAATTAACTTTTAAGAAACAAATTGATAGTGTCGTTGATAAATGCAATAAATTGTTCTTAGCCTTATATCCAATCCTAAATAGAAATAGTGGTTTAAATTTGAATAATAAATTGTTAATTTACCAAGCTGTTGTCAGACCTATTATTATGTATGGGAGTCCTATTTGGTGGCAATCCGCAGATACGCATAAAAAAACTACAAGTTGTGCAAAACAAATTTTTAAAAACAATTCTCAAAGTACCTAAAAGATTTCGGACCTTGCTACTACATAATATAACTAATATTAAACTTGTAACTGATTACGCGTTAGAATTGAACGCTAAATATTTAGAAAGAGTTATTAATCATGATAATTTACTTATTAGGAATTTAATCAACTAATGTAACAATTATTATTATTATTATTTTTTTGTCTTTTGATTACTTTAGTTTTAAGGTATAGGATGTAGTTTTAGGTTAAGTGTTTCTGGTAAAAAGCAATTTTTTTGTTTATTTTACTTTTTTTATGTCATATAATTAGTTTTAAACATTTCTCTTTGCCATTAATCTGAAGTAATGCTACATATTATTAAGCAGATCTCAGTATGTAATTTCAAACAATTTTGTATATTTATGATTATGAGTTACCAATAAATTAAATTAAATTAAATTAAGAATCTAATTTTCATCCAAGATGCTCGATCGATTAAGAATTCGAAGCACTGAATTAGTTTTAAAAAAATTAGATTTTGAAATGCAAAAATTTACGAATTTGAAATATTAAAATTTGAATTTGTTTTAAAAATATTTAAATTTACTCTACCATTAATTGAAGTTATTTTGAAAAAACACGAAATTGAGGTTGATTTAAAAAAAATTAACAATGAAAAATACAAAATTGTGGTTGAGCTGTAAAAACTTGTGAATGAACTAAACAAAATTTAATATCATTTGCGAAATCGTGAATTTGAAGTGCAAAACTTATAGTTAGTCTAGTGATTTGACTTAATATAATATTTTTACATGTAAGAAACTCTCTGACTAGACAGCTGCATCAACTGCTTCATTTATTACTCTTTTTCACGTTTAGAGAATATTTCTTAGCGTAGCGCTACCAAAAGTTTGCTGTTTTTAGACATTTTGATAAGTCATTTATTGGTTAAAACAATATCTCAAATAAAACAAAACACAAACCTCTAGAAGAAAATCATGTTGTGATGTGAATAAATGAAATTCCAATTATCTATGCTCCGATGAAATAATGCACTACTACTTTGATTTGAGTTTTTTTTGTATCGCTCTTTTATTTTTTTCAGAACTTATAAAAACTGAACACAAGGAAAATGTGAGCCAACTACAATTTGCAAACATTTTGCTTAAAATAAAAAAAATCCAAATGCTTTTGCCGATAACTGTATGTATATAGTCGTGGAAAAAGAAGGGTGTTGGCCACAACATATTCATCATTCCATTTTTTAAATAACTAAATTAAAAATTGGATTTTTAAATTACTTAAATTTGATTTTTAAAACGAATCTGTTAAATCCATTAAATGAAGCTTCCAAAAATTTAATAAATAACACTAGTTGTACTGTATGGTCACCCAAATTTGTATTAATCGAAACAACGGTTACTTGGCGTTGCTTCCCCTTCCTCTGCTCACGTTTTAATAATACGTTTTATTCTAAAACAACGTACGAAATCAAATCAAAATTGCTTACATTTTTTTTATAATGCTATGCTGCAAAGATACACAAATCACTTCTTCCGGTGATCGTAAATCAAAAAAAACATTTTAAATCCGTTTTTATTAATCTTTTTATTGACATTTTTTTATGAGCTTTATTATCAAAAATAATTTAATCAAATTTAACCTTTCGTAAATATTGTGTTCATATCCTTAAATGTTTATCTCCCAAGTCATCAATAAAAATCCATTAAAGAGAAATTTTATTACGGATACATTGTGTCTCAACTCTTCGCTTAGTGAATGTTGTAAAATTTGTAATTTTGTTCTCAGTGTTGTACGTATGCCAAAGTGAATATCCATTAAGTACATGTACACACATATACTATTTATACAGTAATTTTTCATTATGTTTTTTGTCGATGAAATTTGTCTAACAATTATTTTCCGTAATATGTATAACAGGAAAAATGTATGTAAGTTTAAGAAAAAGGGTTTCATAGTTGAGTACACAAGAATAATTTAATTTGTTCTTTCCTCACTGTTTTTGTGTTATATTCGTATCTTTTAAAATCTAACAAGGAGTAATTGTTAACCTGGGTGGAAAACTTTTTTATGCTTTATTGGAGACACTCGCTATTTAGCATATCTTGAGTTTTCCTTGTTGTATTATGTTCAAATAATTTTTCATTATTTTCACATTTTTATGATTATTATTTTTGTCTGTTTTAATCAAAATTACCCATTAAATTCATTATAGTTAAAATTTTTAGGTACTTGTGGATCCAGACAATGTAATAGAAAATGCTGTACAACAAAATTAATAATAAACCCAAAAACCCATTAACATTTTTATTTTTATTATCTCATAAAGCGGAGAATACAAAAATTGTCTACTTAATGTTGGAAAAATTATTTTGGTTTTCAACAAACAAGTCTTCATCGTTAAGAATGCAGAGAGTATCAAAACTTTTGAATTGTAGAAATAAGACAACAAGCGAAACTGGACAAAACGTACATAAGGCAGCTCATATTCAAGCAAATTTTTTTTATTAGACTCTTAGGTTATTTGACAAGACCATGGTTCCCAAATTGTATTTAAAATGGACTGCTTTTTAATATTTTTATTGCTTGTTGGTTTGCAATTTTATTATTTATGTTACGAGCTAAATAGAATTACAACCTTACGTGAGGATAAAAAATTCGGTAATTTTTCAAACAATTAAGAAAAGAATACAGATTTCTATTCAGTAGTACTTTAGTACTTACAAAATGTATAATTACTTGTAATTAAACGTTTATGGCAGGCACGTATTAGATAGCTCGTGCAGCAATGATTCAACGGTTATCATTTGTACTGGGAATAGGTATTTAAATTGTGTTTTTGACAATGCAGCTGGTACAATCGAATATTTTTTTCTCATAAAAAGGGAAAATGGTGTTGGTGCCATTTGTTAGAATATTCAGAAAACGGACAGCCTTCTATGTAGTAAGATTAATGTAATTAGTAATTAATAAAACTACTTGATTAGAGCCCTGTACCGATAACAGTTTTAATATCATTTCTATATATTTGGTGTACTCCACACCAAGTGAATTTCCTGCAAATTAAAAACTAGGTAAATTAAATTAATTAGTCCTTCGTAAACTACTAAAATAATTAGTTATTAGGTCTGGTAAAATGTATTTCTAGCACATATAAAGAGTCTAAAACAATATTTGCAAACTGAGATATAAAACTAGCACTGCATCCTGCCTGATGACCTAAACCAAAATTTAAAACTCGTTCAATTATTATTATGGTTTATAAGTTTTGTGTTTAATATGTTTTTAAGTATAAAACCTTATTTGCAATGTGAAAATAAATAACGCGCTTCTATCCCTAACTCACCGGACAAGTGGTGCAGTGGTTAAAGCTTCGGCACTTGGACCGGGAGGTGCTGGGTTCGAATCCCATCAGAGGCTAGATGCAAATCGAATTTTCATCATCGATTACGATCGGTGACGCTAATAAATACAACTAAGACCCTCTGATGGAGTGCAGAATTCCGTGTCACGCGCCGACCCACCTTCCATGTCAATGTACAGGTTGACATGGAGCTTGCAATGTGCAGGTGGTATACTGTAGTTGTGTGAGTAGGTGAAGTAGGTGGGTTAATGATGTGGAGTGAATGAGTGGTATCACAATGGGCCTAAAAATTGGCCTAAATGTGCAGTAAGCAACCACTGAAACCTACCTATCCCTAACTCAAACTATGGTGACCATATTTTGAATGACCCGCACTTAGTACGCAAGTTACAAAAACCTGGTAATTTACTATCACACAAAAAGAGGACAAAACTAGGACAGTTAACTCCTTTTCAATTAACTTAGCCCTGTTAATTTTATTTTAAATATAAATACTTTTATTTCATAAGTTTATAAATTATAAATTAAAACAATATTCTATACTAATTCACATCAATAAAACGAAAAAATTCTTTTTCCAAAGAGTTTTAATTTTTGGTATTTAATGACCAATATTTTTTTATCTCGGCTTGTAGTTTCCTTCGGAAAGCGAAGTTCTAGATTCAAAACTCCTCGCAGTGCTGTATGAGTCTAAATGAGTCAGGAGGACGTGTGTCGTGGACGCGAGCAAATTGTGTTTATAGTCATGGACACTACTTGTCACGGTGAGTGATTGGCGGCCTAAAACCAATAGCAACTCACAATAGTTAAATTTTTCATTACAGCCAGCATCTGAATGGAGGAGAATTTGCTGTTAGCTTTCTCGTCCATCGGCGCGTGAAGCAACTTATCATCGACTTTCGCCCTATCAATATGCGGTCATATGCATGGTCAGACTCCACACTAAGAAATTTAACATTAAGATTGTTAATATACATGCCCCCACCGAAAATAAATCAAATGACATCAAAGATCTATTCATTGTCGAATGGGAGGAAGTCATCAATAATATAATCCACCACGACATATAAAATAATCGTGGGTGACTTTAATGCAAAAATTGGTAGGAGGATGGAAAATACATTGCGCATCGTTCCTAACATCTTACACCTCAATAGTGACAACAACGGCTAATGCGTCGTTGACCTGACAATAATATACAATTCATTTGAATCAAGTATGTTTTTTCACATAAGAGAATCCACAAAGTAACGTGGAGATCGAATTATGGGAAAACGGAAAACTCAAATCGATAACGTCATGGTCTCTAAGAAACACTCCACCAACATATCCGAAATTAAATGTTATAGACATACAGACATGGACAGCGATCATTTGCTTATTATATTCAAATATAAGTGCAAACTGTCGTTTACATTCAAAAGACACCCACAAAGAACCGTTCAATGGAATGTGGATGCTTTAACGGATTAAACGTTACTGCAACGTTAGACCGGCACAGTAAAAACGAAGAAACTGCTCGTAACGTCCGGATGCAGTGGCTAGTTATACAGTTAACCATAAAGACCACGGCGAAAAATACCATCGGAAACGCTAGAAGTACTCTAGCAGAATATCTCCGTGCTTGGAATGCTGCGACTAAATACCTCCGTCAGAATTAGCGCGAACATATGAGATCATGCATCGAAAACATCAACTTCCAAGCGGAACAAGGAAGTTCAAGCGACTGTATTGGTAACGCCAAGAATCTTATTAAAGACTTCCACTCAAGAGGTACAGCCACCAGAAACGATCAGAAACGGGAATGGATAGCAGATAAAAACGTGGCTTATGTTCTCTTAGTATGGTAAACCTACTGCCAAAATATGCTAAAACGGAATGATGAAGTTACTTTCATTTGGCCAATTGATCCATCAGGTGAAGAGGTCTTTGTCAAATATCTTACGGTGGAGGAAGTAGACGCAGCTATTAGTGGGTTGATAAATAGAAAGGCATTCGGTCTCGATGGAATCTTTGCAGAATTGATTAACCTTGGAGGTGCTACTCTTGCAACTAATTTAAACGATGTTATCGTCTATGTTTGGGACTAAGAAGAGCTGCCGGATAATTGAAAGATTACGCTCATATGCCTGCTACACAAAAAATTTCGACCTTGAATGTGAACACTATCGTAGTATAGCTCCAAACATTGCTTACAAAATAATGGGTAATGTCTCTCGAACTCATCCCTCTTACCGAAAACATCATTGGCAACTATCAGTTTATTTATTTTTTTCCCTGATCTGTTCTGGGGCCGAAGCTCTCCCTACTCTTTCGCGGTTCGCTTATTTACGTCCTTACCTTTACGCCTGTATTGGCCAATTCGAGGACGTACGGATATAGGTCCGATTTTATTACCATCTGCACATTGCATAGCTCCATGGCAGCCTATACTGGCATGGAAGATGGGTCGGCCCACGGCTTTAACCACTATGCCATTTGGTCGGTAACTATCAGTTTATTTTCTTCCCAATCGATCAACCACTGACGAGTGTTTCAGAATGACGATATTTTTGGAAAAATGCTGGGACTACAATATAACGATACATAAACTACATATCGAGTTTCTGCAGGCGTATGACAATATCAGCTGCGAGACACTCATGTGTCTAGGAATCCCATTTATCTGTGTAAATTAACAAAGTTGCGGTTTGTACGTATAATCGTATTTGGGGCAAGGAAGTTTATCAGATGCCATTGAAATATCATCTGGTGTTCGACAGGTCATTCAATTGGCGCTCGAGTATATGATAACGGAAGCAACTTTAAAACTTCGCGCGGTGTAATTAATATATAAGGTCAAATTCTTGGATATACCATGATATCGTGCTTCTTGGCCGAAAGCTATAGATTCTTGGGGCTACAATTCCATATTATTAATAAAACAGAGTGCTTTTTATGTTACAGTGGCACTATTCTGGCTTTCCCTGCGGGAGTAGTGAATTGAGAAAAATATCTTCATACCATTTTTGTTTGAATTGTTCCAATAAAATTTTTATGGACCAAAATTTTCCCATTCCACTTTGTTTCCTAAAATATCTACACCTAACTGATACTATCAGTAGGCCAGAAATAAGCAATTCAAACAAAACTGCTATGAAAATATTTCTCCCAATTCCCTATTTCCAGAGAAAGCCAGAATAATGCCAGACGTCGATGTTTTTTTAGTAATTTTTAAAAGAAATGCAATTTTAAATTTATATTTTCGTCAAGTATTGAAATACCATACCAAATCAGGGGTCGTGTGGGCAATTTTATATCATCACTTTATTCCGCTCGGCGAGGAAAAATTTCTCACAAAATTTTCATCGTGGGACGAGCTGTGTGTGATGGGGCACCGTCTTGATGGAACCGCACGTTCTGTAGGCTTAATTGATCCAATTTGGACATGAGAAAGTTTTCCAACATGTCCCAGTAGCGGTCACCAGTAACTGTTGCAGCATTGCCACTAGCATCCTTAAAGATGATGCCGCCTGCCCAAATGAAGAACCATAGGGGTGCCCTACGAAGATGTTGCGGTCTTCGGTGTATCAATTAAAGGTTTTTAGGGCCCCAATAGCGTTTATTTCGTTTATTAACAAAGCCAGCCAAGTCGAAATGTGTTTCGTCGCTTATATTAATTTTTCGCCGAAAATAAAATGTTCGTAACACGTTGTTGTGGCGTTAGATGCTCTATAATAAATTGTTGTGGCCGACACTATCTGCGACTGTCAAATGCGAACCGACAAATATCATCCAAAACAAAATGGCGGCCAAACAAAATCGACCTAGAACATAAAAAGCACACTGTATATAAAGTTTCTTTAATCGAATCGATCTGTCGGTGGTTTCTCTCTTTTTTCCGTTGACTGTTTATTAAAGAAATACTCTCAACATTTGCGTTGTCGTCAAATATGCAAACGGTGTATTGCACAATTTTTAATAATTCTGAGCAATAGGCCAAGAATCATATTGCTTGAAATAAATCACTCATCTTTCGACTGTCATTGCTCACCTTCTGCTTTGTTTTCCATAAATAAAGTTAAATTATAAATTGATCAAATAGTTCAGAATCATCTACGAGTATTTGCACTTAATTGTCTGTGCTGGGATTTCTACCAAATTGATCCACAATCTCTCAAATTTAATGGGTTCGGTTGATTTTTAGAATTTTTTTTTTGGAAGCGGAATAATAAATTATGTTTTTAATAAATTTTATGTGTGTTACAGTTGAGATATTGTAAAATAAAATATAATTCGGAGAAAAGATAATCCGTGAAAATTATATTTTTAATTATTTGTTTGCACGAAAAGTTTTAAATTTATTAGTGCAAGGCGTCACCCATTTATGGGAGCGAGTTTACTCTAAAATAAATTGAAACTTAGAATAATCATATTCGTCAAAGGCAACTCATCGGTACAAAATATTTTTCGATCAATTTTTATTATCGACAAAGGGTAAAGTTTAGAAAGCCCCCAACGAAAAAAACAATCCCTTTTTCAGTCTCTATTTGACGTTTTTGACACAAAATATACAAAATTTAAAAAAAAATTCAACAAAATATCAAAACCTTTTCAATCATTTTGTCATTTACAAAATGAAGCAAACGAAAGCTGCTAAACACAAAAAAAAATGATTTCAAAAAGCTTATTAAATTTTTAAAATGAAAAAACTCTAAATCCTTTTTTGCATCCAGTTTTCTGATATTCACAATTTTCCCCCTATTGTTGGTTTTTCTGTTATAGAATATTACACACACACACACACATAGATAGAAAGGCACCGCAAGAAAAAATAAAATGAAAATCTCGTGAACAAAATCTTTGAATAGTAAATATTATTTTCTCTAAAATATAATCCCAACACTAATAAAATGGCAGCAAAAAATATCAAGAGTTATAAAAAATGAAAATAAGATTAAAAAATAGAAATTGAAAAATAAAAGATGATCTGGTTATTCTAGATATTCAATAATCCTTTTCAATCATAATATGCGTATACATATACAACACTGAGCTTAACATGGAACTTTCACATTTGATAAAGAGGAAGAAAGCAAAACTGAATTGAAGATACATTTGATTATTGATATGGTTATGTGTATACACGAACACGTTAGTTTTTTGCCGTTATTGTGTGTTTAGATAAGATATTTTGTACAAGTGTGTTACAAGCACTGAAAGAGTTAAGTTTATATGAAATAACATATGTCGACCTAAATGCATGTATATTTCTGTGTTGAATAAAAAGAGCTTTTATTATTTATCCTAATGTAGGACAATAACAAATCTTTATTTAGATTAGCAAAGAATCTTTTAATTCTGTTTAACTGGGTTGTTTTTAAATGTTTAATACAATGGGTGGACAGGACACTCTGTTGGGAACATATTGAGTAAAATCGCGGCCAAGGTTATGAAAGGTTTAGCACTATGATATTTTCAAATCAAATTGGCGATGATTTCACTAATCTTGATAGGGGACCTAAAGCGCCCCATGTATTCTTAAACGAGCCCTACTAGGTATTTTTGTGAAAACGATGTACCCTGATGAATAGTTCAATCACAAAGCTGTCATGTCGAGAAAAACTGTCTCGTGATATAATCGTGATATACGATTAATACAAGCAACTTTGACGTTCTGCCAAGTTTAATTTTGTCAACTGCATAAAGTAATTGTGAAAATGGAAGTAAATGGGATCCTCGCCCCAGCATGCTACTATGCCTGATCCAGCAGCACCATGTATCTTCCAGCAGCCGTGAAACCTGCCTAGCATTCAATGAGACAATCATTCTGTTATGAAACAAATAAAATTCGTTATGTAATCTTAGAAATAGGGTGGCCAAATCCATTAATGAGATGTAGCGCCAGCAAAATAAATAAAATAAACAAGTTGGAAGTTCCAAAATACTGGCTCAGCATTTATATCTGATTTACTGTCAGTTTATCGTAGAACAGTTTATCGTGACCAATTTATCGTAGAATAGTTTTTCGTGAACAGTTTATCGTGAACAATTTATCGTAAAATCGTTAATCGTGAGGACAGTTTATCGTATATCACAATTAATGTCTTGGATTTGAAATATGTATCTTAAAACATAAAAAAAACAAGATGTATCGTATAAGAATTCGGCCATTTATTAACCAACTATGTTGAAATTGGATGTGGTGGATGGAAATGGGACCTTTTAATGATTTTTAGAAAAAGTCCCAAAAAATATTTTTCTAACATTCAAAATTTTGGCAAAGCGCCATCCCACAAAGAATATTTAAACTAACTATTACATTAAAAGTATAATGATGACGAGTGCTATCTCACAATGAATAATTTGAATGAGTTTACAGTGACAACAAGTGCCATCTCGCCATGACTAGCTTAAATGAATTTACTATAATACGAGTAGCTGTATTCGCTAGGTAAATTTACTCCACAATTGCATGTATCTAAATTGAAAAAAAAATTGATTTACGAAAGTTAAATTGAATTTTTAGTTAAAAGCTTGCCAATCGGAGATAATTTAAGATTTTTTTTTCAAACGTCGGTTACAATCAAATAGCTTTCTAAACAAATTTCAATTTAGCTAAATTTTTTCTCAATTTAGATACATGCAATTGTTGTTGTAAATTTACCAAACGAATACAGCTAATAGTATTGCCTAATTTTTTACTATTCTTCTCATTGTTTTTGATGCAAGATACTTGTCAAAAAAGACAAACAAAATGTCAGTTCGTAATAACGTAACAAGTAAGTAAGTCTAAGTAGTACAACGCAATTTTAATATATAAATAATCTAAATGTTTCCTTTTATCTTAAGGGTAAACTCCTATTAGTATGACGTATATTAATTGCTAATTTGCTTGTACAAAACAAGTTCGTGGTTGTGGCAGATAAGAGTTGATATTTTCTTTTATTATTTTGCTCTGTTGATTCTTTGTGATTTTATTTTCTATTTATTTTCAGGAACATATTCTAACGGTCATGAACACTTTGGTTTCGAGTCTTGGATGCTCACATTCCCCGACCTATCATGAGTTGCTTTCACTGAGCGCAAATTGATTCGAACGATGCTCGGTCCAAAAAAAGAAGAGTTTTATGTATAGATAAATGAATGAATTACAGGAATTTCTGAGATTTCCAAAAATGACGTAGATAATCAAATGTTTTAATTGTTTTCGATTGGGATGGTTAAGACATGTTTTTCGACCGAAAAACCGGAGAACTAAGCGGGTGTATACCGGGTTATCTAGAGAAATATTATTCAGGCTACCAAATTCATTAAAATTAAAACTCTAAAATATCTACTTTGAGACGTGTAACAATAATCACATTACTCATACTACTTTTTTGGCCAGAAAAGTACTCCACAAAATTATGATTTTAACAATTTTGGATTCGGAAAAAATAATGGTTATTTAATTAATGTAATCCTGGTTTTGTTAACTTGAAATGAACCAAAATTTTCAAAACAAGAAATCCGAAATTCATAATATCGCACATAACCTAACTTTTACAACTGTGCCTACTTCACATTATTTTTTAAATATTTTTTTAATTGTAAAATGAAAATGCCAATAAGTTTTGTGTTGCCGTGTATTTCAATAAATAAAACAGGTAAAATAACTGTTACGTTAAAAACACATGAAATTAAATAATAAAAGGTCAATTCAATTAATCCAAAATTGATGTATATGGCTAAAACATTACATTTAAAGAAATTGCTTCCAAAAAGTCCAATGATTCCGTGTTATTATACGCAGAAACAATTCGACCGATTCTCTCCCATTTATCCAAATGTCGTTTCTGCGTCGGAGTCCCAGTATCCGATTGAATCAAAAATTGGTGATAAATTATTTCATTTCTGCTTTGTTCCTTTTTGGGCTACATTCTCGATAGCATGTTGCAAGCAAAATTTCAAATTTGCACGCTGAAAATGTATTTTCAGATTCTCGATCGTTTTTGCGACCGAGTAGTAAGCAAAGTAGCAAATAAAATTGCAGCCAAGTTTTTGAGGTGGCAAATATAAATATCATCATTCGTGACAGTTTGTTAGTTATTAAAAGTTGTAAAAATAACAAATTTCATCTAAAATTTAGTATTGTTTTATTTATCTTTATTGATATGGAGTGGATTATACATCGGAAAAGGAATCAAGTTCCTAGAAAAGTATTCAGGGATATGCAAAATCCTTTCGAATGTACCGATGGAATATTTTTTAAAAGATACCGGTTTACAAAAGATGCCGCTAAATTCATTGTTGAATTGTGTTCTACAGAGCTTGTAAGGACAACATTTCGAAGCAAAGCCATTCCACCTTATTTAACGGTAAATATTTATTTTATTTCCCCTTTGGAAATTCTGCCAGAAAACTTATTAAAACGTTTTATTTGCTTAGGTTCTTTTAAGTTTAAATGTTTTGGGATCTGGGAGTTTCCAATTTGTTTCTGGAGAATTAAACTACCACCATCTTCCACAATCAACTACGATATAAGTATAAGTAAATTGTTAAAACAATTCTTAACGGTTTTGAATTCGAAAATTAAAGATTTTGTTAAATTGCCTATTTCTTCCGATGAAATACATCTGGTTAAGCGGGACTTCTATAAGAAATATGGGTTTTCAAATGTTGTTGGATGTATCGACGGGACTGGTATTGCGATAAGAAAGCCAAAGGTGGAAGATGCATACAGTTTTTTCAATAGAAAAGGATATTTTTTATTAATGTTCAAGCGGTAAATATTGGAATTATGTACTGGTATATGCTTATTTGGGTGATGGCCGATGGCCGGGGTCTACTCATGACTCGCATATTTATAAAATGTCAGCGCATCTACTCCCGTCGAAATTATGTATAATGATTTTCATAAAAAAAACTTTTAAAATAATCGAGCAGGCATTCGGTGTCCTTAAAAGTAAATTTAGAATTATATGTAAGAGCGGTGGTTTTCCTTGGTATGACTTAAGAAGATCGGTTGATATTATAACGTGCTATTTTATCCTGCATAACATCGCACGAACGAAAAATGAGCCAAACTCACCCCAAGATGAATCCTCAGATTCAGAAGACGATGACGATAATACGAGTTTTGAACAAGATTTGAACACACAAACTCATATTAGAGGAACAGCCAATCGCAATTTGTTGTTGAACTATAATTTTCAAACTAGATGAAATTAAACAAAACACATTTGAAAATGTTTATTAAATTTATATTAATTAAACTTCAGTCTACATGTACAGTATGAAATAAAAAATTATAAAAAATAACCTCCTTTCATTATCACAAAAATAAAAAATAAATTCTACATATATAATTTTGTAATCTAATTACAAAATTGTGTATCATGTTTCACATAACAATGCACGTGTAATGTGTATTGCAAATCAAAAGGTTATGGATCTAAGTATTCAATGCTCCTGAAGGAATCACAACATGGACCAGTAAACTGTTGAGCTGAGTAAGTACTTGTACTGGGAGATCGGCCATACAACGCAGCATCTGCAGCAGAGTGTTGCTCCGTTTTATTTGAATTCATATTTTTTCTCGGCTAACAAATAATTTTGTCTTTCCATTTCTTTAAGTTTTGCCTTAGAAACCAATAATTTTTCTTTCATTGATAGTATTATTTCACCATCCGCTGCACTTTCCGAGGTTCGGGATGTTCTTTTCGGACGTTTGTTTTTATTTTTTGCCCCACCAAATTTGTAGTCAGATTTGCTTCTGGTACCGGCACGTTCCCGTGATGGTGGAACGAACAACTCGTCAACGAAGATGTCGGGTGAAGATAGCTAACTAACGTATCAACTGTAATTTGTGCATTCGATTGGTTTTGCTCTCTAGTTAAGGGTTCCTAAAATGAAACTGAAAGTATTAAAATTGTAAAATTATTTTCTTCGCCTCCAATTCGTACATTATTAAACGAATCACAATACGTTGTAAATCCTTTCGTTGCATTTTGGCCAGCAATATTAATAATTATTTCCTCGTAATCTTTTAATTTTTTTGGAGGACCACCACCAGTCTTCTTGTGATCAGCATTAATTTGTTCCAATTTCTGTTTTTTCTCTAGATTTTAAGTCCTTAAATTTACTCCGCAATTCCTCACCAGTTCTGCCTACAATTGTATTGGCAGAGTATTCTTCTGCGACTTCGTTCCATGCATTTATTAATACCTCGCCGTACAACTCAGAATCATCTGCAATAACCAAATTGTTTTTTAGCTTACAGCATGCAAAATGCAATACAATACTTACAGCTTATTAGTTCTCGTCGTTTGTCTAAAATTTTTAATAATAAATTAATTTCCTCAACACAGAAATTGGCCTTTCTTTTTTATCCATGATGTTTCTAGATCATGGAAAGCTCTACACCAGGTTAGTGTTAAATATTGTTATAACCTTAAAAATTTCAACAATGGAATGTCAAAATTTAGTTCAGCGCGCTGAATAATAAAAAATTTGGCCGATTTGCTATACTTATCGAGAATACAGTTGCAGAGTTACAATGTCGCTGGTCGCAAATCAGCCATATTTGCTACGCGCAAGTTAAATATTTGCAACACGTACGGGAATGTAGTGCATTTATAAATGTCCATATTGATGGATGATGCTGGTGTACCAACTCTGCAAATCCTCGATGCCAGCCTTCGATGTGGTTGTTAGTTTTGGGCAAATCCAAACTGTTGAATATGTTCCACATTTTTATTGGAAACACACCCTCTTTGATGGTACCCCGTATATCGGTATATCCAATAAATTGTTTTCCAAAGTATTCGAGAAATGCTTCACAATTTTCTGGCATTGTGATTGCTGATGTGATAAAATAGTCTTTAACATCTTCCTCTTTAGAATATGCTAATGCAGCTACCATCCGTATCCGCTTTGAAAATTCTGGATCTAAATCGTAATTAGATTTAAGACCCTGATTTTGAATTTGTCTATATAAGCATTGCTTGAAATTAAAATAACAAGCACGGACGGCAATATCCGGGAAAACGATTTGAAATGCGTTAATTGCTGCCCGTTCCAAATCAGTCAGGATACCAATTGGTTTTACAGATGGTTCAAACTCTTTCAACTTTTCTAGCAAAAGGACTTATGTTGCTTGAGACTTATTTGGTAGAAGGGCATATACCAACGGGATGGATTTATTAGTTTTTATTATATGGATCGTATACAGTTGCTGAAATAATGAAGGACAAGTCTTAAATGTTCCATCTGAGTACCATTCTGGATATTGAGCAAGCAAAACAAATTCCGCTGTGTGGTAAATATCATCATGCGACTTTTATTGTTGCCCGCGTCAAAAAATCAATTTTTTTCTCCTTTATCGGTAATTTTAAAGTTATCTGGCACGACTAATTCTTCTAATGATATCGGATTGAAAAAATCAATGTTGATAACGAATTTGCGTTTGCAGCATGATTATGCGATCCAATAATTTTTACAATTTGATAATTTTTGGTGTGCACTCGAGCTTTACAAATTAGCGATTTATAATTTAAACAGCACCAATAAATTTTTCCATCTTTTTCGAAATCTTTATAAAAAATAAAACCATCTACTGTAAAACGTGGCTTATTTTTCTCACTATTTATAAAATTTAATGAATACATCTCGTACTTATAATGATTATATTTTCACTCACTAAACCAATCGCACTACTTTGGACGCTAAAAACTTTTTAATAATACTCGTAAAATTGGTATATTTTTGATATTTCTGTTTAATTTATTATTCTAAGCAAATTGAAAATGAATATATGAATATTAACTGTAGGTAAGTGTGATCATTCCACGGCAGACATGATGACAAACTGCTGAGGAAATATTTCCTGCATGTCGATGCTGGCTACCATAGGAATTCGGATTTTTTTCCTACATCGAAATTAAAATATTATTGCAGTTTTTTCCTATACGAATTTCCTATGCTGTATTCTGACATAATAAGGAAAAAATTAGGAATTTTTATTTTTAGTTTTAATAATCAACGACAAGGCACTAATAAAGCCAGAAACAGCCTGCTGATATCTATTTTTTATAATTTTTTTTATATACGCGTTTACCGGGTGTTTTTTTAGCTGAAATTTCAAATATCATTAACATCTTCCAAAAATTATTAAAGAATCCCATTTCTATCCACAATATTCAATTTCATCATATCCGGTTAAGAAATTACCGAGTTCCGTCTCAGATGGCCATATTCCAGAACTAGTTGCAAAAATCATTAAAGAATCGCATTTCTATCCAGCATATCCAAATTCATCATAATCGGTTAAGAAACTACCGAGTTCCGTCCCAGATGGCCATATTCCAGAACTAGTTGCAAAAATCATTAAAAAATCGCATTTCTATCTACCATATCCAATTTCAACATAATCGGCCATACACCAGAACTTGTTGCAAAAATCATTTAAGAATCCCATTTTCATTCACTAAATCCAATTTCATCATAATCGGTCAAGAAATTACCGAGTTCCGTCCTAGATGGCCATATTCCAGAACAACTTCTAAAAATTATAAAAGAATCCCATTTCTACCTATCATATCCAATTTCATCATAATCGGTCAAGAAATTACCGAGCTCCGCTCTAGATGGCCATACACCAGAACTTCTTCCAAAAATCATTAAAGAATCCCATTTCTGTCCGCCATATTCAATTTCATCATAATCGGTTAAGAAATTACCGAGTTCCGTCCCAGATGGCCATATTCAAGAACTTCTTACAGAAGTCATTTAAAAGTCCCATTTACAACTTACAAAATCCCATCTTATTTTATTAATCTATAAGCGCGTAATGAATTTAATAAAATTTTATAAGCCGAAGACTTTAATTTTTATTTACAAATAATTTTGGTATACAGTCAATTTTAAAAAGCTACGATAAACTGGTATACGATAAATTGTCCACACGATAAATTGTGTCCACGGTAAATTGTGTCTACGATAAACTGCTATACGGTGAAATGTTCACGTTAAATTGAAACAGGATAAATTGTTTACGATAAAGAGACCATCACCCTTTATATCTATGGTTTTTAGCAGAATTTATTTATAATCAATAAATTATTCGTTACAATCTAGGCAGTCACGTGGGTGCAGCAATTCGTTTCTTACTTATGTTGATTTCGATTGATATTTACCTAGTCTAAAAATAGTACCCTCATTGTATACCCTCATTTTGTATCAATACAGAACAGAAATGAACTACACCGCTTTTAAATGTCAAAACAATATATTTGTTTCATCTTTGCTCTCATGTCATGTCGATGATTGACAATTGTTTGTCCGTCAAATTTTTAAACACGATAATTAAACACGTATGTTTTGACAAATATAGAAAAAATTGGCGTATGACAACAAGAAAAAATGGTTTACTCGACCAAAAAACCTAGAATACAGAAAATTACCCTGGGTGTAGCAAAATATTACCCTTGTGGTATTTTTTTTTCAATCGAACAGTTTGACAGCAGTTGGAGTACCATTTTTACCCTCAATGTAACATTTTACCTTCAATCGAAATCAACATTAATTTATTAGTTTGTCTTTATTTATAACGCTAGTAGATCTTCCTAAATATCGGTAAAATTATTGTTTAAAAATGTTTGGTAATTATCAAAACTATCATCATTAGGATGATTCTGGTCTTAATTAACTGAACTGGAAGGCCTTAAAAGAGCCGTAAACGCAGTAATTCACTTCTCACATGATGAAAATGGTAAAGAGGTTGTGTTATATTATGGTAGGTAACTCAAATTATGAAGAACGTTGTTTACTTTCATTAGGAAAATCAAATTGGCGAAAAGTTTTGAAACTAAAAGAATTAATATTTCGTCTATAACATCTATTTAGGTTTAGGTAGCTCTGACGAAAATTGGAAGGTTAATGTGCTTGTTCCTCCGAGTGCCTTTTTATTTAGACTTTGGAGCATAGGATTGGAAGGGAGCTTTAGCCAGCGGCACAGCTGTCGATTTTTTTTATATAGAAGTTTAATATTAATTTAATAAATCCCCAAAATCAGGGCAACAAATTTAAAATTAACTGAACAGGCATTTTTTGTACAAAAATCCCATCTCGAAAATTGTTTTTTTAATTCGCAATTTTTTGAATCAACTATTTATTTGAGTAACAGTTGATGTAAACTGCTGTGTTAATTTTCGTTAGATTTGCAACAGCTCATCATCAGCAAAAGCCGTTGTAATACATTATTTTCTAATTGGTATACATTAGGTATAGAACTACTTCGTTGATTTTCTGCAGTTCAGTATTATTCTGAAGAATCTATCTTGCAGGTATGATTCTAATATTCTATTAATTTGCCTTGGTAGGAAAGTCCTAAACTTATGATTAAGTCTCTTGCGCCAAACCTTGTCAAAAGCTTGTCTATCGTCTCAATAAACTTTTTTACACGCTGATGCGATCTCAAAAAAATTGATTATTCTGTAAACGTGTTCTATTGGTGGGTGCCGGTTACGAAACCTTAACTGATGATTTAAGGTAAGTGTTGTTCTCTCGATGATCCTATTTAGACCTTCTATCAATAGCTTTTCAATAATTCAGCTTTGGCATAATCTGTAATAGTGAATTTGACTTCTAAGATGATGTGTAGTGGCATTTACAAGATTAGTAAGCTTTTCAAAAATTATTCTTGGCATATCTGAGAGTTTCGGCAGTAATAAAATCATAACCAGCAGATTTTCTTGGTTTCGCGCCATGGCGAACGGCACTACTTAGACAACGTTTTCTTCTAAATACGTTCAAAAATAATTTCAATTGGTGTACTTATTTTCTATAGTCAGGTTTCATATTGTATAATTTATTTGTTCACAATGCATTAGGACTATTGGCAAGCCAATGGGTCGGATTAAGGTGGTATGCGACCCGTGCTGAGGATCGACTAGTCTGGGGGCCCATTTAACAAAGCCCAGTCGCGAACGGAGCCCTCTGGATACCTGGCGACCCCCAGTTGTATTTAGCCTTACCTGTGTATACGGATCTCTGCGCAGGTGGACCAGTATTTCTCCGATACTCGTGGGAGCAACATAGAAAACAGAGGTATTAACAAAAATAAAGGGGCCGGTACCCTTTAAAAACCGGAAAATGTAAAAGAAGGGGTAGAAGGTAACTCGAACCTCAAATTGGCATTGAAGCCAGGTGGAAGCGGGACCGCCAAACAAAATAGTGGGGGAGTGAGAGAGCTTCCTCCGGCAAAGCGTCGATATAGAGAGAGACGGTCGGCGTTTAGAATATTGGAGAAACTGGCTGCGATCCCTGAGGGGCAGCTTACAGTGGAACAAAAGGAATCTCTGGCATGGGCAAAAAAAACTGTCGCCGGCGATAGCTCGGAAAGGGCCCTTGTGTCTAAAAGGCAGAGGTCCCAGGATGAGCTGGTAGCTGGCGATAGTAAGCGAGCCAAGGTTCAAGCAGATAGGACGTCGGGTGCTCCTAAGGATCAAAAGCTGAAGCTATTCAGTCAAATCCTAAAGGAGCACGTGTTGGTGCTAGAAGTCATTGACAGGAGTCAGGAAGATGGGAGCATCACGTCAGAGAAGTGGAGGGTGGTGTACAATGCACTAAACTCCACTTTTCTGAGGATCCTGAGAGAAAATCCGGGATCCCCTCCGTCCTGCAGAGATGCGGGATGGTACCAGGGACGCGTGAAGTTAACTGCATGCTCAGACCAGAGATCGGTCGACCTTTACAAAAGGGCAGTGGCCGAAGTAGGCGAGGTGTGGCAGGGCGCGAGGCTTGAGGCAGTCTCCAGGGAGGAAATCCCGAGCAGACCGAGGGCACGCGTATGGCTGCCAACCGAGTCGGAGAAACCGGAGGAGATCCTCAAGATCATTCGGGCCAGCAATCCAGATCTTCCAACGGAAGAGGGCAGGATTGTGAAGCAAGAGGAGGCTAAGGGGGGCTTTAGATTGGCAATCATGCTGATCAATAAAGAATCCCTGGCTTCCCTTGCTAAAACAAAGGGAGTGATCAACTTCGGGTTCGGGTCGATCACTCTCAAAACATATAAAAAGGACGAGGCCGATGCAGGGGTGAAAGACCATTCTGAGGGTGACGAAGAACGGACCGAACGGGATATGGTCAAGCAGGCAGAGGCCGGCCAGGAGAGTGATGCTTCTGATGTGGGGAGCATAGTTATGGGGGGTAGTCTCCTCTCTCTGGAGACTGTTGGGCGTGTACTGACGGACTCTCGACAAGAGGAGAATGGCGACCGAAATAACGCGTTAGATGGCATTATCCCGATGCAGGGGGTGCAGGAGGAGGTGAGTAAGGTGGACTGCAATGATTAAGATTGCACAAATAAACCTACACCATACAAAGGCTGCCTCGGCAGCTCTTGTTCTCAGGCTGACTAAATCAGATGAGGACTTCGTGTTAATCCAAGAACCTTGGATTAACAATAACAGGATCTGTGGCCTCAGAACAAAAGGGTATAAGTTATTATACTCAAGCAACTCTGAGAAGATCAGATCGTGTATTTTAGCGAAAAATAATCTGAATATTTTTCTTCTTTCTCAATTTAGTAGTGGAGACGTCACTGCAGTAAGTGTTGAGGCTAGTGGAAAAAAACTATGGCTAGCCTCAGCCTATATGGATCGCGAGAAGGAGGTTCCACCGGATAACCTGGGGGAACTGATCCGGAAGCAGATCAAAGAAGGGTAGGTGTTATACTCGGTTGTGATGCAAACGCGCATCACACAATCTGGGGAAGCACAGACATAAACGAGAGGGGTGAGTTATTTTTTGATTACTTATTAAATACCAACCTTGTAGTTTGCAATATTGGACGAGAGCCAACATTCATTGTTAAAAATCGGCAGGAGGTTTTAGATGTGACCTTTGCGTCGGAAACGATCTTTCATATGATCAGAGGATGGAGAGTGGCGAAGGAGCACTCATTCTCTGATCACCGATATGTAACATACAACCTCGACATTAAACTTGTTACCCGGAAACCCTTCAGGAATCCCAGAAGGACTAAATGGAACAAATATAGGGAGATGTTGGTGCAAGTATTGCCACTGGAAGTCCCCGGACTTCCGTCGACACAAAAGCATGCAATCTCTCATTTAAGGCCGCGTGCCCCTGATAAAGCCTAGAGGTAAGCAGAAACCGACTTGGTGGACCACGGAGTTGGGAACCTATCCAAGGGCATGTAGGACAGCTGTTAATAAAGCTAAAAGCACAAGGGAGGTACGGGATTGGGACTCCTATAAGGAGGACCTAAGAAGGTACAAGAAAGAGTTGAGGAAGGCACAAGGGTGGTCTTGGAGACTCTTCTGTGGTAGGATGGATGAGGTCTCTGAGACTTCTCGCCTTAGGAAAATTCTAGCTTCTAACCCAACCAGTCCTAGTTATTTGATAAGACCGGACGGGTCGTGGACAGCTTCAAGTGTGGAATCATTGGAGCTCCTCATTGAGACCCATTTTCCGGGAAGCTTTGATGACTCGATAGAGCCCGGAGCTCATCGAGTAACACCTTCAGTAGAGATGGAGGGCATTGTAGATAGGGAGCGAATCCAGTGGGCGCTGAACTAAATCGGCGGGCCCGGATCGGATTATACCAGCAGAGATCCAAAGGAACTTAGCAGTCATCCTCCCCTGGCTGGAGGTTATCTTCAGGGGATGTCTGAAACTTGTCTATATTCCTAGGAAATGGACGGAGGTCAGAGTGGTCTTTATCCCGAAATCGGGAAAAAGCTCACATGCTTACCCAAAGGATCTGAGACCGGTAACTCTATCATCCTTTCTGCTGAAAACCTTGGAAAGCTTGGTAGATGTAGGTATTCGATCAAAAATTGAGCGCAGGAATTGGGCAGTGTCGCAGCATGCGTACTGTAAGGGGAAGTCGGCGGACACAGCTCTGCACGATCTAGTACGCATGATTGAGAAGTCAATTCACTCGCAAGAGTTTTGTATGGTAGCATTTCTTGACATTGAGGGTGCCTTTAATAATGTAAAAACGGAGGCGATCATGGAAGGAGTGTCATGTTTGAAGGTGGACTACCCTATAAGTAGGTTGATAAATCAGATGCTGGTAAGCAGGATCATTACCACAAAACTGGGGGAGTCCACCATTAGAAGAAGGGCGGTTAGAGGAACCCCGCAGGGAGGTGTAATGTCCCCCTTTCTTTGGAGTGCAGTGATGAATGGATTGAATGGATTCCGGTAGTTAGCCCTCCTACCGTGAACGGCATTAGACTGGCTTTTGCTGATAGAGCGAGATTTTTGGGCATAATCTTGGACAGTAAGTTCAGCTGGAAGCCCAACATTATAGAAAGGGTGAAGAAGGCTAATGTAGCCATTTACTCGTGTAGGAACGCCATAGGTAAGAGTTGGGGTTTGAAGCCAGCGCTGGTGCACTGGATCTATACCGCAGTGGTAAGACCTGTGCTGATGTATGGGGTGGGCGTGTGGTGGCCAGCTCTGAATAAGGTAACATATGTAAGGATGATGGAAAAGGTACAAAGAACGGTCTGTATGCTTATAAGCGGGGCGCTTAGGTCAACTCCTACACGCGCTTTAGAGGTTATGTTCCACCTTATTCCAATCGAATTTTTTGTAATCAAATTGCAGCCAATGTGGCCACGAGACTCTCGACGGTCTCGCAGTGGAAGTGTCTTCAGACGGGACACTCGACGATAGTTAGATCGCAAAGGGAAGAACTGGCGAATCTAGATTATATTAAACCAACGTTGTGCTTCAATAAACGTTTCGGGACCTCTGTTCCTCGAGAGAATCCTGGAGGAACGGATCAATACTGGAAAACGAGGCACTGCAATTTTTCACTGACGGCTCTAAGCTAGACGGTAAGGTAGTAGCCGGAGTCTTGTGTGAGAAGCTAAACGTCAATATTTCTGTTCGTTTCCCTGACTACTGCAGCGTGTACCAGGCTGAAGTGGTGGCGATCGGGGAAGTCATGACATGGTTGAAGCATAATGTGGTATCCGGGAGGGATATCGCAATATATGTGGACAGTCAGGCGGCGATCAAGTCACTAGAGACGGTTTGTCTGAAGTCACGGGTGGCGCTGGATTACCGATCATCTCTTAATGAGATGAGCGAGTATTTCAGCATCCAGATAATCTGGGTCCCTGGTCACTCGGACGTCACGGGAAACTGCAGGGCAGACGAACTAGCTAGGTACGGTACGACTCTCCAGATGCAGCCGGAAAAGGCAGTTCTGGGGAGACCTATAGCAGCGCTCAAATTGGCGCTCGGGTGAAAAGCAATCGCCTTGACAAATGAGAGGTGGACCAACACTCTCACGTGCAGGGTAGCAAAGCAGGTTTGGCCAAAACTGGACTTGAAGCGCTCCAAGGCACTCATATCCCTGGGGAAACGGGACTTAAGTTTGGTCGTAGGGATACTGACTGGACACTGCCTTTTTGAGGAACATGCGAGAAGGCTGGGTCTACAGACGAATGACTTTTGTAGAAGTTGGATGGACGAAGAGGAGGAAGAGTGTTTAGATCACTTCCTATGCTCGTGTCCAGCTCTATCATACAGAAGGCAAAATACTTAGGTGTGTACGGGATGAACAGCCTTTCGGAACTCGCGAACTGTGGAGTGCGAGATTTTACGCTACATAAGAAGCTCTGGATGGTGTTAACGGGGGTAAAGGGAAAATAGGATTCTGTGGTATCACAATGGACCGCTATTGGCCTAAGTGTGCGGAAGCAGCCACTCTAACCTAACCTAACCTATCAGGTCTATCGGGCAGTGGTTGGAACTATAGTTCCCACTTTCGACAATCTTTACAAACTTATCTGTAAAGTTACTATCTTTTACGTAAAAAACTAAAGTGTGGTAATCATGAAAAATGTTGGATTTCTCAACTAAAACGTTCCTAACAAAATTGTTGATTTTTTCAAAACCTTTCAAATGATATGCTACATGATTATGTGGGAATGAGAAAAATTATAACCGCGTTCAGCACTACAACGTGAGTTTTAAATACTAGGGCACTTGAGAAAAATTTACGGAATTCTTCAAGACCTTTTTAATGATATACGATACGTATAAACTATGTAATATTTGAATAATTGGTTACCAGCGCCAAAACGGTGAATTAGTGAACTTGTAGCGCGAAATTGTTGTGTTTCCATGATTTTATGCGAATAATAAAAATTGTGACGGTTTCCAGCGCCACAACGGTAATTTTCAGTACTAATGTGTTGAAAAAAATCTACGGCATCCTTCAAGACCTTCTCAGGTATATAGGACAAGTATATATTCTATAATAAAGCTGATCCAGAACCTTTCAAACGGTATTCTACGAGTACACTCTTTGTTTGTTTGCACATTCACTGTATTTGCTGTCAAGTGGATTTAATGGTTTCAATTTTGTTATGTTGGTATTTGAACCTTATAATTGTCATTTTGGTGCCTAAAGACTGTATTACACTATCACAATTATTTTTTTGTTTATCTCAAACTCGTATTACACTACTATATTTTTTATATTGATATTTTCGGTTTTTTATCTCAACCAAATATTATTTTGGATCTTAAGTTAATTGTAGTTATTGAGAAAAAAACATATTTTCAAATCAATATGTACTCAATCTGTGATAGTCTGATATATTTTATGTGTAATTTTTTTTTATATTTATGGCTTCAGATAGTTTAATCAGGGATGATTGTATGGGTGTTCAAATTGTTCATCAGAATATTAGGAGTCTAAGGAAAAATTTTAATCCTTTTTTGGCTCATCTTGAGTCATTTAAAAGTTTACCTGATTTAATTTTCTTGAGTGAAATTTGGATTAATGATGATGAAATGGAATTCTATCAGTTAAATGATTACCATCTTGTTTGTTGTTGTAACAATAGTTATCGTGCTGGTGGAGTTTTGGTATTTTATAAAAGTAATTTAAATTGTTTTGTTGAACCTATAAACCTTGCTTCTGCAGATGTTGTAAAGGTAAATCGGCTTCAGGCTGTTACGGAGTCTGTCTTTCTCGATGAGTTTTCTGAATATTTAAGACTTATAAACAGTAAAAACCTCTTTGTTCTGGGTGACATTAATATTGATATTTTATCTTGCTCTTCCGTGTCCGATAATTATATTTGTATGATGTCGTCCGTTGGTCTAGCATCGCTTATTAATGATCCAATTAGAGTAACTGATACTACTTCTACTTGTATTGATCACTTATTTTGCAGATTGCGTGATAATTTATTGTCTCGCGTCAAGGTTGAATTATTTAATTATATGATTACTGACCGTCACTTGATGCATGTTGTGATCGAGATTAATCAGGTTAAAAGCAATGATAGATTACCTGTTAAGCCAAAAGTCATTCTATCGAAATTCTTGGAATTGTTAAGTAGAGCTAATTTCTCTCCTATTTATGCCCTTGACGATCCGTGTGCAGCTGTTGAAGTGTTTTTAACGCTTTGGAATGATGTTTTTTCAGCTAGCCTAGACTCACAAAAATCACGTAGTAATCGTCCTATTAAACCATGGATCTCTGTGGCCTTGTTAAGCATGATCAAACGTAAAAAAAATGGGTATTGAGAAAGGCGAAACATGTTAGAACCAATCAACATTTCCAGCAATATGTTACAGCCTATTGTCAGAAAGTAAAAAAGAAAACCATTGCGGCTCGCGTAGCTTATTATAAAAATAGATTTGATAACTGTTCCGGTGACTCCAAACTTACGTGGCGTACTATCAATGACATTTTAAGTAATAATTCGTCAAAGATTAAGCTCATTAATTCTGTTAACTCATCTAATAATGATGTTTTAACGGATGCGTCTGATATTGCCAATGAGTTCAGCAATTATTTTGGGAGTATTGCGTCAAATTTGAAGTCTAGTCTTCCATTAAATAATAGGAATTCTATGGAGTCTGACGGCGATTATGTTGAGCAATCTTTTTTTTTCATTCAATTCACGATCTTGAAGTTTCTAAAGCCATTGCTTCTTTAAAATCAAGAAACTCTTACGATATTTTCGGTTGTAGCAATTACTTAATTAAAAGTTCCGCTGGTCTTATATGTGCTCCTTTATTGATTGATTGATTGATTGATTTTGAATGTACGACCAAGTTCTTAGGCTTGAGTTCCCGGATGACGCCGGGTCCACCGTACACCCTTTTTTACACATAACAAAACCGAAGGATTGGATAGGTTAGTTAAGTGGGACAGAATCGGCCCGGTTACAGACACCTAGGTATAGCCGATAGTTAGTAACACAAAGACAACACAATTCTAATCTACTAGATGAAGGATAAAGGCTTAATAGGTTAATGGATAACGATGGTATTGGTCTTCAACAATTGCTTCTTTAAAACGGCAACCTAAGAAAAAATATTATTATTTCACATGCATCTGGAATTTTCCTGAAATTTAATTCTATTAATACTTTTCGGCTTCCTAACCAAAATTGGTTGACTCGACCCGTTACAGACACCTATATAAAGTCGTTAGTAATAAAATGACAACACAATTCTAAACTACACAATCAGCAATTACAATGAAGCATTAATTCACAAGCATCTGTAAATTTCTTGAAATTTAATTCTAAATTCATATTTTCCGGCTTCCTAAATAATTGAAACATTTATTAATTTAATCATTCTGCAACTCCGCAACTTACAGTAGAATTTCCTGAAACCAAAGTTATTTGAACTATATTCAAAATAACTCTAAAATTCATTAGTCTTTAACCGTTGAGTTGGGCGAACACAAAATAGCAAAAAAAAAAAAACAGATTAACTAGATTAACTACCGGATTGCATTCAAATATCCCTTAAAATATCCTAAATAATTTAGAATTCGCAAAATCGTATGTAAATTTTTTTATAAAACTGATGAATTTTTCCCGACGCCCAACCTTTTTCACAAGGAAACAAATACTTTTATCACTACTTTTGCACTAGTTCTGGAACTTCTTCTACGTTTGCTGGGGATATATCACATACAATTAATCTCAGACATGACACATGCGACTCGTCTATGACTTGTTACCTCGTATTAGACTTGTCATAAACGATTCATCTCAGACTGGTAACAAACGTAAATTAGGAATTAGTGTGTCGTCAATGGCTTTCCTGCTGGAAGGTAATATTTAAGTAAAGGCAACTAGTAAAATTTTAAAAAATTATTCTAAAATGAATGATAAATAAGTTTATTTTATAATTTTTATAATTAAATATAAATCGTACCAGTATCTTAAAAGGGGGATAATATGTACTCGTATATTAAATATATTTGAATGAGATTTCCTGAGAACCGAATAATTTTAATATAATAGCTCGGCACTGTACATGTAGAACAATATCCAGGGTTGACCTGAAATTGGGAACCAATAACCACAACTCCCGCACTAAAACAGTCAAGATTGGCAACGTTGCATTTTAAGACAAGCATCCAGTCGTTGGTGTATTGAAGTATACAAACCTTCTCTTTCCCCCGAATAATTATATTAACCACATCAAATACTTCTAGCCCTTCAGCTACATAGATACAACGAAGTTGCCGATAAACAACTCTTTATGTTAAGACTGCTAAAATCACAAATTACCCACACTACACTCTCAATGCACAGAAGAAACACGGAAACGGAAAATTCTATCGCCAATCAAACCAAAACAAAAATACAACAATTTATCACACAAACGCTGAATAATAGGACGAAGGAACATCACCAAAAATAGCTCTCTCCGAAAATCTCCGAAACCAAAGCGTGGAAGAAACCACCTCCACAAACAATCGCAGCAAAATGTACCAAGAGAATTATGCAATGTCCATGATGCGAAACATGAATCTTCCCACCACGAAACCACTACCACCCAACAAGCGACCTCCTGCCAACACCACCATTCAACAAAAACCACGCTTCACAAAGCCGTGACGAATCCATGACAGATCACAAACGAACCATGGCAACCCTACAGCCCAAAAACTTCAGCACACGACCAATCATACCAAAACTCCCAACATGACTCAGCTCCCGCCAAATCGACGGCAAACTCCAACAAAAACACCCGAAGCATTCAGCAAAGAAACCAACCTGGACACACAAATCCAACATTCAGGCAATGATTCAACACAAAACCGCAAATCCGCCCTCATACACCAACAAACGAGAACCACCTCAAGTCCTAAACAAAACAACTCAAAACAGTCAAAAACACCTCACAAATACAGGTAACGACAGAACACACATGAACACAACCCTCCGCAAGCTGAGAAACACAACGTTCAACGAACAACCACCACAAACCGCAGACACCGAGCCACCACTCACCATGAACGAAACCCATTCAAATCACTCCAAATATCAAAAAAGATTCACTGCAACACAGCTGCAGCACATCCTCGCCGCACACCCTGTGCAAACCAATCACACACACACACACACCACTCATCAAAATCCAAACCAGTTTTCGCACCACAGAGAAAAAGTACAACCCCCTCCCAATCGCCAAAAATATACACTCCCCTACATGTACAACACTCATTTTGCGCGATCTCGACCTGCGACGACATCCACCCCCCGCCGACGACGCCAACCCTGGTCGACACGGAGAGGTCAACGACAGCCGCCCCTCCACAACGACGGCAAAAAATCTCACAAAGTTAACAAAAGTCTAAACCACCATACATATTTACAACAAATCAACAAATTATGAACAATTAAAGTCTAATCGACTTTCCCAATTCACAAATTGAATCATTCACACTCAAGCACATTCAGTGCAAATCCAAAGAAATTCGCCCACCCGGACAACGTAATACGAAGTCTTAGTGTAATCCACCACAAAAATATAAATACAACCGTGAGAGAACAGAGAATATTATACGATCATTTTGCCCACACATCGCGCATCCCACACACCATATTTTCACTTATACATAAAAAACTATAAACAATACGTATGCGAGAGAAAAAACAAAATTATAAAAATTAGAGACCACGACAGTATTTTTCATAGAAACAGATTACATAGAATGAATGCTAGCAACTGTCGTCACAAACTGTTTCATACCACAACAACACAAATAACTCATCCATACGATTCATTGAATATTATGTAATAAAATATAATGTATAATGTAAAATAAAGTAATAAAAATAACACTTATCTTAAGTATCCTTTGTAATCAAAAAACTCCTACATATTGAATATTAACATACAATGCGTACGATGCATTCAAACAACGGTGTCGAAATACATATAAACGAAATTGTTATATACATATCCCACACCATTGCAAGCGCACCGCACACAAATTAATATATTAACACAATACGTATAACTTTTCACTTTACTTATTACTTCTTTACACACAAATTATTATTAATATTATTATTTATTTATTTCACAAGACATATATTAATAAATAATATTATGATTAATATTATAATTATAATTAATCAATTATTAACACATATTTAAACTATTTATTTATTTATTTATTTAAAGGAGATGCAAAAATCACGTCTTTCCTTTACGACGTTCAATCGCCGACCCGGTCTTATATGTGCTCCTTTATGACATATTTTTAATTGTTGTTTAAGAACTGGTATTGTTCCTGAAATTTTGAAATCAGCAATTGTGCTACCTCTTCATAAAAATGGTTTCAGATGCGACTTAGCGACTTAAATAAAGGGTTATCCAATTCAAGCTTGATAAAGTAAATTAAAAAAAACACAAAATATTCGGAATGTATTGTAATTTTTATTTCATTTTACAGATTGATCCTTGCCATTTTTAGTTAAACAAGATATCATTCAAATGTTCTCCACGGGACTTCTTACAGGCCTTGATTCTTTTGCGGTAATTTTCAATGACTTTTCGGCACATTTCGGGCGGTATCTCGGCCATTACCTTACGAATATTAGTTTTCAATTCGTCAAGAGTTTGAGGATTGTTTGCGTAAACACCTCAACATCTTTCGCGTAGCCCCACAAAAAGAAATCCAAAGGCGTTAAATCACAGGATCTTCTGAGCCCCAAATTTTACAGTTTTGCTTATTAACGTATCCACCAAGCGAAAAATGAGCTTCATCACTGAAGAAAATTTTGTTCGAAAAATCAGCATCGACGGCCTGTTTTTCCAACACCCAATTTGCGTATGTTAAATGCTCCATATTCTTAAATGGCAGAATGTCAACTAAATAAATGACAGCGTACTTGACGTTTATCTTTGACAGATGTCGGTATACAGATTTCTACTTTATCAACCTCGAATTGGATAACCCTTTAATTACCGGCCTATTGCTTTACAGCCAGTCCTGTTAAAAATAATGGAAAAAATTATTAAATGTAGAATGGTTGTATTCCTAGAGAAGCATAGTGTTATAAGTTATAGCCAGCACGGTTTTCGCAATGGGTTTTCCACGGAGTCTGCATTAATTGAATTTTTAAATCGCGTGCATGCATCGCTAAATAATTCTGAATCTTGCGCTGGGCTTTTTGTTGACATAAAAAAAAGCCTTTGACATGGTTGATCATAACCTCCTATTGCATAAGCTTTCTAAAATTGGCTTCAGACGAAACATTAATAATTGGTTTAAATCGTATCTTACAAATCGTGATCATGTTGTTAAGGTGAATGGAACTATGGGCAGCCCTTATGTCTTAAACATTGGTGTTCCTCAAGGTTCTGTCTTGGGGCCACTTCTATTTCTGATATATGTAAACTCAATTTTTAGTGCCAAGTTGGCAGGCTCTATGGTTGCCTTTGCAGATGATATGAGTTTATGTTATCGTGGGTCCTCACAAACTGATGTTTGCCATAAAATTTCAGCCGATCTTTTAGTTTTAAGGAAATGGTTTGACCACCATTTTCTAATCTTAAGTGACAAAACTAAGTTTATGCATTTTAGTTTGGGTAGCAGTAGTTTACATTCACCGATAACGTATCATTCCAGTTTTTGTAATGCTGTTAATTGCTCCAGCTTGTGCATTTCCATTGAAACTGTTGAAAGCTTCAAGTACCTTGGAGTTATTGTTGATTGTAATCTGAATTGGAAGCAACATGTCGATAAAATAAAAAAGTCTCTTAGCAATGCGTTACGAACTTTATATCTATTAAGACCAGAAGCACCCAAATCGGTATTGTTAAAATTCTACTCTGCTTGCATTAACTCTAGGCTTGAATATGCGTTATCGTGTTGGGGTGGTTGCTATCATTCAACTTTAAAAATTCTCATAATTGTTCAGAAATATGCTATTCGTATTATGTGTTTTAAGTCTTCACGGGATTCTGCTTGGCCATTATTTTTGAGTTGCAAAGTTTTACCATTACAACATCTATATGTTTATAAGGTTTTACGTTTTGTTTTATTTGCGAAGTGGGCATCGATTATTGAGAGCAAATGTGCGATACAATATTAGGAACATTGATCGTTTCTTATTTGTTGTTCCACATTTTTTTAGTGTACATTTTAGAAAATATTTCCTGGTAACTGCCCCTTCCTTATTCTTCAATAGGGCACCCTAATATCGATTTTCTATTTAGAGTTTTAGTCTGAAGAAGTTTAATTTTAGTTTTAATTCTATTTATCTTTTTATTTTTTATATTTTATTGTTATGTTTTTATTTCGTATGTTATCATAACCATGTATCGGAAATTGTTCTTTTAAAGGGTAGATCAATACTGCCGTTAAATCGGTGATGATTACCCTACTCATTTATTTTCATTTTGTATTTTAATATTATATGTGAGCAAAAATTGTACTGAAAATAAATTATAAGCCTAAAAAAAAAAAGTACACGTGTTTATGGGAAATATGTAAAGAAATATCGTTGTATTGGGAACCACCCAATTTTTTTTTGATGATTTCCTATAGAAGGACTGTTTATTTGGTTATTAACACGATAAATCCACTGTTTTGGCGCGGGTAGCTAATTATTTATTGATTATAGAATGTATAAGTGACATGTGAATGAAAAAGTTTTGAAGAATCTCACATATTAACTGAAACTGAAACACGTTAGTACTTCAAAATAACATTGCGCGCTGATTTTTTAAAATGTATTATTTCGCAATTTATTTCACAAGTTCACAGTTTTGGCGCAGGTGGCAATTGTTGAAAATGTCTTGAAGAATTTCACAAAATAAGTTGAAGCACGTTTGTTGCTGTTTGTCGCTGGAAGCAGTTACATTTACCTCATTCCAATAAAATCATATAACTTATATAAATCATTCGTGGTTGAAACGTCTTGGAAAACCAACAACTTTATTAGCATTTTGACAAATTAGTCCTTTGGTATATAATAATACTATTTATTATAGTATTACACACTATTGTTTAAAATACGCTGGACAAGTTACAAATCATCATATCTAAATCGTATTCACCACACACGTGAGGTTTTGACTTAGCTATTCAGCCATATAGATGAGACCCCGTGAACATCACTAGAATCGGATATATAAAAGTAGAAACATTGTCTAAAATAACCTTCTTTAGAATTAAAAAAACTTTAGTAAATTGTATCACAATTTGGTCGTGCTTATCTAAAATTGCTAGAAAATTATTTGATCTTTACAGCGACACTATTGGGGATTCGGAGACTTCTCTAATATAAATGTTAAAGATTATCTAAAAATGTTTCAATTTCGCTACAAAACAAATCCAATTGGAATATTCTTGAATTTACCAGTGTAAATCTTTGGTAATAATTTTGGTATGTAATTCACAATCAGTATTTCATTAAGTTTTATTTTTAGTATAATTTTACCTGTTCTGTTTACGAACGTTTGAATTGTAATGATGTCTTAATTACGAAGAAATCAATCAGATCAGGTACTTCGTTTCAGGTATAATTATTTACTTCAGTTGGTTCGGTTTCCTAGTTGATAATGGTCCGCAACTGTATATTCTCACATCTGTGTACAGTACTTTACCTTCGGTTTGTTTAGAGAGTCCAGGTGAATATTTTTTGAAGTTTCCTTTACATATGAATCCATTTCCTAATTTGCTAGAGAGGAAGATAATACGAAGAAGAAGTTCTTAGAATTCAGAGTCTACTTTTCTTCCAGTAGATTCTTCGACGGGCAGTAAATACTAACGACCTCACATAAATATCTTTCGTTTTGACATGAAGAGAGTATGAATATGTTCTCAATATGAACGTTATTATTCCGTAATAAGTCTTGGAATTCATGGGAATGAGTATAGGACGCAATACTTGGTCCTCCATAATTCTAGTGACCAGCCTTCGAAAAAGTGGAATTTCCTTATTATTAGGGCTGCTACTTGGAGTATACTCTTTCCGTGCGGTTAAGTTATAGAACAACATTAGCGTTTATGGAGCAGATTGACAGTTTGCGACTACACGATTTTAGTAAAAATCAGAAATTTTATGGTTAAGAGCTTACATAAAGTTATTAAATTAGACAATAAGTTCATTGCCATCATAGAACGTTGTTGTTGTGGAATGACTTTGCTTTGTTTATTACATGAATAATAACTTTACCACAGTATGAGTCTGTATTGTTCGGTCGAAAATATTTTTTATCGTTTACTGGTTTACCGGGTTTCGAAGTAATGATTACTTCAGCATCCTTCCATTGACGTGGTATATTTCAATCTAAACGCGGTCTTAATTATTTCCTATTATTAGCCGAGTGCCTCAAAGAACTGTACAAATTTAAATTATCTTACCGCTCCCGCTCACGTGCAACTAAACACGAATAATTATAATCCGGATATCAATCACGACTGCACTCAATAATACATTAGTTAAATTGGTTATCTGGTACCACCGATTATCTTTGGTAGCACTTTGCATTATTAACAAGGGAAAACATAAGTCGATGCCAAATATACTAGCATGTAAAACTCGTATGCGAAGTATCACCAATTATCAACATTGCAAATAGTCAAGTCTAAAGCGAACACCGATTTTATACTTTAATGTTGGCTGGGCCATAAGCAGCACGTCAATAAACTCTACTAATTATTGGATAAACTTCATACTCCCAACCAAAGGAAAATCTGGATATGATACCGTATACCGAACGAAACCATATTCGGTGTCATATATAACTCCAAGGTCCAGTAGTATATCAATGTGGTTCTGATATTTTAAAAACATTTTAAATCAATTCTAATAAGCAGCAACTACATCCATTTAATAATGTTTTCAATGTCAATAAACGTTTAATAAGCTAGTGTTAATTACCCAAAACCTTAATAATATTGATTTAATATTTTCACGAAATATTTTTTACATATACATAGTAAAATACCTCAATAGGTGATAGATAATAAATACAAACAGTTAAATTATACTATCTGATTCACAAGTATTTGTAATATAGAAAAAACAGATATGTACGTGTAAATATCTTGTATCGAAAACTCATTTAACATGATCTTATTTTATTAATTGTGACTATAAATGCTATCATGGAGGTAGATATACCCGAAACCGTAATTATTAAAAAAACGTTACATATCCAGAAGAGCTCGGTACCGGAAGAAAAATAATTCAAAATAAAAACTTATAAGGTGGAACAATTAATAATAGGGATCACAATCACTCCTCTATTTACAGACCCCCATACGTCATCAATTAAAGCAAGAAGACTACAGTCGTTTTTATAAATCACGACTCGGTCGAGAGAGACCTCGGTCTCGTAACTAAAGGATGACTATTGATTATTCACTTTGGAAGGTAAAGAACCCACCTGTCAAAAACGATGACGGATTCTGAGCGAAAAGTGATGAAAGTGATTTCTCTACCGTTCCACTGCAACCTGTAAATTAAAACTCAACAGCCATAAATAAAATAGTTTTGATCGTAACAAACGATATGTGATTTTATTTGAACTTAAAAATTAAATTAATAATAACTTAAGTGCCAGAGACGATCCAGGTTATGACATAAGGCACTTTTCAGAACGAACTTTGTTCCACACCAATGGAAGGTAGCTGAAGTAATAATGATTTGTAAACCCGGAAAACCAGGAAACGATAAACAATTTTATAGATTGATATCTCTATTTTCAGTCTCAACAAAAACATTTTGACAACTGCGGCTCAGGAGGCTCAAACCTATATCGAAAGAAAGATGAATTTAGTGAAAATCACTCTACGGTTGAACAAGTTCACAGAATATTTGCTCCAGACATACTCCAGAATATTTTTGATGGATCTTAAGCTTTCGACAAAGATTGTCACCTAGGGCTCAAATTTAAACTATTGTATACGAATACTTGCCTAAGTAGTTCCGCCAAATTCTTATATCTTACATTGCAAATTGATAATTTCGAGTTAAATTGATACTTGCGAGTACTTTATACTTTAATTAAACAGAATTTAAGTAGGAATACCATAAGGTAGCGTACTAGGACCTATTCTATTTATCATATATACGAGAGATTTATCTGCAGAAACTACAGCTATCTAAACAGTTGGAAAAGTCTCACCGGAACCAACCATTTTATTAAATTAAGGAACGTTAGTAATTGTGAACTTTACCAAAATGTAAATGTTTAATGCAAGTATTTTGAAAAGTGTATAGCATTTAAGAGAAAACCGAATAAAAAAGAAAAGATTGTAAATTATATTAAAAAATAAATTAGTTCAGATCATTTTTTAAATTTTGAAAGTGTTTTGATAAAAAAAAACTTTGGAGCAAATCTGCATAGTACCTTTCTTGCCGCGTCTAATCTATCTCAAAACATGAAACGAGCATTTTGATTACCAAATGCTGTGTCCATTAAATAATCAATAAGTGCATTTAATACCGAAAGAACCATATGCCAAATTTAAACTACGAATAATATATAATAAGGAAAATCCCACTTAACATAAAATTAAAACATAATGGTAACAACAAAAAAAGGATGATCGCTATTCAATGATCATAAAATAAGATGTTATTTAAAATAACGGAAACAAAAAAAAAGGAAGGCCTTTAGGATATAAAATAAAATTGACTAATTAGGTGAATATGTTATTCATAGATATAAGAACTATAAATAATGTAAATATAAGTATGTATATAAGAGATAACTAAACAACAGAAAAAAGAGAGGATTGCGATGATGGATAAAAAGGACTGACGGATGGAAAAGGGGGATTTTCAAGTCGAATGTTCGAGGTGCGAAGAGCTGTGCAGAAATGTAAGAATAGTTTCTGTGAAGTGTAAAAAAAATTAAAACAAATCTGTGAAAACAAAAAGTTATGTGCTTAACAATTGTGATATGGCTAAATTCTCGAATGAAAGGTAAAATATAAAGCCGATAACAACAAACACAAAAGTATTTAGCTTGGCAGTTTACAATTATTATAATAGAATCTAATACACACCGCATCCTAAACGAAGCAAATAATTAATGATGAGATAAATCCAGGAGGAGGATATGCCTACAGCCTTCCCCCGAAAATAACGCCTAGGCGTTAAATTCGAATAACTTTTTTTTCTACAGTTTTCGAATCTTTGTGATTTGTTTCGAATATAACGCACCTTTATTTATAACGCCTATAGGCATTTTAATTCATTAACAGCAAACATATTTGAAATCACTAAATAACAAAGTCTACATACAAGTAAGTATATAGCAATTCATTTGCAAATTTATTCATAAAATATAAAATACTCGCTAGAAAATAAATAGTAAAATAAATTAAATAAAAATAGTTATATATAAATAAACGCGTAACAATTACATTTGGTTTTTAGTGTAAATAATATTGAAAATTCATATTTTTTAAGTTTTTATGTGGAGAATTATGTAGTAATTTATTGCTGCAACCCAAAATATTTTCCCGATTTAACCAAATGAATTTCTTTCAGAACATCGGAGCATTCGGCTAAATAATTAAAAGAACTAATTTCGATACAATTCTCATCAATTTCGGTTACTTTCAAATTCCATTTTTCTAGTTTAGAAACTGCAAAAATTTCTAAATTTGTTGATGAGGTCTCACCCAATTTAATAAGGTTTTCGTCATTTTCATCCAAAATTTCTGTTGTATCTGGGTGGTTTTTAATAAAATTAATTAATTTAGACGAGTAATGTTAAATAAACTGATCCAATAATGAATTGTTTTGCTTTATTTTATGAATACAAGCAAAAAAGCTTGTAGCCGCTTGATTTGGCCAAAACCAATCACCTATACCATCAATTGTGTCAAAAAAACTTGCCTCGTTGACTCGTACCTCGGGATTATTTTGAATAAACTCATCATAATTAAAATTGTTAGTAAGTATTTCCTGTAAAGCCGAATGTAACTTTTCTTTGCTGAAACTTTCCTTCGATGTTATTCCACAAAATTGAAACGCATTTTTCACGAAACCCTCATTTTTACTGGCTATCCAATCTACTACCCAATCACTCACAAATTGATAATTGGGAATTTTGGGATTGCCGTGGCGTGTTTGTAAGTCTGAATTTTCTAATGCATTTGTTATGTATTCATCATACCGTGAGTTAAAGTATTCCTGGAAACTACGATTTATAGCGACGTCCAAGGGTTGTAAAATGCCGGTTAAATTTGGTGGGACCAGTACCACAAAAACATTATATTTTTCAAGATATTTACTCTCGTGCAATTTGACGTGGCTACCATAAGAAGCCATAATTAACAAAATGGGCTCTCGAGCAAAGCTTGTTTGTGGCCTTTTAAGTATAATTTCCTTTAAATAATTTTTAAGTATATGATCATTAAACATTCCTGTTTTATTTACATCGACCATACACTTGATGTTAACGTTCGGTTTCTTTTTCAGATTTGAAAACAGCAAATGGGGTTTAAGAAATTTTCCATCCATGGTTATGGCCAATGTTGCAGTAAAACGTTTATGGCTTGAATTGGCTTTTTTCATCAAAACACTTTGTGCGCCTTTATTGGTAATTGTCATCTTATGTTCCGACTCAAAATACCGTGGAACTTGGTCAAAGTTAATTACGTTACACGTTTTAATTTTTTGTTTATCGATTATATCGTGAATTTCTTGCAAAAATGGTTTAACTATATTTTGAACATTTTCGGGTAGTTTTTTTGTAGTTGTTTGGCGACGTGACACGAGATTATTACGACATTTAAAACGTTCACACCAACCAGTCGATGCCTTAAAATTGTTATAAATGGTGCCGTCACTGTTAGATTTTAGTGTTGCGCAAATTGTTTGAGCTTTTATCTGTATATACTTATCTTTGACCCTCAAGCCTTTCCTGTTCCGCTCTTTTACCCACTCTAAAACGTCCTTCTCAATTTCTTCAAATTCTAATTTCCTTCCACCTCCCGGTAATCGTCGTGCCACTCTTGTTTGAATTGTATTATCTTTTAAGCATTTCAATAGTTGTGACTTTCGTTGAAACCAACCACGAAGAACTGATGTCCCAATACCATACTTATTCGACAAACTATGCCACCCCTTGCCTGATAAACCAGCTTCATATTCGTTTAAAACGTCAATTTTAAATTTTAGTGAATAACTTTTGCGTTTCTTTATATCTGGCATAGCTGGGTTGTGTAAATTAAGATCTAAAATTACAGATAAATATTTAGTTGGTAAATATTTTAGGAATCAAACAATTATCATATTACCAAAAACTCTTTTTTTCTTAATTTTTAAGTGTAAAATAACACACAGAATCAAACAAATTATTTATTTTTTTTATTATTCACTATACATATGTATTTTTGTTCACTATACACATTTCTCATTGAGCTTAAAAGATAATGGAAATTTATGAACGTTTAGCATTTTAATATTCAAATTTTATATAAAATAAAACACCATCTAATGTTTCCCGTACAGTTCAAATCGAAAAATTCAAAACAAAAAGACAAAAAATGAATGTTTAAAAGGTTATTATTACAAGTTCAGTGGAAATACCGAAAAACTCCGTTTATGTTAAGGATTGAATACAACTACATACATATTCAACTTATTAGTGGTAGAATTGAGTTTAACGGTTCTCTATTTTAGAATCGAGTTAACAATGAAATACAATAAATAAATAATTAAAAGCGTGTGGATTTCTTACTAAAATATTTTAAACGATATCAGCGTTTAGAGCTGTGGTAAAGTTCGCGTGTAATATGTACATAGTATATGTAATACTATACATGTAAATAAGTAATTCAATTAGGGTTAAAATTCAGCAATATAAAAAAATAAAAACAAATATTAGCACGTATGTACGCCGTAAAAATAATCAAAACATAATGTATTTTCGCTGGTGTTTTAGTAAATCATATTTATAATTACAATTTTTGCTACCAGAATTATTTTGTACATTATTTTGTCTTGTTTACGCAAAAAGATTAAATTGTACTTATTATGACTGTAATAGAACGCATAGGCGTTGTAAACGAATAGTACGCTCCTTAGGCGTATTATTCACTTATAACGCCTAGGCTTAATTTTCGGGGGAAGACTGTAGCCGAGGTCTCGTCATCATCCATGACAGCAGCCTCTTGATCCATTTTAGAGTAAGTTTTTTCTGTATTTTAGTTATAAGTGTAAATAAAAACCTATAGATTATAATTCATGTAGCATTAAGTTAATAGAAAGACATGGTTGGTCTTATGTTACCTCTTTAAAATAGAGTATATAAAAGGTATCAATAGTTTTTATTTTGCCTCCATTTTCTTTAAAAGTAGAACATGGTAAGGAGTAATGAGTTTTTTTTTGTATAATTTAATGATGAATATAATGATATAATGATAAATAAGGTTACATAAATAAGTTCTTTTTTTGTATTTTTTTTTCTGTTATGTGCTTTAAAATAAAACTAAGATTGAAGTTAAAGTAAATAATCAAATTAAGTTGTGATCTTTTGTGTTATTTTATTTATATTATTGTTCACTAAGAAATCTGCGACCTCGCTGAGTAACAAAATAGCCGGACAGAAAATTTTGCCGTGTAGGAAAATGTAACAAACATGAAACAAAATACAAATGAAAACCGACGGGTCAGATCTGACTCTAAAGCATGCGTCCTCGAAAAAGACAAAACCACTGTCACAGCCACGATGGAGTGGTATCGTTATCTGAAATATCCGTACTCAACTAACGAGCCACACAATCACATTCGCCAACTTTATTATAAGAAGATTTACGATCTCTAAAAGAATGTCCGTCTGTGAAGGGTAAATCATTTCGGGAACATAAGACGATTTTCATTCGGACAATTATCAGTTTCGGGCTTTCACTGTACCATATATACAATTTCATATTTCACATTCCCCTCAATCTGGAAGTGAATGTATGCAAAATGTCGTAATGCAATTGAAGAAGTTTATAACGATGCCCTATCCTCGGATATCGTTCTTCCTCTCGGGGATTTCAACCTACCTTATATCCAATGAGCCTATAATGATGAAAACAGTTGTGTTTTACCACTAACTTTAGAGGGCGAGTGTTTATTGCCACAATAATCAACTGCAATCTGAATCAAATAAACAACATTTCAAACGACGTTGGATTTTTCGATTAATCTTCAGCAATGAACCAAATACTTTTATAATACTTCAATCATTAGTACCATTTGTCATAAATGAGGTACACCGTAAACCAGAGAAAATTCTTTTTCGACATCCAAGACCTAACACAGAATAACAACATTTGACAGTGAATTTAAAAAATTTAAAATGTCAGCTTTTCAAAAAATGGTGAAGATTGACTCAGCCCTGGTGAAGCAAGGTTTGAAGAGATTAACCCTGAATTCGATTCTTATTTGAATAGCCAATTTCTTAAATACATGAAAAATATCTAAAACATTAAGTTGGATCCAAAATAATTGTGGAAGTATTTAAAGGTTACTCGACAAAAATGCACTTAGGAGTCTGTAAATCATCAAATCCTAAAGAAAAAAGTAACATATTTGCTAAGTTTTTCAGTCAGTATACAAAACTAAAGACATTTACAACTACAAACACCAATTGAAGTAAAATTGTAAGAATTTCTAATTGGTTACGGCTGCGGTCCGTATGTAAGTCCCGCGTTTATTATAGAAAATCACGCTAGTCAATTTATCCTGCCATTAAATCTATTATTCAATTCACACTATACGTATAGGATTATTCCCTAGACCTCAAAAACTACACTGATTTTCAAATCACTCTAATCAGTCCAATTTCCAGCATGGGTTTAGTCCAAATAAATCCACAACGACAAATTTAGTTGAGTATAGAAGTTGTGTTTTTGAAGCTATTGGATAATATAAAAAGTGTACACAATTTATACGGACTTTAATAAAGCATTTTACTCCATTAGTCATAGCAAAGCGTTGGCCAGTGTGAATTATTTTGGTTTTTTGCGGATATTTTCAATTTGTTTTTCTCAATTCTGTCGGATAGTTTACAATATATTATTCGAAGTATTTACAAAGATACTTCTTATATTTATCGATAGAATATCTCATGTTATTTTTAATTCATCTATGCTTCTATTTATGGATGATTTAAAAATCTTCATAAGTATTGCAAACTTACAAAATTCCAAATTATTACAAGGCGACATAGATACAATCAGCAAGTGGCAACCTTTCTTTGTCAACCAATTACATCTCAATATGGAACAATTTAAAGCGCTTTAACCAGGAAAAAAACACCAGCATATAAAGGCTATAACAAAATGAGACAAAATATTTGAACTTGATATTTGCCGTAAACATGTCTTTTAACAAGCACGTTATCTAATTATTGACAATGTGAATTCTATATGTGGTTTTATCAGGAGATGGACCAATAAAGACGTAACCGCAGTTTGCTGGAATTTGCTGTCAATTTCACATTGATAGAATTGAAAGCATTCAGAAACAAGTTTTACTGTTTATAATGGACATAATTAATTGAGACTAGGAACAAGATTTCCCTTATTACATAATGTAGCTCGTCTTCTGCATAAAATACCAGAAAGAAAAATTGCAAGATCTTGACTTTGGCTAATACACAAAAATTGCTCGGGTCAGCACTCATTGCAACATTCTTGGAAATCTAAGAATTTAACCTGCAGACCTATATTGAATTAATTATGATGAACACGAAAAAATTAACGAAATGGCACAAATGTTTAATTAATTAAATACAAGCCGCATTTGACTTCTCTAGATCTGTCAACAACTTTACAAGAAAACTGAAGAGAAACGTTTTATAATTGTTCCTTTTTTTTGTCTTCTATTTTAGGTCTTTCATTCGTAATGCGTGTTATATTTTTGTATGTATTTCATATGTACTCGATTTCTTGGTGATCTTGGCGTGAAGTTATCTGAGGTATGAATTTGGCACTTGTGTCAGAGCCGTATCTTGCAGCTTCCACAAGTGTTCGTGTAACCTCTTCGCGGTAACTTCCGTGCAACTAGCTCACTACGGTGTTTTGGTGTGTTAGGTTAAAACATGACGCAAACAGGACCGGATTAAGGTGTTAATTGTACTGTTCTTATAATCGAGCAGGCTGGGGGCCCAATACGCTACTCGTGGGGCAAAACAGAAATGAAAAACAATACAAAATAGAAGAGTTCGGCGCTCTTAGAAACCGGGAAACAAATGCTTTTGGGATTTTCGCCTTTAGGCCTGTTCTTCAAAGCATAAGTAACCAACGTGAGGTTTTGGTCATTAGGCCCAAACTGCAAGACGCACAAGGAAAACGAGAACAACATAGGTTTTTGGTTATAATACGTTCAAGACGGACCGAAAACATGGCACATAAGCACGACAAAGGCTGGTTCCTCGACTACAATCTCTAGAGACATAAGTACAATCAAGGTTGGTCCCCTTGCTACAACTTACAAAATCTGGGAAAGAGCCTGGAAAGCTCTAGCAAAGCTCAATAAGATTCTGCTGGCGGAGTGTGCGAACAGTGATATGAAAACACTCTCATGGGCTAAACAGATTACTGAAACGAAACAAAAGGGTTTGTATGAGGGCTCTCTACCCAAAAGGTAAAGATCCGAGGAGGAATCAGAAGAAAGGGGACTAGAATGCTAGAAACTGTACCTGGGTCTTTCAAGCGGGGCCAAGTTCTAAGAACCGAAGACTGGCAAGAACTAATGGCTAAATTAGCTATGGTTTGAACGCATTCACACTCAAGATTTATAAGAAAGTTAAAGGTGACATCTTGAGGGTGTCGATACCGTTAAGGATCCCACCAGGATCATCATGAAAATGGGTGAGGAGGTCGAAACATTTGGAAAATGTCCACTTCGATGGGATTATTTTGTGGATCCCTGGAGGAGATGAGGACTCTGATGCAAATGTGGTGGATGTTTAAGTAAAGGAGCAAACCTAATTTTGAGGTTCCCGCAGATTAACATCCATACTCCAAGGTTCGGCTGCACTCATGCTAAGACTATGAGCAGAAAAGATAGGCATTGCTCTAGTCCAAGGACTTTGGGTCATGGTGATTGGGTACTTGAACTTATTACTATTAAATATAAACTGCCATCGAAGAGGTAGGTAACATTCGTTTCTGCATTATTGCTAATAATAATCTGAATATGGTTTTGTTAAAAATTACAGTAATCCGAATTGAATTACTCTTTTATTTTATATAAGCAATAGCCTTTATTAGTAAGCCAACGTTTGTAACTAGAAACACACAAGAAGTACAACAAGCAACACTTGTCGCAGATACCATTATGAATAATTTAGTTGTTTGGAAGGTGTCTGACGATTATTCCTTTTCTGATCATTGTCATCTCCAATTTAAATTGGAGACAAAATGAACCAAAAACCCTAACTATAGAAACAAGAGAAAACCCGGCTAAGATAATTTTAGTGCAATTCTAAGTAATTCAGTACCAATACCCGATTCCAAACCCCTCTGAATTCACATAAGAGCTTCATGTTCTTGGAACATGGTGCATATTAGGTGCGTATCTTCCTAGTATACACTGGGTAAACCTCGATCATCGTGAAGGTTGAAACGACTTCAAATCATCCGTAAAAAATAAATAATGAACTGCAATCAATGCAGTATGTGAGCATATGAGCTTGTAGCTCAAAATGAGATTTGTACAGATTCACAAAATTTCATAATAAATCAACAAATAAATAAAAATGCAGAAGGCTCTTTAGATGAGCCAATGAAACTAAAGCTATTAAGGACTGGAACTGCAACAAGGAAGTCATCAAAACTTACCAATACGAATTAAGAAATGCCAGGAGGCTACACTGTAATTATATACCGAAGTCTTCTGAGTCATCTAGGCTGCGTAAAGTGATATCTTTAAGTTTCACCACTCTGAGTTTTTTCCAACGACCGGATGGTTCTCGGACCACAACTAGTGCAGAATATTTGTAAATAATACTGGAAACACACTTTTCAGGTAGCTGTGAATCTGCGCCACAAAGACCTAGGGACAACAGAGTTGCAGGCATTGTAAGCCAAGTTATAAGCAGAAGAAAAATCACGTGAGCTATAACTAATTTTAACCCTTATAAACCGGTAGGGCTTGATGGCATTACACCGGCGGATGTCCAACAAATGACTGACTTAACCTTACTCTGGCTGAAGATTATCTTAAAGGGGAGCCTAGAACTTTGTCACATTCCTTGTAAATGACTGAAGAAATGTACTATTTATACCTGAGGTGAGAAAATGCCCCATTGAAGTCCCAAATACACAAGACCTATAAGCGTAGCCTCTTCAGACAGATAGAAACCCACATTAGGACGTTCGATGGAGCCAAATAGGGTATCGAAGTTCCACTTGCATATTGCAAAGGAAAATCTGTGAAAAATGCTCTCTACTCCCTTATTGCTCCTATCGAGAAGAGATACAGATACAAGCAGGCACTCCCCTTTCTGTGTGTGTGGACGAGTTCTTCAGAGACTTTGTAGATCAAATGCTATAAAGCCGAGGCGAAACGGGGGTGGGTCTTCCAAAAGCATATTTTTTTGCAGAAGTACTTCGCAAGCTAATACTCCAGCAAAAACCTCGCCTCGGCTCCCCTCTTTTTCAAAACTTGGTCATAAATAATTTTTTGTGACGTTACTAAGCCTCGAATGTTGCGACTTCAAAGTGGTTGCTTACGCGAATGATGTGGCAATTGGTGTCTTCGGTAAATATCCTTTCACCTTAAGATAACGCATTCAAAGGTGTGATTGGCATTCTTTCCAATTGGGCTAACAGTTGCGGTTTGAATGTAAATCCACAAAATACTGAGTTAGTTCTTTTCTCAATAAAATACAAATGGTATTAGATTCACCTTCACTGACATCTGATAACAAACTAAGTTGTAAATCTACTATATTTGAAAGAACAAAGAAAGCTAAAATAGCGTTTTACTCTTGTAAAATTGCATTTGGTAAAAGATGGGGTTTGGAACTCCATATTGTATATTAGCTCTATATTTTTACTACTAGTGACCAGCTTTGAATATTCTGACCAACCTACAATCCGTGGTGAAGGTGCAGTGAAAAGCTGCCTTGTGCATTAGTGGGGCCACACCTCTAAATATCCGAGAAAAAAATGGCAGCGAGCTCAGCTATAACGCTCACCTCAATCTCAATGTGGAAATGTACCAATTCAGGACATTCACCTATTCGAAGAAACAGGAACTACTCAAATACTACTGAATATACCATCCCATTACCAATCTCATCAGAGCGGACTGGTTGAGAGAAACATTTCTGAATACAGAAGGTTTTAATTTCTTCACTGATGGTTGGGAGTGGGGTTTTCTGTAAAGAATCAATGCAGCGTTTTTCAAGCTGAACTAATCGCGATAAGGGAAGCCGGTTGAGGTATAATGTAATATCTGCAAAATATATTCACAAATCATAATTCCTTACGTCGAAAGTAGATCATAATTGTCTCTCATCTCTTAATGAAATGGTAGATCAGTTCAACATCCGCCTGACGTAGGTGGCAGGGCATTTCAATATTACGAGGAATGAAATGGCGGATGATCTCGCTCAACAAGGCACAACCTGCCTCATTTCACCAAGCAGAGCAGATGTTGATATACCGCTCGCTACGTGTAATTACCGCTTCAATACGAGCGAATATGTGGCATAGCTACGGACATGATTGTGTCTATGTCAGTAATCTCGTGCACCCACTCCAACCTGACCTAACCTAATCTATAAATAAACATCGAAAAGTTTACTGACATTTAGTAAATACGAAAGCTAGAATGGTCCTTTGGTATGATGGTATGTGACTGGCACATTGTATTCTAGCCAGGTTCCTGAGCCGCTGGAAGAGGCATACTGAGATGCTGGGGGAAGGGGATATTCTGGTTTCACTTACATATTTTACAATTGCATTTTATGCTGTTCCCTCGCGTTTACTCAAATTTGTACTAAACCAAACAACAAGTGCTTGACCCCAAATGATAAAATTCTTCCAAACTAAAATCCTACGTGGGATTGTAACGGAGGAAATAGAGAATCTAATTTAAGATAGACATTACTAGATGAACTCTTATTCTGAACGATTGATTTCTAATAATCGGTTTAGGTTTGGTTTTGAACTACCAAATTTAATTGAACGTTAATTTTCTTTATTTTAGATATTCCAAGGGTCTAAGCAAAAAAAATTCTTTGTATTACTTAATTTAAACTAAACCAAACGACTTTAACGTTCAAATTACAACGACTGAGCGGAAGAATTCTGTGTAAATAAGAATCCATACCAAAAATTTCGAAATCTGAAGCAATTATCTCTTTTGGCGACGTGGAAATTGGTACAGTATAACGGAATATTTCCAAATTACAAATACTGTTGAATTAGATAGTATAACTATGTAAATTTACTATAATCTCGGTTTTTCAATCTCATAATTGACAATTTATTTCTGTTTGAAAATATTATTAATTATTAATAATCGATCAAATTTATTTATTTAGTTAATATTATATTCTTTCTTTACCTTCATCATACCATTATAAATATTTGTATACGAAGTGTGTAATAAAAATATATAGTTTTCCCCCAAGAACAACAATAAGGGTTGAATTAATAGCCAAAAAGCTGAATCATTATTATATTCTTTTATATATTTGAATAATGTGTTTGTTCAGATACACAGCACACGACATATCTTTAATCTTAAATTACGTGAAAATCCTTTGTACCACAACATATTTCATTTTGTTAACCATTCAGGTGTGGATCTAAGGGACAGGAATTCTGTAACGATCACACAATATCATAAGAACCTTACATAAACGACGATTTCTACAAAATTTGTTTGAGTTTAAGTATATGACGCGAGGTGTCTAAAACGATACTGTGCGTATTTATAAAGACATAAATATTAATGCTTAATCAAATATTTAATCCACGCTCTTATAAATACGGTATTTGCTTTAGATATGTTTATAAAATGTGTAAACATGTATTTATTATAAATATTAGAGATTCTAAAAATCCACGTCGTTTATATTTTCAACGAACCTTTATAAAATATTCTGTAAATTTAGGAAACATAAAATATTTCCACGAATTTTACGAGTGGTTAGCAAAATTGAGATACTACAGTTTAATGCCATAATAATTTTCTACCGTTTAACTTCTAAATAGTTCACCAAACATTTAATTTTGACCCGGTTAAACGCGTTTGAAGTTAGACCTAACTTAATCCTAACCAACAAAACCAAACGAAAATTTGTATGTATTGGTTAAAAGTAAAACAAGAATGTCATTTAGGCGAAATATTAAATTTATGAATTAATTCCAATTGAAATTTATAATAAATAATTAGATTCACCATTTATTAGGATTGAATATAAGAATTTAATATTTTCTTAAGAAATTTAGTATTTGAATAATTCGAAACCTAATATGTTTATCAAGAATGTTGTTATGTTTTTGTGATAGGTCTAGGTTAGGACTATCTATATTCGAAACCATTTGAAAAGCTAATAATTTTTACCTAAACCTACCAGATTAACCTAAACCTATCAGAAAAACATAACAACATTCTTGATAAACATATTAGGTCTCGAGATATTCAATTTCTTAAGAAAATCCTAACTTCTCAGGTTAGTAAAGCACAGCTAAAAATTAATTTGATCGCGCAAAAATTATTAGCTTTTCAAATGGCTTCGAATTTAGATAGTCCTAACTTAGACCTATCAGAAAAACATAACAACATTCTTGATAAACATCTTAGGTCTCGAGATATTCAATTTCTTAAGAAAATCCTAACTTCTCAGGTTAGTAAAGTCTAACAAAAAATTAAATTGATCGCGCAAAAATTATTAGCTTTTCAAATGGCTTCGAATATAGATAGTCCTAACTTAGACCTATCGGAAAAACATAACAACATTCTTGATAAACATCTTAGGTCTCGAGATATTCAATTTCTTAAGAAAATCCTAACTTCTCAGGTTAGTAAGGTCCAACAAAAAATTTATTTGATCGCGCAAAAATTATTAGTTTTTCAAATGGCTTCGAATATAGATAGTCCTAACTTAGACCTATCAAAAAAACATAACAACATTTTTGATAAACATATTAGGTCTCGAGATATTCAATTTCTTAAGAAAATCCTAACTCCTCAGGTTAGTAAAGTCTAACAAAAAATTAATTTGATCGCGCAAAAATTATTAGTTTTTCAAATGGCTTCGAATATAGATAGTCCTAACTTAGACCTATCAGAAAAACATAACAACATTCTTGATAAACATATTAGGTCTCGAGATATTCAATTTCTTAAGAAAATCCTAACTCCTCAGGTTAGTAAAGTCTAACAAAAAATTAATTTGATCGCGCAAAAATTAGATAGTCCTAACCTAGACCTATCAGAAAAACATAATAACATTCTTGATAAACATATTAGGTCTCGAGATATTCAATTTCTTAAGAAAATCCTAACTCCTCAGGTTAGTAAAGTCTAACAAAAAATTAATTTGATCGCGCAAAAATTATTAGCTTTTCAAATGGCTTCGAATATAGATAGTCCTAACCTAGACCTATCCGAAAAACATAGTACCATTCTTGATAAACATATTCGGTCTCGAGATATTCAATTTCTTAAGAAAATAATGAATTCTTACATTTCATTCTAATAATTGTTGAACCTAACTATTTATTATAAATTGCAATTGGAATTAGTTCATAATTACAACATTTCGCCTAAAAGACATTCTTGTTTTGCACTTTAACCAATACATACAAATTTTCGTTTGTTTTTGTTGGTTAGGATTAAGTTAGGTCTAACTTCACGCGCGTATACAAGCGTGTGAAGTTTGTGCTAAACTAATCCTAAAGTTCTATACTGGTTAGGTCTAACTTCACATGCATCCCGGTTAATGGTTATGAATAGCTAAATTCATTCACTGTTTTCACCCCAAACAAACTCATAGTCGTCGATACATCATTACCTAATGAATTGGTAGATTTAAAGAATCCATCGATCGAGGAATTATGTGTTAAAGTTGTCATCAATAAGAAGTCAGTACAAATTTACGTGGCGTATATTCCACCTTATTCGCCTACATCATCGTATACCGAGCGACACAATTATGGAAATCAGACATAATTTTAATAACTGGGGATTTCAATTTCTCAAATGTTAATTGGACCTATGATGAAGAAACCAACGAGGTTATGCCTGTAAACGTGAATTCGAATAATGAGTACCTATTCGTCGACACCATATTTGACTCAAATTTGAGACAAATCTGCGAATTAAAAAATAGCGAGACCGAACCTAGGAAGTTATTTTTACTAATGAACCAGTTTTATAAAAAACAGAAGAATTACCAACACATTTTGTAATTAATGATATTCACCATAAAGCAATAGAAATAATATTGGAAATCAATGTAAATAATAGGTTACAAAATTATCAAAACCGGAAACCATATTACAACTTCAGAAAGACCAATTCGAATAACTTACACCAATATTTTGATCAAATAAATTGGAATGCCGAGTTTAGCAGCATTGGCATAGATGTAAAAGTGGAAAATTTTTACACACATCTGTTTAAAAGAGTTGATCTATTCATTCCCGTGTCTATGAACAAACCGAATAAATATCCTCCATGGTATGACGATCATCTTATCAGTCTTAAAAACAAAAAAGACAAGTCTTATAAAGAAAACCTCAAATTATGTTCCCAGGATAGTAAACAGAAATTTACTGGATATAACCGAAATTTTGAATGTTATTTTGAACTGAGATAAAGAAGCTATATTTGCAGCCTGGATGGAATTCAATGATCAAAAGTCTTGTGATCAATAGATCATAATTAACATGTTTATATGTTTTTCCAATCTGTTTATAAAGCAGAGGACATTGATAACGATAAAGATCCAACCACTAGTGAATATAGTACATTCATGTTTACTCCACACATCGAGCCAGCGAGCATTGGTAGGATTCGGAGAAGGATGTGGTCCTACTGGTATTCCGCCTTCATTTTTAAAAAATCCTAAAAATTTGGCAATTTCTCTAGGTGTTTTGTTCAATCAGTCATTATTAAACATTAAAAATAAAGATTAAAAAATCTAAAATAATTTATAGGTTACATTTTGTTGTTGTCAAAATTTCTCCAACTTTATAAACCATAAAATTAAAATGTTGTTTCTCAGTCGCTCTAATTAATGTAGATTTTAGTTTTTGTCTTTGTCATATGAGTAGTAGTGGTCTTAATATATTTGACCCTACTTTTGAAAGGGAATCCCCTCAGCAGACCTACTTTTGGAAATTAGGTCAGGCCCTTGACCTTGACCTTTACATCGACCTTAGACCGTGGTGTGTGGGGAGTGAGGAGTGGGTCACGTGCGATGTGACGTATGCTGTATCACGTATGACGTGTCACGTATAAAATTTACTATTTAATTTTTTTATGGAAATGGTGAGATGCGACCTCAAGATCGCAACTATGCTACGAACGATATTGTGTAATTAGATATATTTGTTAGATATAATTACGAGCAATAGATGGCGTACACCAATGTTTAGTTCCATTTTGAATTATTGGCGCTAGTATATAAGAATTAGCATGTCACCTGCATTTTGTTCAGTCAGTTATTAAAATTGGCAATTTTTCCATAAAAGTGGAAACTAACTAGAGCGACGCCTATTATCAAAACTGGATCTAGAAATGATGATTCTTGCTACAGAGGTATTAAGATTAAAATATCAGTATTAACAAATCTCATAGAATTTACTAGCTATTCTATTAAAGAAATTGAGAAGAACAAACAAGTTGACGTAATATACACCGACTTTGCAAAAGCTTTCAACTCCATCTGCCATTGTATAACTTTTTAACACATTTTCAAGTTTAGATTTTCCAGTCAGTTTGTAGCCTGGTTCAAATTTTATTTGAGTAATCGAATTCAATATATTGGAATAGGAGGTAAAACGTTGAATAGAATACAAGCAACCACAAAGCCATCGAGTCAGTTGACGATACCAATAAACAACAGGAAGATATTGACAACCTAGCGTTATGGTGCGAGTTTAATTCTCTCAGTATCAATATTAGAAGGCGCAAATGGTGTACTCCTTCAAGTAGTAGTTGAAAGTAAAGACCTAGGGGTTACTTTCGATCAAAACATGAGCTTTACTAAGCACATTGAGCTGTGCATCGCTATAGCGAACTCCATGCTCGGTTTCGTCAAACGTTGATGTGGAAACAATTAAGATCCTGTATCGTGCTTACGTTCGATCCCAGCTGGAATATACTGTAAATGTGTGGTATCCGTTCTACGAAAATCATATCCAAAGAAGTTTATACGCTACTTGACCTGTAAAGATGAATGGGTTTATGATCTTGATATATCATACCACGTAAACATACAGGGATAACCACCATATTTAACCGGGTACAAGAAATACAATTTCTTACATACAATTTGTTGGTAATCTCCTAGGCCTAATCGACGCACCGGATGTGCTAAAGTCAATTAAAATAAAGGTTCCTGGTAGACAACTACGAGATCATGACTTCCTCCACTTAGATATACAGATTTTTGTTTAACTAAAGATAATTTTAAAAGTAGGTTTAGGCAATTTTATGCCCCTCAGTGATTTTTCTTGTTACTTAACTTTTACATTTCAAATTTTCAAATCCAACGCGGATTTATTTTATTTGGTATCTTTTTCAAGTCAAATTTGTAGACTTTTTCAATATAAATAAATAAGATATATGCTCACACTTATGGCCGAAATGTAGTAAATTATTTCAAGAATGTTTGTATTATTTAACGATTTAAGATCTTTTGTGTTACAATCCCAAAGTTTTTTATTTTGATGTGGTTAACTTACTAGAAACATCCCGATTTATCCCCTAACGAAAGACAAATCATCAAATTTGGTAACATCTCTGTTTTCTTGGCAACAGCCGCAGTGTCGCAAATTGATTTAGAAATGTTTGTGTTACTTGATCATTTGTGCGGAACCAAATATTTTGTTTTTGACAATGTTAACGTGTTTTAAATAATGCAGTACCTAAACGACAATGTTAACGGTTTTGAATAACGTTTCAACATTTCTTAGTACACATTTTAATAATTAAATTAATTTTGAACAAATCCAATCTAATAAACGAGTAGAATGGTTTTGAAAATATTTAAACCGGGTGACCAACACCCGACTTTCTTTTACAACGGATTTACATAAATCTCGAAATCACACAAGGCGAAATATTCAGCTTACCAGACCTTTGAAACTGCTCTGTATAATCAAAAAATACTATCCCTGTTTAAATTTCATAAAACCCTTGTAAATCTTTTAATTCTTTGTCGTTCTTTGTAAATACTTAACTTTTCAACATCATTGCAAAAATTTAAACAGCATCCGTTGTAGCTGCCACTTCCGGTTCACACGGATGTCCACCAAATTTTGCAAGGATCTCCCAATTAATGAAAAACGTTTTAGTATGAAGATTTATTCCGAATGGTCAATCCGCCTAGACTCTAGAGAAGCTAAATTTTGGTGCAACAAATTTTTTTTACCAAAACTTGTCATTCTCGGTAAAATTTAAGAAATGCTCTGAACTTATTTGTTTGTAATTTTATTTGCAATCTTTTTGTTTTAATCGTTTTTCGTAAATGCCATATACGTTTCAAAATTTCTATTTGCAAAAAAAAAAGTTCATATGAAAGCTGCCACTTCCGTTGAACCGATGTCGGCCAAAAATTACTGCGATCTCTCAGTTTATGGAAAAGCTTGAGTATTGTAACGATTACGATACTAGGTATCATATTGTTCTAGAAGAAATAATAACAATGAAAATCCTACTGAATCAGAGCTCTTAGGCGGTCACGTATTGTGTGGCTAACGCTCAGGAGTAACGGGGTGGGGTTTTTAAGAGATGACTCTGCCTTGCTAAACCGCATAAAAGAAACCAAATTTATATATTAAAAGAAGCTATGGTAATGACTGGACTTACATATCCCTTTCGAGTTCAAAACAAATTTGTTGTCGCTACATTTTAAGTTCACCATACTCAAATGTGTAGGTAAATAACCACAGTGTGTAATGGCGTTTCGATAAAAAAATTCACTTGATTTGAAGTTCAACATACATAATTGTCTTTGTTACTGCTATGGCGCTGTTGGTTTAGAATATAAATATGTGGTTGCTCCTTCTTTAAAAATATATTTTTTCCAAAACTTATGGATCTTAACGGATTCTAGTTAACTCGGAATCGTTTATGAAAAATGTATAATAATTTGATAACATATAGATTTGCTGAACCTTACGGAATCCTAATACATACCTATACAATTGTGCTACTTGAACTATAGTTATAGTGTTTTTTTTTTCGGACGAAAATAAGTTTAAAAGGAATGCACAAATGTGTATATTGTTCCAAAATACAAACAAAATTTCGACATAATTCTCTTTCGTACACGAATTTTACATACACAATTATGTATACGGGCCGGAAAAGGACTAAACAAACAACTAACAAAACAATTAACCGACCAAATGCCATAGTGGTTAAAGCTTTGGCGTTTGGATCGGGAGGTACCGGGTTCGAATCCCGATAGGGGCAGGATGCAAAGGGAATTTTCATCATCAAATTACGATTTGTGATGAGAAGGAACACATCTATGACCCCCTGTCGGAGTGCAGAACTCATGGGCCGACCCATCTTCCATGCCAGTATAGGCTGGCATGGAGCTATGCAATGTGCAGATGGTAACAAATCGAACCTATATCCGTACGTCCTCGATTTGGCAGAACTGCGTAAGGTAAGGACGTAAATAAGCGAACTGCGAAAGAGTTAGAAGTGCTTCGGCCCCAGAAAAGATTGCAAAGAATAAAAAAAAAAAAAAAACAGTTACATGATGATCGACGTCGACTGGCACGATAATAAGAAATATATCAAGAGAGAGAACAGACAACAGAGAATATATTTTTATTATTCAAATTTTTATGGAACTATTCCCTGGAAAAAAACACAAAATTTTTGCTTAGCATATGACAAAGACAAGAACTAAAATTTACATTAGAGTGACTGAGAAACAACATTTTATTTTATGGTATTAAAAGTTTGAATAATTTTTACAACAAAATGTGACCTATAAATTATTTAAAAAATCTTTATTTTTAATGTTAAACAATGAATTGTACATCCCAAAATTACTAAAAAATATAATATTATTTTTTGGATAAACAGAACCATGTGATTTTATTATTATCTTTAATTTTCGAAACTATATAAAAAATACCCTACCATAAATATGTTCGGGGAAATTTTGGCAACAACAGAATTTAACATATTTAACCTATTTAAAAAAAATAAGAATCTTTATTTTTAGTGCTTGACAATGAATTTTATATCATTCTTTATTCAATTTTCGAAATTGCATAAAAAGTGCTCTGCCATCAAATATGAAACCTAAAAAATTACTCATGCAATTATTTTTAATTAAAACATTTTTTTATTAAAAATAATTGAATTTATGTATCTATACATAAATGTATTTCTGGGTATTTATCTAAAATAATTTTTTTGACTTCAATCAATTTTTACACGTATACACGAAACGATAAAATACGTGAGCGCAATGTTTACGCCACATAATTATTTCTGAAATAAAATTAAAAAGGAGTGGACTGGTTTTTTCATTTTGGTTGCCATGAAAAATACTAAACTTGATATATTTTTTTTAATTATGGCAACACAACAACAATTTGTTAGAAACGAACAAATAGTCGGTCTATATTTTTTTCTCGTTCCAGTTTTATTTTATTTATTTCCATGGAATAGCGGCTTTACTCCACACAATTTTCTCTTTACGATGTGGGACCGTTCACGTATTAGTATTAAAATGCATTTTAATGGCAGGTTGCCATCTATATATATGTTTAAGATCTTTGCCATAACTAAACACTTTAACCGTAACATTTATAGAAATTTTCAAATTTTGTATGTATGATATATTTAAACGAGGTTTCCGAGGCTTTCCACATGAAATGTAACCTGATTTTTTTCCAAATGTTACCATCACTAAGACCTTTCATTTGAGTTACTTTCCGACCATGATACTTTAAAAGTATTCTTTACTAAAGTAAGGGTAAGTTGTGCAGGTTCGATAAGCATATGTGCAAACATTTTCTTCTACAGTTTTTTGATATTCAATAGCTATTATGCAAAACTCGTACTCAGTTTCGTCCTTAGTCCTCCAAATTTTCTTTTTAATACTTTGTTTTTAGCTTCCAAACTTGGAGAATTTGTGCAAGTTTGATTAGAATATACAGCAACAATAGAATCAATTTTCATAATCTCGTGTCTAGTTTTGATTGTGTTTAAATATTTTATTTTTATATTATAGACAAAATGTATGTAAAATCAGATTACCTTCCAAAAAATGTATGAAAACTAACTCGAAAAATTGCTAATAGAGGGCCAAGGATTGTTTAGTATGCAAATACGGAATTTTCTGTTAGGTAATTTCAAATGGTAAAGAAAAAATTTATAAATCAACACATTGGAATTTAGTGTTTTGGTCAGGTTCAACAACAAATTTAATTTAGTAAAGAACACTCTTAAACGTTGAATTTTTAGAAATTTTTCAAATGTTTTATGTATGATAAAGGGTGGTTAAATTTTAAGGGCCGACGTTGCATGTGAACTACACCTAAACGTCAAGTTTTTTTCTCCGCATTTAATTTGACATTTCTCAATTTCAGACTAACTCAGTTTGAACCATAGAAAGATACACAATCGAGCAACACGTTAAAGTTATTCAGGCATATTATGAAAATGGGCGTTCAAATCAAAATGCATATCGTGCACTTCGTGATTTTTTCGGTCAATTTAATCGTCCAAATGTGCGTACAATCGGGAAAAATCGTGCAAAAATTTGAGCAAACCGGGTCTGTAGGAGATTTTAAAACACCAGTGCATGCTTGTACAGCTCGTACAGCAGAAAATATTGCTGCTGTTCGCGATAGTGTGGCTGAAGAGCCGTCCACCTCAACTCGTCGTCGTGCCCAACAATTGCACCTCCCACGCTCGTCGTTGATGAACATTATGCATAAAGACTTGCATTTACACGCTTATAGGGTGCAATTGACTCAAGAACTAAAGCCTCTTGACCATTCCAAACGTCGCCAATGGTCAGAATGGTGGCAAGAAATGGCAACAGTGGATGATCAATTTTCGAAGAAAATCATCTTCAGTGATGAGGCACATTTTCACCTCAGTGGATTCGTTAATAAGCAGAATTGCCGCATTTGGGCGAATCATAATCTAAGAGTGATTGTCGAAAAACCAATGCACCCACAAAGAGTGACTGTTTGGTTCAGTTTATGGACTGGCCGCATCATCGGGCCGTATTTTTTCCAAAATGAGGCAGGTCAGGCAGTTACTCTGAATGGTGTTCGCTATCGTGAGGTAGTATTTTTAAATTTTCACCATATACTCGTAATTATAAAACAGAAATGTTTGTTAAACATAAAACTGTCAATTGAAATTTAAGAAAATTATGAAAAAAAAAACAAAATTTATTATTTTAAGTCTTAGTGTAGTGATCATGTAATAATTACTCGTAAGTGTATACTATGTACCAGAAAAAAAAAACAATAATTACAAAATACAAATGGGGTACATTAACCGTATTTTACGGGTGTATCAAAATTATTAAAAAAAAACACAAAAGAAACAACCAATAAATATTTATGTACAAAATTTATTTTGGAAATAAATCATGTTTTAACGGGAATAAAATATCATTGGAGCAGTGCCTTCTATAGTACTGGCCTGTGACTACATTCATTTTTTGCTGATGACGTCAATTTATGTCGACAACGAGAAGTCAGCATAATTAAGTAAAAATAATATATACACCTTGCCTCCTTATTACGACGGCAAAAAATTTCAAAAAAAGTTAACCATAATCTAAATTATTATATGATAAATTAATAAATTATGAACAATTTAAGTCTAATCGATTTTGTTAATTCATAAATTGAATTTTTCATAGCCATAGTCAAAAATATTTAGTGCGAATTTAAAGAAATTCACCTATTTAGATAACGTAATACGAAGTTTTAGTGTATTCCACTACACAAATATAAAACAACCGAAAGAGAGAGCAGAGAATATTATATGATCATTTTGTTTATATTTTGTGTATCCTATATACCATATTCTCATTTGTATATTTTTGAATAAAAATTTAAAAGAAATAAGGATTTCAGTATAATATGTAATAAAGACTTGATATTTAAATTTTAAATTAGCTTTTTGGTCGTGATTTGTTTAATTTTTTTAAGAAAAGACTACCTATAACCAAATTCAACAAAATCACTGTGTACATAAAAAAACAAGAAACAATACGTATGCGAGAGAACAAAGACAAAATTATAAAAAATGAGAGATTATGACAGTACGACAGTATTTTTCATAGAAATAGATTATATAGAATGAATGTAAGCAACTGCCAAGCGTCACAAATTGTTTTATATTACAACAACACAAATAACTCATCCATATGATTCGTTGAAAATTAAGAGTATAAAGAATAGTGAAATCCACGTGTAAAACAAAGTTAGGAAAAAATAAACGTACTCCTCCTTTCGCCGATTTAGAGAGACCGATTTTTTTAAAAAGTAATTTTTCATGTTTCTTATTTTGCTGCCATCTGGAAAATGTATGTTGAATCGTAGACTTAAGTGGGAACTATAGATGGAATAAAAAAAAAATAAAAATAACGTAAGAGAGCGGAAGAGAGGATTTACGACTATACTCAGAGTAATGACAATAAAAAGAATAACAAAAATTGCGTTTAATTTTTGTCAATTTCTGCTGCTGTCACTTAAAAAGAATAAACGAACGAAAGTTTTCGCCCAGGAATAAGAAACTTAATAACTACAACAACAAAAGCCAAAGAAATTTTAATGCGTTGAATTTTGAATTATTCGTGAGTTTTATCTTTTCTATTTATAAAATATACAAATATGAATATAATATCAAAAATAATTTTCGATATACTGTAGAATTGTATTTTTCTAAACCTAACCTAAAAAAATAATTTATCGAATTGTGGTGATTGCGATTTAAGCATATAAATAATTTTTATAATTTTAAAAACATATTTGTTGATATTAATACGATTATAATCAAAACTTTTGTAGTTTCATTCAAAATTTTAGGAAATATATCAAAAACATATATGAATGAACTTAATATTTCAAGTTATCTATGGCCGTAACGTCAAATTGGAATAATAAATTGTTATCTTCGTTTCTTACGTTATTTTTTTATTCTATCTATAGTTCAGCATTTAGCGTCTCGTCAGCATTTGGTGTAAGAGGCCAGTAGTTTAGAAGGATTGGTTGGATCGACCATATGTACGATGTCAGAAGTATAGCACCATAAAGCTCGGTATTTATGTAATTCGAATTAATTATATTTTTTTCCTTCATTGCAAATTATTATTTATTATTATTATTATTGTTGTTTTTTTTAATATTAAGTTAATTTCTAATTATTATAAATTCCACTTTACTTTATTAGTATTTAATAAACATAGCAAATGAATTCGAAATTTAGTAAACTTCCAAATTATTGCTTAGGTTATGTATACATTTCTATTTTTGGTTCTTGCGCTTATTTGCTGAGTGAGAATAGATTATGATGATCGTGCTTTAGTGTTTTATAATTTATCCCTTCCAAGTTTCAACTAAAAAAGAGTAAACAGGAAATAGAAAAATAAAATATCAAAACAAAATTTTGAGGGGATAAATATATACTATACTCGTATATGGCGAAATTGGATAAAAACTAAACAAGCGTGATCGTGATTTATTCTGTATTATTTGTTTACTCCTTGAAGGATGAATTCATTAACGCGCGTGATCATTTTTGTTCTTTTAATTTAATTTTATTATTTTTTGAATATTTATACACCCACCCTCCGATTTACACGGCCTTACTTTAAAGAATTCTATAAATTGAAATTTTGTCGAAAGTCCTGACTTAAAATAATAAAGTTGTCGGCAAATATAATTCAATTTATTTTTATTATTATTAAAAAAATTTTGAACATAACGGAAGGTCAGGGACGATTGTGATTGCGACAACATTCTTGATCAGGGGGTCTATTTAATTACTTACGCTTTGAGCATAAACTTAATACAATCAAATATGTTAACGATCCAAAGACTTTTTGCTATGGAATATTGTTTTTCGACGATATTTCTGGTTGAATTAAGGTTATGTTTTAGTGAAGTTGTGTGAACGTTAGATATAAATTAACCCTGCTTTTAAATTTTCTTTTACAATATCAACGGAATATTTAGGTCATAATGCCGAGTCATTACGAACGTGAAGTCTCTCGGTTAGATGGTGTTGGATGGGAAGATAGGGAAAAATAATGTTACAAGCAGTACATGATGAGATGAGCCGTAGATGTGAATTAAATAACCTAACCAGTCTATTATGACTGATGCTGAATACATATGATGAATATTAGTAACTTTTACCTCAACCACAACTAACTCAAATTAATAAACTAACAAGATCTAATCTAGAGTATGAATATAATTGAGACTAACATTTTAATATATGTAAGTAGTTCGAAAATGACTTTGCTGCGGCTTCGCCCTAATTGTTTGTGTGACTAGCACCCTTTCCTAACTAACCTTATCTGTTAAGGATGCAGGCAGGGGGGGGGGGGGGGGTCGCATGATGCTGACATATTATTCGCATTCAGGTATAATTTGTTATTTGATTGTTGATATTTCAGGATTATGGTAACGTACCTAGGATCGCCGTAATGGTTGGCCTGTACGCCTCTATCGTATCATATCATATTGGACGTTATACCTATTTCCCACCAACCATGTGTTCGAAATAGGTGATTTAGGAGAAGTACTATTTTCTAGTTATTTATATTAAATTAAGAAATAGAACAGAAATAGAATAGGTGAGGGTTACGATCAGTATTTCCAATTAAATGTTGAAATTTTGATTTTTTATAAAGATGTTAAACGACTCAATTTAACGGTATTGGTTATTCAAGGGATTTGGCAATTTATTTACTTACGCCTTAAGATGTATGCCATATTCTATCCGCCATGGCTAAGGCAATTATAGCAATACCACTACAGTCCAGGCCGATTAATATAAAATCGACGATAGTATTTGTATTACGGTGTAGTGAGACAATTAATTTCACTTGTCGGAATTAAATATTCAATTCAACTGCTCACAGGAAGCACAATGACATTTATTTTCAAGAATATAAGACCATACGAAACACTAGTAAAAAATTTAAGCAAATAATTTAAGGCAGTTGCCAAGCTTTACTTGAAGGATCGCGCGCTAGGTGCAACAGCTCTTATTCTGGGAACAGAATACTAGGGCAGCCTAAAAGTCCACCCTTCAGGTGAAATACATGTATATTTTAATAGAACGTTTAAAAATATGAATCTTTGCTTATTTCAATAGCATAACAAAAGAATTGTGATTAAAACATACACAAGATTTATTAGAAATACATGAAACCTCTATTATAAATCTCGCCTCGCCTAGACGTCACATATCTTCACTTACAATTTCTTGGCGACACCAAGTGAGAATATAAGCGTTTTTGACATATGCTATGGTATTAAGTTAAATTAAACATTTTGATGGCCAAGAAATTGTAGGTGATGATATGCGACGTTATTCTCACTCGCGATTAAAATTATAGTACCAAAATTTAAATATGGTGACGCCACGCCGCTCGGTGACATATAGGCAAATAACACCAATTTCTGTTAAAGTAAAGCTGAAAACATAAATAGTTTATTGGTCGCAGTAGCTGCAACAAATACAATATTCAGTTTATAGGGATAGATACTGAAAAGTCAAATGTATAGTATGTTCTTTATAATAAACTCACTTCTGTGCTGTAACCTGAAAACACGTTGTTTTTATTTTCTTCCTGTACGGTTTCTGGAAAGTTGTAATAAAACAATTTCAACAGGTTATGGGCCCAGACCCGTATAAAAACGAAGATTTAATTAATTTAAAATTAGTAAAATAGACTAAAGAAAACGTGTGTAAAAACCAAGAGTACCTGTGGTAAAGCAGCATCTTGGAAAAGCGAAAAAACGAAAATTAAAATGGAAAACATTTTGGTGAATTCGACGGGAGCATCGTCGTCAAACTTAAAATTAGAAGGGCTATCAAAAGGGTCTACGTGGAAATTCCAAGTCAAAGTAATTTTAAAAGCATTGGAAATATACGACATAATAGAGGGTACGGTGGTTAAGCCGGAACCAAATGCAGAAAATAACGCAGAGATAGCAGCATGGCTAAAAAAAGATGCGAAAGCCCAAAGTGTTTTAGTTACTCGATTATCGAATAAGATTATGTGTCAAGTAATGAACTGCGAAACATCAAAGTCAATTTGGGAAAAATTACACACATATTACGAACAGACATCGGAGACATCGCTTCATTTGGCACAACAAAAATTTTTCTCGATGACATTTCATCCGAAAGACGATATTGCGAGTTTCGTAACTAAAGTAGAAGAAAATGTAAGCAAAATAAAACAATTAGGTGGGGAAATACCAGATAAAATGGTTTTAACAAAAATAGTGACCTCATTGCCTGATACATAAAAACATTTCATTTCTGCTTGGGATTCGGTATCCAGTGATAAACAAAATATATCTGAATTGACAGCAAGATTATTGACCGAGCAACAAAGGATGACAAATAGAGAGGAAGTTACAGCATTAATGTCCAAAAATATTGGAAGTAACAGAAAGTGTTTTAGATGTGGGAAAACCGGTCATATAAAAAAACAGTGTCGTGTGTTATTAAACAAGAGTGAAATCAGTTGCGAAATTTGTAAAAAAAGGGTCATTTGAAAAAAAATTGTTGGTTCCTGAAACGTAAAAGCGAAAACAACGGCAACAATGAAAATTTGCAAAATGAATTCTCAGCGTCATTGATTTGTGGTCAAAATGTCACAAAAGATTGGATCGTTGATAGTGGTGCATCAGAACATATGTGCTATGACAAAAATTTATTTTACGAAATGGAAATGTTGCGGAGCTTAAAAACGTAGTCATTGGTGATGGAAATTTAATAAAAGCAGAAGGAAAAGGAAAAATAATGGTTTCTGCATATAATGGTGAACAATGGATCGAAACAACATTGCATAATGTATTGTATGTACCAAAATTGGCAGTAAATTTGTTTTCGGTTAGCGCAGCCGTGGATGAACCAGTGAACCAGTGAACAATTTAATTTTATAAAAAATAATAATATTCAAGCGATTGCGGTAAGAAAACAAAAAATTTATACAATGGTGTTCGAAGTGTTAAATAAAAAGGCCTATATAGGTAAAGTGAATGAAAATTTGCTGGAGTGGCACAAACAATTAGCTCACCAAGACATAAATCAAATTAAAAGCATGTTAAAGAGAAATAGTATTGAATATGAAAACGGAGAAATTTTGGATTGTATATCCTGTATTAAAGGAAAACAACATAAAATTGGATCAAGAGCTGAAAAACCTGGACAATTAATACACATGGATGTATGCGGTCCTATGGAGGTAAATTCATTAGGCGGTTCGAGATATTTTCTAGTTATGAAAGATGATTTTTCGAAATATAGAAAAGTGAATTTTTTAAGAAGTAAAGACGAAACAAAGAAAAAAATAATTTATAAAATTTACGAAAATAAATCCAGGTTACAATGTTGAAAAAATAGAACGGATAATGGAACAGAATTTTTAAACAATGTGGTAAAAGAGATGGCAATTGAAGATGGAATTCAACATGAAACGAGTGTCGAATATACCCCTGATCAAAACGGATGTGTTGAGCGTGAAATGCGAACGATTGTAGAGGCAGCAAGAACATTGTTACTAGAAAATAATTTGGAAAAAAAATTTTGGGCAGAAGCTGTAAACACTGCGATTTATGTAATAAATAGAACAGGACCGAGTAGAATTAAAGACAGAACTCCATATGAAATATACTTTAACAAGGACAAATATGATATAAACAAATTAAAATGTTTTGGTTCAAAAGTTGCGGTTCATATTCCTGATCAAAAACGACGAAAATGGGACTCAAAATCTGAAATCGGAATTTTTCTAGGCTATGGAGAAGATATAAAAGGATATAGAGTATACTTACCAGAAAGCAATATCATTTCAGTAAAAAGAGATGTGATATTCTTAAAAAATACAGAAGAATCAGAAACTAGTAATCTAGAAAACATGAACGTAGAGCAGGTAAATGAAATAGAACTAGCTATTGATCAACAAAATCCGACAAATTTAAAAGACGAAAATCTGGACAACGAAAGTATACTACGAGAAAAGTCGATTGATCAGTCTGAAATAAACGAAAGTGAAACATCCACGGAAAGTGTTGAAGAAATTACTACAAGAACACGAAAAGTACCAAATTGGTTGAATGACTATGAAGTTAATTTTCTGAGCACTTATAATGAACCATTATCATACCATGAAGCAATGGAAAGCATCGAAAAGGATAATTGGAGCAAGGCAATCAATACTGAATTAAATAATTTAAAACACAACAATACATGGACCGAGATAGATGAATATCCCGAAAAGGAAAAATTAGTAAGTAGTAAATGGATTTTTAAAATAAAAGAAAATGAAAACGGTGAAAAAACATATAAAGCTCGTCTAGTGGCTAGAGGATTTGAACAAACGAATTGTGATGATGAAGTATATGCAGCAGTAGTAACGTTAACAACGGTTAGAATCTTTATGGCAATAGCAAATAAAATGAATGTACCGGTGTACCAATTAGATGTGGTAGGCGCGTTTTTGCATGGCGAAATTAATGAAGAAGTTTTTATGAAATTGCCAGATGGAAGATTGTGTAAATTAAATCGCTTGATTTATGGACTTAAAAAGTCTCCAAAGTATTGGAACGAAAAATTCGACGATTTTATGAACAAAGAAAATTTTACAAGATCCAAAAATGATTTGTGTTTATATAAAAGGTGTAAAAATAATAATCAACTATATTTATTAATTTATGTTGATGACATTTTAATTTTTGGCAATAATAATAACGAAATTGAAAAGTTTAAAATACTCTTGAACAATAACTTTAAAAGCAAAGATTTGGGTATGGCAAGTTATTTTTTGGGTATAAACATAACACGAGATCTAAAAAATGGTATAACAAAAATAAATCAAAGGAAATATTTAGAAAACGTTCTTGTGAAGTTCGGTATGGCGGATTGTAAACCTGCAGAAACTCCGATTGATCAAAATTTTGATTTTAAAATGTTAAATAGACAGAAATCCGAAAACACATTGATAGAGAAAAAATGTAGACAATTAATTGGCAGTTTACTTTATGCTGTGAGTGGAACTCGTCCGGATATAACTGTGGCTGTAAATTTCTTAAGTAGATATCAACATTGTGCCAGTACAATGTTATACAAATCATTAACAAGAGTTTTACGATATATAAAAAGCACATTAAATTTGGAAATCGTATATGAAAGAGGAAAGCAAAATGTCATGGAAGGTTTTGTAGATGCAGATTATGCAAGTGATCCCAAGGATCGACGATCAACTACAGGGTACGTTATTGTGTTATGCGGCGGTGTTGTTTCGTGGTCTTCAAGGAAACAAACAGTGACGGCATTATCATCAACCGAGTCAGAATACATAGCTCTGAGTAATATCATCGTTGAGATATTATGGATAAAGAAGTTGTTAATTGACTTTGGATTAAATTATGATATACCAATAGTCGTACATGAAGATAATCAATCTGTTATTAAAATTACTGAGAAAAATGAAAACAACCAACGGTTAAAACATGTTGATGTAAAATATAATCAAATTTTGGAAAATGTGGAAAATAAAGAAGTCGAACTGAAATATGTACAATCAGCAGAAAATGTAGCAGATTTGTTTACCAAGCCGTTAGGTAAAATAAAATTCGAAAAATTATATTTTGAAATAAAAATTTAAATTTTAACGTCATATTGAATTAGTTAGAAGAAATGATATTTTTTTTTAATTTAACGTAGATTATGTAACTAAAAATAACTATACTTGTTTTATATAAAAGTTTATTTTTTTGTTTGGATTAATAATTGAAAATGTAATCGTTATGTACATGCATCTGTTAGGATAGAATAAGGTATCTGTTGAGGGGGTGTGTTAAAGTAAAGCTGAAAACATAAATAGTTTATTGGTCGCAGTAGCTGCAACAAATACAATATTCTGTTTATAGGGATAGATACTGAAAAGTCAAATGTATAGTATGTTCTTTATAATAAACTCACTTCTGTGCTGTACCTCAACCTGAAAACATGTTGTTTTTATTTTCTTCCTGTACGGTTTCTGGAAAGTTGTAATAAAACAATTTCAACAATTTCGTCGGTCGCCAAATCAAAGTAGAACTGGGTAGTCATGTAACCGAAAACGAAAATAAGATGAAATGACATAGCTATTTTGTAAAATGAGTTTATTAGTTAAATGTTATACGAATATAATCAAAGAAAGCAAGGCCCGAAATTAAAAGTATTTGAATTGAATCAAATCATCTATTCGCTCTCGTTCAGTTTTTTTGTATAACTGCTTACTATATTTTCATGCATGAATCCTTCCGTTTTGTTTCAGTTCGTTCGTTTTCCGTTACATAACTAGCTCTTTAGTTTCGGTTCGTGTCACTTCGTTTCGTTTTTCGTTACAAACCTAGCCCTTAACCTGGATTGAAGGTTTGTTTATACGAAATATTTGTCTCTCTAATGGTTAAAGTGTGGCTGAAATTTAGTTCTAATTTCTCAATCACCGGTTAGAAATATTTGTTGGAGATTGATAAATATTAATTTATTGAGCAAAGGATAAACATCAAATGCGGTTTATTTTGCACCACCTGTGACCATATGATCTAGTTATGACATTATTGATAAACCTATACACCAATCCTCACTAGAGTAACTACGATTGTTTATGACTTCGTTTTTGTTCGACACTGAGCAAACGCGGCACCCATCTTGCCGATAGCTTTTTCATATGCAAATGTTCATGCAAAATGTTGAACACACGTTCATATGATATGTTTACCATTTCAACAATCTCACGCAACTTGACTCGGTGATCATTCATAACGTTATCGAGGATTTTCTTGATATTTTCTTCAGTAACCACCTCTTTTGGCGTTCCTGTTGATGGTATTGTTGCAGTGCTTCTTCGGCCGCGTTTAAATTCAGCAATCCAATATTTTACCATGTAATCTGACGGAGCAGACTCACCGTAATGTTTATCGAGCTTTTCTTTTGTCTCTTTCGCCGTTTTCCCTTTCAAATAATAGTGTTTAATCACTGCACGAAATTCGTTTTTTTCCATTTTTCAAGAAATACAAAAGTTGCTTACTTCAAACGACTACAACAAATAAACTAATCGATGAATTTGGGTGAAATTTTAACAGCTGACGTTTGACAGATCAGAATTTCTAAAAAACAAAATTTTTATGTTTGTGCTGCCATCTAGTGCTAGGTAGTTTCATTTTCAATCCGCCCTCGTACTTACCAGTAACTTTTATGACTTACACCCTTTACGTCCACACACATTTTATTTGAATCCCGGTATCTTATATAATCTTCTATGTGTGTGCGTAATTTTTTTTAATGTACTACAACACGGCTCAGAAACAAAACTAAAAAAAAAATACAAAAAAAATGTCCTTGATTGAATTTTTTTTTTATTTCATTTTTGTTTCGGTTGGTGTGTTGAAATTTTTGAATCTACAAAAATTTTAATTTAAAAAGTGAATCCACGAAAAACCCGGTTTTGTAGGTAAAGGGGAAAGGAAAGGATGTAAGCCATAAAAGTTACTGAGATCAAGTTACTCTAGTGTGGATTAGGTGATAAAGATAAAGCCGTTTCCACCATTATCCAAGAGGTAGGCTGCAATGCGTTTTTTTATCGAAGTTCCCCAAAAATTCAGGCCTAATCCTCGCTTATTGCTAAAATTCAAATAATTTTAATAATCATTTCTTGTAATTAAATATATAAATTAAAGTTAACAGTAATTAGCTCAATTTTAAAAAACTAACTTTATTATTTCTTTAGCTTTCGGAACCTTTTCGGTTCCATTCTCAAAAGAATAATAAAACAATTTTACAAAAAAAAATATTTTCTATACAAAATAAAAACGAAATCAAGGCTATCTAAAATGTAGCTATTTTTCTGTAGATATCGTTAGCTACTAGAAAAATATATTTTTTATTTTAGCTAGGCAACAATTTTCGTATCTACAGAAAAAACACTTTACAAAATAAAATTTGACTTTAAAAAACTTAAAATGAAAATAATTGTTTGTAAAAGCAAAAAATCAAATTATAAAAATAGATCGTATGAATTGCCAATATAAGCGTAATCGGTAATTTTGTTAATAGAATTTGAACAGGATTTTATATGTAGCATTTCCAAAATAGATCTTTTTCTGAAATTTGGTTGTTTTTCTAAAATATTTACATCTTCCAAAATAATGTTATGGTTGGTATTTCTGATATGTTCCGAAAGTGCACTTATTTGATTCGAACTTCCCGTGGCACCACGTATATGTTGAAAAAATCGTTCTCGTAAAAACTGTTTTGTTTGTCCCGTGTAAATTACGTTACAATCGTTACATTTTATTTGATAGACCAAATTGGACTCTTTCTTTAATGGGATCGGATCTTTTAATTTTGAAAACAAAATATCATTTAAATTGGTAGCTGAACGACCAATAATTTTGAAATTATAATTTTTAAATAAATGTTTTAATTTTTCGAAAAGATTTTTTATGTAAGGTAATGATAAATAATTTGTACTTTCAATTTCAGGATTTATTCTATAATTTTGGTAATAATTTCTCTGTTTCCAAATCATTTTAGTTATTAATTTTTTAGGATAATGATTATTTATCAAAGTGTTTTCCAAAAGTTTAAAATTATTGTAATGAAATTTAGTGTCGGACAATTTTAGAATTTTTTGAGTTAAAATTTGTATTGTATTAATTTTGTAAGAAATAGGAAGCCAAGAGGTAAAATTTAGATAACGACCAGACCAAGTATTTTTGTGGTACCAGTCAAAAGAAATTTTTCCATCCGGTTCATGAATCAAAAGTAAATCTAAAAATGGAATTTTGTGATCAATTTCTTTTTCAACAGTAAATTTGATTCTATTATCTAAAGAGTTAAAAACCTCCAGGAACATTTCAATTTTGTCTTCAGCGATTGCTGTAATAATATCGTCTACATAACGAAAATAAAACAAAGGTTGAAAATCCAAAGAATTTAAACCCATTTTTTCCAAAAATTCCATCATTAAATTTGCGATTATGGGACTAGTTGGAGAACCCATAGGAGAACCAAAAGTTTATTTACAAATTTTATTGCCAAAAGAAAAATCAGAATTAGTCAAAACAATTTGTAATGCCGAAATAAATTGAACTTTAGTCAATTTCGTTTTATACTCCTCCAGTTTTCTTTCACAATGTTGGTAACACGTTTATTATCAACATTAGTGAATAAAGATGTAACATCCAAAGAAACTAAGAGGTAATTTTGTGGAAGCGTGACATTCTGAATTTTTTGTTTAAAATCTTCCGAATTTATAATATTAGAACTAGTATTACCAACACTAAATTTTAAAATATTACCTAAAAATGACGATAAACTATGTGTTGGATCATTAATTGAACTAATAATTGGTCTATATGGAATACCAGGTTTGTGAATTTTAGGTAAACCATATAATTTTGGAATCACCGAATTATATTTAGTTAACATTTTCCTAGTTTTTTCATCCACATTACCGGAATTTTTCCAATCTTTAACCATATTGTTTATTGATTTCTGAATCGGAACTGAATTATCTTTTGGTAATTCTACATATGTTGTGTTATCGTTAAGTAAACTTTCCATTTTTGTAACATAATCACTTCGCGATGTTATGACAGTTACGTTACCTTTGTCCGCTCGAGTTACCACAATATTTGGATTAGCTTTTAAAAAAGATTTTGACTGTTTAACATAACTTAAAATACGATTTTCAAAAGGGGTTAATATATTTGAATTTGATTTATATTTAAAATTTGTTAAAATATTTACAAAACGGTTCCGAATAGTATAACGATCATTATCGTTCAAATGAAAAATTGCACTTTCGACATCAGAAATAATTTTGAAGTACGGCACTGAATCACCAATTGAAGGAGGACAAAATTTGTTTCCCAAACTTAAAATAATTTTGACATGAAAAGGAAGATCTGGAGATGTTCACTAACCATTTATCAACCGTGTTTATTAAATTTCCAGACAATTCATTTAAACTATCTAATAAAATTTTATCAAATTTGATCTTTTGCCTTACCTTGATTTCATTAAAATGATAATTGAAAAATTCTTTAGCCTTTGTAAAAAACTCGCCATACTCAATAACAGGAAGAACATCTTCGATATGTTGCCGGAATAAATCCAAATTATGTTTCGTTTCCTCGACAGTTTTTATGGTTCCTTTAATTTCTTCATTTATACATCCAAAAATTAATTTATTTTGAAGTCGGAGGAAAACATCCTGGTTAATATTGGACACATTTTTTAAAAATCTGGTCTTCGAAAATACTTTTTCTTTTCGACAATTCAGCAAGAAATGTTGTTTATTGATGCATTTCGCAAGTTTTTTATTTTCATTTAAAAAGTTTTTTAATAATTTTACGACGTTGTAGCCATATTGCGAAGTTATATTTTGAAAATATCTTTGGTTGTTTGTTTGTAATATCTCCATATTTCAACCCGGAGATTAAATAACTTAAAATTGTTTAATGAGCTTTTTATTATAAATTAAAGTTAACAGTAATTAGCTCAATTTTAATTCTGAAAGCTAAAGAAATAATAAAGTTAGTTTTTTAAAATTGAGCTAATTGCTGTTAACTTTAATTTATAATAAAAAGCTCATTAAACAATTTTAAGTTAATTAAATATATATTCACCTTCACCATAGAAACATGAACAAAGCATGGAAACTAATTAATTTTATCACAAATATATTACCATATTTCATGCTTGCTAACAATTTATAAATAAAAATTCAACTTTGTATTTATAAATAAACGTTATTTTAAAATTCATTTTATACTTTAAACCTACTAAAGTTATGTACATATCAAATTAATTCTGTTTCTAAGCAAAAATTCGTATTTACTACAAAATTAATCAAAATTTAAAATGTATTTTAAAATAAGGTACGATAATACTACAAAAACCATCTAGTTTTAAAAAATAGCACAACTAAAAACAAATAACAGTTCACAGCCATTTCATAGCCAAAGTAATACTAAATAAAACAATAACAATAATATAGTTTTACTCAATACGCCCAGTAAAGCTATCTTTAATCATCGACCTTTCAATAATTTGTCCTATTTAGATTTGTGTTTGCAATCCAGATTATCGTTGTTATCTCCATTCTTATATACGTAAACAAAATGGAAAAAACAACCATAATAATGTGAATTGTAAAAACAAGTCTGTAGGAGCCGATCTTTCTTAACATTTTAAAGTTTTATTTGATCGTTCAAAAGTTTTAAGTTTTCGTTTTCTGTCGGATTCTACGTTATTGTTTTCACGTTTAGAGAAATTATTAAAAAAAATATTTGAAAATATCGACAAAATTGTATGTTTTTTACTATAAAAGTAAGAACCGTTGAAAATCTAAAGTTACTGTGTCCATTAAGAGAGATTGGACCGTTAAGAAAGACAAGCATTTTTTTGATTTAAATCCGGTTTTAAAAATAATAATTTAAATTTAATATTGTTGCAGATATAATTAAAAACCGCATCCATGTAATCTAATTAATTTCCGGCACTCTAGGCAAGAAGTTTTTTTTAGAAATGGAATGGGTCGCATATCCAAGCCATAAAGGGCCGAGGAGCGATCGAATTTCTCCTCGTACTCATCCAAATGGTCCGATTCAAATATCTCCTCAAACTCTTTAGTATCCACAGAAAAAAAAATCATATATTCAGAATTTGACAACGACTCTGTAGGAATCATTGTTTCTGACTTAATACAATTTTTTAACCGCAATTTTTTCTGTGATTCAATTACTTCCTGATACGAGACGTTAAAATAAACGCACCCACTTAGTCTTCTGTACCACGAAAATCTCCTTTCAAGATTATCAGTTTGGAATTTCCCTAACATTATGTAATCAACATCATGAATTATATGTGTTTCCTATATCTACCAAACACTTACACGCTGACGGATTGCTTCGGATTTGCTTTTGGGTAAACCTCCTTCAAAAATATCGATATCCATCCATCTATCTATCCAGGATAAAAAATTTCGGAGGAACACAATACCACAATCATCTAATGTACCATCGATACGGCTCGCGTTTCTTAATGCCTTCAACCACTGGTTTGCAATTAATTATATTCCACCAACGTTTAATAATTTTAAGAAATTCTAGTGCCTTCGATTTCCTTTAAATCGCGGTTGGCCTGAAGTGCTGCAATCGTAGTTTCGTGAAAAACGTTTGCAACACGTTGTACATTTTGCCGTTCAAACGTGGTAAGAAAGACCGTTTTTTTATTTAATTTAAAAGCTTTTTTAATAAGTTGCTTTTTCACTAATTCTTCACTAAGATCTTTATGATCGCGAATATCTTTAAAACAAGCTATCTTAATACAATTTTCTTCAAAATCGGGATAGTAAAACGATTTATTGGTATATTTTCTATTAAGCCAGTTGTTTCGGATGTTTTTAAAAATATGGATCGGGTCATACATAAAAAAATAAAATTATCTGGAAAATCAGGATTATTAAATTAAACGAGTTTGGCGCGAGCAATGAAAACAAATTTTGATTTATTTAATTCTAATTTATGTAAATCAGCACCTGAAGGGTTACTAACCGGATGTAAAGCAACTATTAATTTAAAATTACCGAACGCGGAACTAACTAAAAATGCAAAGACTGTTTTCGCGACATTTGTATTGTTCTGGGCATACCCAGTTAGTTTTTGAATTTTATAATTTATTTGTGCTTTAAGGTACATTTCATCGGTTTGAACTAACTAACTGTCCAGCTTGTCTTAAAAGATAATTTTGGGTTCCTGTAGAGTGCTCTTGCTTGGTAAAATTAGCATATTTTGATCTCTGATCAATTGATACGTTACAGGTGATTAAATGTATATCAAAAACGATTTAACTAACGTATTTTCTGAGTATCGAATTTTATTTCCCCACATAATTTTGAGTTGATCAGTGATAATTTGAAGCGCACCAATATATTTATATTCAATACATTCAGCAACACTCAACGTTTCAACTGCTTTTAAACATATTTCATTCAACAAGTTCATTCATTCTGTTAGTAGGAGATATTATTTCATCCCAAGTATTATTAAAAAAATTACTAACCGCGTTTTTAAACTGAAACCAACACACAAATTGTTGATCTAACCTTGCAATTATTTTTGACTGACGATAAAATTGACCGCGTAAATCTTTTGATATTTTAATATAGCTAGAGATAATAACATTTTCTAAATTAATGTTAAACCCATAAGCGTTTTCGTCATTGAATTTTACTTCAACATCGAAATCGCATACTGCGCTACCCAAGAGATTTAAAATTTTCGAGAGAGCCTATTAGATCCTCGTTCATCTTAGAGGGTCTCTCTTTAATGAAAGTTTATGAGATTTCGCACAATTCTCAAATTTTCTCACTAACGGGTCTTTCCGATGATCTTTGAAATAATGGCATGATCTTTGAATAATATTCTGGTAAATTAGGAAAAATACTGGGAACAGCGATGAGTAATAATTGAGGATGTTTTAGAGGTAAAATTAAACTATCGTGACGATTTTCAAATTTAATCTCGTTACCATTAAAATGTTTTACAAAATCCCTCCGTGTAATAGCGTTTAGCCGTATTTGTCGTTGGGGCTCCGTAGTTGGGAATTTAAAAAACTAGCCCGATCCGCCACACTGACACCATCGCGCGAGTCACACAATGGCACACAACAAATTCTGGACATATTGAGGGCACAATAAATCACACCACATGCAGAAAAAATTAATTAGAAAAATTTATTGATTCTATGAAAATATAAAATAAACAAACGCATAAACGACAGATAATATACATCCGTATTATTGTACTTTAAATTTAAAAGTTTTCCAAAACAAACAAAAACACGACTGAACGATTTAATTACCGATTACAGTTTAATGCATTTATTCCACGATATTTAAAAAAACAATCAAACTATATTAATTCGATAATGCACGAGACACAACTTTAATATTTATATTTTCACAATCATAATTTGTTCTAATTAATTTTACTAATAAAATTTAATTAAATATTGCACAGAACTTACGTAAATTGTTATCCCGTCCACTAAATTGTCATATAATACAGCGCATTCCATCATATAATACAGTGCACAGAAATAACTAAACGGATTATTTTGTACAGTAAACTACCGAAACATTGTACGTACTTAGTGGTAAAGGGTACCGGACAAGTGGTGCAGTGGTTAAAGCTTCGGCACTTGGACCGGGAGGTGCTGGGTTCGAATCCCATCAGAGGCTAGATGCAAATCGAATTTTCATCATCGATTACGATCGGTGATGCTAATAAATACAACTAAGACCCTCTGATGGAGTGCAGAATTCCGTGTCACGCGCCGACACACTTTCCATGTCAATGTACAAGTTGACATGGAGCTTGCAATGTGCAGGTGGTATACTGTAGTTGTGTGAGTAGGTGAAGTAGGTGGGTTAATGATGTGGAGTGAATGAGTGGGGTATCACAATGGGCCTAAACAATTGGCCTAAGTGTGCAGTAAGCAACCACTGAAATCTAACCTAGTGGTAAACGGTGTGATTTTCATTCCATAATCAAATCACGAGTACATAATTTTCTTAGATAGAATATACTAAATTATGTTAAAATATATATAGCTTTCCATTACAATTATTTAAATTAATATATTAATTACATAACACAATATATTATATAAATAATAAATATAAATCGTAAACTACTTAATTCCAAAATTTAACACGTTCACGACCGAGGTGCTTATGCTAGGGATAGCCACAAACCACATAATAAATTTGCATGAAATGAGCTAATTGAAGCCTAATGGTAGAATAAATGTTTTATTTATGTGTTTTGTGGCGTTTGTGACGCTATTAATAGTATGACGCATATACGAGTCGCCGGTTTATGAAATAAAGTTGAAGCGTTGTTTTTGTAATTATGTTATTCTTACATATATTATTTTTCAATATAAACTAAATTCAAGTAACAGTTCCTTAACAAAAAATATCAAAATAGATAAAAAAACACCGGTTAATTGCAAAATGAAACAAACATAAAATTAAAAATAATGCAAATTATTGAATTGTGTTGTTGAATTGTGCCACAATTTAAAACATGGATCTACACATAATCCAATAGGCTGACACATGTTATCTACACATGTATCAGAAATAAAATGAGTATCAGTCCTTTATTCTGTGTTATACATTGTCGGCACTTTTTACGCTTATCGACACGGATTGCGTTTTCGATTGTGCTATCAAAAAGATCTTGTGTTTTCAATAAAGATATTGCAAGCATTTCACGAAAACTTAAATATGATGTTTTACTTCCTTTATGTTTGTTCAATAACCAATTGCTGTTCCATACTGAAATATCAAGTATATGGAAGAAAATTTTTATGTACTATCGCAAACTCCTTCTCGGTGTGGAGTAATAAGATGTCAACTGGTCGTTGCGGTCTACACCTGACATGTGTTTAATATAATCTGCAACCATTACGGGTTTTTGTGATGTAATTCCCTTTTTATTTATATATTCCGTCATTTCAGCTTTATGGAAAGAAGATGTCATCAAAACATACCGTTTATCTTTCCATTTCTGCACAGTTATGTTATTTCTTCGTCTCCAGATAATTTCATTTTTTTAAGGTTTTTGGTAATTACATCTGGCGGATTTTGTTTTCGGTTGACTCTCAAGGTTCCACATAAATGTGTACGTTGCTCAAAGGGATGTTCCGCCAAAATAACACTACTGTAATAGTTATCCATGTACAATATGTGATCTTTTCCAACGTAATCTTACATTAGCTCTTTAACAACACTGAAAGCATGACCTTCGACTCGAGGTTCCACGGTATTCTGATCACTATAAATCAACATATTTAGGAGGAACCCATCGTGCGTACAAAGTTCGTAAAACTTAATCCCATATTTATGCCTTTTATTGGGAATGTATTGCCGAAAAAATAGCCGTCCACGCCACAGCATCATTGCTTCATCCAGTGCTAGGTGTTGTGTAGGATAGTACACTTTTTTTTTGTTGGCAAGTATATGATCGGAAACGTTCGATATTTTCTGACGTCTATGGCTTATGTCATTTGTCTCGCTATTGTAAACACACAAACACCGCAGAATATTTTCAACCCGATTTCTGCTCATAATTTTTTCAAAAATTGGATGATGATACATTTAGTTTTTGCTCCAATAGTGTCGTAAATATGGCATACGCACATGTCCCATTATAGTACACAATCCAAGAAATCGCTTGAATTCTGGAACACATAAAGGTTTCCATTTCAATAAATTTGATTTGGGCTTTAATTTTCCAGATTGTAAATTGGTTGCAGCCGTAAGTTGACCCATTCTGTTATTTTTAAAAACAAACTTTCATCAAAAAATAGCGAGAAAATTTTTTCTGGTGACACATTACTCTCTACTTGTATATTAATTCCTCCTAGACCGATAAATTCGAAAATCATTGGTTCAAATTCTAAATCAGTCTAATCTTCATCATTTACAGAGTCCTCGGTATTTATTGGTTCTCCATTATCATCTTCAATTATTTCTGAGCCTCCTACCTCAATGGATACAGGCATATACCAACTAAAATGTACCGAGTGCGAGGCGTTCTGCATCGGACAAATAGGTCGGAGTTTTATTACACGCTTTAAAGAACACGTAAAAGATGTGGGAAAACCATAACACGGTCGAAATACACAGAACATCTGAATCACCAACAGCATTGAGCACAGGTACACAGGATATGACAGCAATTTAGAAATATATATGTAAATTGCTTTTCATATACCACTGTTACATTCCACTGTGAAACCGGCACCAAGCTTCGGCACTTGGACCGGGAGGTACTGGGTCCGAATCTCATCACAAGCAGGATGCAAAGCGAATTTTCATCATTGATTACGATGAGTGATGTTAATAAACACAACTATGACCTTCTGTTGGAGTGCAGAATGCAGCGCCGAGCCACTGTCTATGTCAGTTTACAAGTTGACAAGGAGCTTGCAATGTGCAGGTGGTATACTGCAATTGTGTGAGTAGATGAATGGGTGATGTGTGCGTGAATGAAAAGGGGGGTATTAATAGACCTTAAAAGGACATTAAATCCATTGGATAATCAATACTTTCTTTTCCGTTTAGAAAAATAATGATGTTGTTTTGAAGCTATTTCTCTTCGTTGAATACATGTTTTGCTAGAAGTTTCATATGAATATTTCGGCTAGTGTTCTTGATAGAGGATTCCCCATTGGTAGGTCTTCTTGCTGGTTGTAGGACTGGTTGTTGTGTTGAAAGAAGTTTTGCTTCGTGATGGTTATTAATATATTTATGACTTAATCTATTTCTTGTTACGCATCACATACAGAAAAACCACACACAAAACTAACAATTCGGTACTTCCCCTTAACCGAAAAAAAAATCCAGAGAATGTGTAAACCAATATATAAACTATAACTTATTACTTACATACAACAGTACGACGACGCATATATATTATGCGTACCTGGTTTATGGAGAAAACCATAGGACTCATATACAGGGTGGGCCAAATAATTGTTGTTTTTTTAAATGCAATAAAACAAAAAGTTCTCAATATTTTTTCAAATTTATTTTTTCATTGTAAAGAACAATCCTTCCGATTAACTATGCAATAATATTTCATTCATATGACTGCCTCGGCTGGCCTTGACGTACCGCATACGGTCGGTCCAATTTTTAAGCACATTTTCGATGGTATGCGGCATTATTATGGCAATGCGAATATTGTTCTTGAGAGCGTCAATCGTTACTGGTTTATCGGCGTAACACTTATCTTTGACGGCACTCTATAGATAATAGTCCAACGGCGTCAAATCACAGCACCGAGGCGGCCAAATCACATCAGCATTTCGGCTGATAATTCGATCTTCGAAGACAGTGCGCAAAAGATCAATTGAAACGTGTGCTGTGTGGCACGGAGAGCCGTCTTGTTGAAACCAAGTGTTGCCTATGTTCTCCTTTTCAAGTGCCGGGAACAAAAAATCGTTTATCATGGCGCGGTAGTGCTCACCATTAACAGTAACGGCGGCTCCTTGCTCATTTTCAAAGAAAAATGGCCCAATCATGCCACCGGACCAAAATCCGCACCAAACAGGCACTCGTTGAGGATGCATCGGCTTCTCTACGATCACGTGCGGGTTCTCTGTGCATCAAATGTGACAATTCTGCTTGTTTACATAGCCGCCAAGATGGAAATGCGCCTCATTCGAAAAGATGATTTTTTGCCAAAATCTGGATCTTCTTCAAGTCGATCGCAAACTCACTCAGCGAACCGAATACACAACCATTTTCGTTCAGCGGAAGGATAAAACTAACTTTTTGTCAAATCAGAAGTGACATAACCCTTACCATACTAAAAAAAAACGCTAGTTCAAAAAAAAAAATTATTTGGCCCATCCTGGAGAAAGCAGGGGAGGAGTTTAACTCGAACTATGTTCTGCCCTAAAAGTATTTTGCAGTCATTGCAAATGCACTGTACTGCCTAAAAACATTTTACTGTAATTATAAATGTAGTTGAAGCAATTGTTTTCGGACACGATTATGTATGCGTCCTGTGGTCGTGAACGTGTTAAATAAATATTATTTTATAACAATTTGTTACGGTTGTTTTTCCCACGCTGTAGCGTATAAAACCAATGTATAAAACCAAAAACAACAACCAAAGAAAAATGAACCACAAAACAAAACAAATTTTTTTTTTGTAAAGAGCACGTGGGTTGTTGTTCTAATTTGAAAATTAAAGAATGAAAAGTTTCTTAACAAGACTTTTTTTGTTTATAAATGTTACTAAAGGAGCTAAGATTAGAGAGAAAGGGGCAATAGTTCTCATTTCTAGCGCATTTAAAATATATAAATGATTTAGTGGACGTAAACAAGAATTTTTAAAGTGTTTTCATATCAAAAATATATATTTTCATTTGTATGCCGCCAAGTTAATTTTTCAAATATTACTCATACTAACTCAGAATTTTTTTAAATTTATAAATCGGCCTGTATTGTAGAGGTATTGATTATGGTTATAATATTTTCATAAGATACCATGAATGAACGTCAAGATGAGTGACTTGCGTAGACGGCAATATTTCCTTTGTCCTTAGTTGGTTAATTCCTGATCAAGATCCTGAGATATTCTGAAAGGATTGGAATGTTGAACTCTAATAGAAGCTCTGAGCTGTTTAGTGCTGATATGACAGAATTTTTAATTATTTAAGGTACTAACTGATGTGTGGAATCCTGCCCGAATGTTTCGTTGATGTTTTATAAGACACTGTGATTATAGTTTTAACGTACCAGTCCCCTTGCTTTGGATTGTTATCGTAGTGGTTAATGTAATTGGGTAGAACTATTGCAGGATGGGTTGATGGTTTGATGTAAACTTCCTCATCTCTATTTCTTAATGGTAATGGAAACTCTTATACACTTGATACCTTAGCTTATTGGCAAGTGGAATTCTTAATTCGATTAGCCGTGACTTCAGAGTAATAAACTTAAACATGTTAGCAGATTCATTATCCACCTTACTTTCAGGAATAGCTAATGATCTTGAATTGTTTTCATGTATCAGAGTCAACTGTTGGTCAAGTTTTTTAATAGTTAGAATGAACCGATTTATTTTTCCTGAATTACTAAGTATTGTTGTTGCTATAACAATATTTAGTAATACTCTTTGAATGTTTTCATAATTAATTAGGTTGAGTAAAAAAGTGCGAGAGTAGTGAACAATTTAGGCTAAATAAAAATGTTGGAAAGAAATTTCAGCTTAAGCAAAACAAAGTTTTTTATGACAATTACATTCGTTTGTCGACAAAATACTCGGAAAACTCAGAACCTCGATACCATCATTCCAGACAAAGCATCCAATTATTCTGCAAAAAAAAAATATAATTTTGCTAGATTAAATATCGAACAAGTGCAAACTAAAACATTGCCAATTAGTTTTAATCCTATATGGGAATATAAATGCAACACAAATAATACAAAAAATAATTGACAAACGTGCTCATTATTACCGGTACAAGACAAATGAAGCAACACAGCTACTCGGATAGTTGCTGACATCGAAAGAAAGAAAAGATACATTATAGCCGAGTTTTATTATTCGAGCAGTATCCGGCGCCGAAAGGAAATTTATACTGGAACTGCAGCTATTATTCACTGGTGTCGCTTTTATACACATTTTTTTCCACTGATGATAACCAACAGGTCGAAATATTTGAAATTAATTTATTAATAAAATTATAAATTTCTCTATTAAAAGCTACCTTGATACATCATAACATTAATAAAACAAACAAATTACGGAAATTATATCATATAATACTCGTATATACACTTTTTACTAAAAAGCAATTTCGTATGTTTTTCTCGAAATCATAAACCAAAAAAAAATTGACATTACGTCAAAATTTGTAAAGAGCATGGTTTGCTTTGGTGTGTACATACTAAATAAACGTTTATTAAAGCAAATTCATTCATTTATTCTACTCTAGGCTAAAGTACGGCGCTAAAGGAGTAAACCTTAATAAAAAAATCCCCTAAACTACGGTGGAACAGCATATCCCTAAGGATGTGTAGTTAGTGGATTAACCAACCGCTAATATGCGAACTCGGGATACCGGGTGACCTTCAGTTTCAATTAGCCTTCCCCTAGTAACACCGAGCGGTGACCCTTCTTTCTCGCGCTACTCGTGGGAACTTAAATGAATACTAATTTTAATAATTTACTAGATAATGCTTCTTTTAAATACTATAATAGAGCAGATGATGATGCTGCAATGATGGCAATGGCATTAATAGCTGCCGCTGGTTTATTATTATAAGCTACTTGAAGCTATTCAAGAGAAGAGAAAGATGAACCAAAAACAAAAATACGTTGCTAGGTTAAAGATTATAATAAAACCAGAAACCAATATGGTTACACTCAACATCTCATGCAGGAATTGAAGCCAAATTCGGCTGATTTTAAGAATTGTATACTTATGGAGGAGGAATCATTTAATTTTATTTTGAAAGCAATCAGGTGTGACCTCGAAAAGTAGGATACTTTTATGATGCCTTCGATCAAGGTAAATGAAAAACTCTCCGTTGCTTTAAGGTTCTTAACAACTGGAGAAAATCTCATGGAATTAAATTACAGCTTACCAAATCATTTCTGGCCACTTCAGTTTTATTAAAATAAGCCAAATTAAACCAAATCAATACACATTTTATAATATTGAATATTTTATTTCAGTTTCCAAGCACTAAAGAAGAGTGGTCAAAAATTGCGGACGACTACAGTCTTAAATGGCAGTTTCCAAACTACTTAGGTGCTCTCGATGGAAAGCGCATTACTTTCAGACCCTCAACAAATTGCACCATTATTCTACAACTACAAATACTTTAACAGCAATTCATTTACATCGATGTTGGGTGCAATGGCAGAACTAGTGATTGTGGGTTTTGCAACGCTCCAATTTTATGTATGTGCCGCAGCAGCCCGACAAGTATTTATAGGTACCACATATAGGCTTGCCACCCGTCCTCCTTTGAGGAAGATAGTCCTCCTTTCGTAAGAAATTGCCTCCATCCTCCACGAAGGCAAAAATGTCATCCCCAGAAAAATAAGTCGTGTTTCCAGAAAAAATATAAAAATAAATAATCTTAATTTTTATAAATTCAAATATGTATAATAAAACAAGGTTATACGAGTATGTTAAGTTTATTTACGCTTTATATTTGTTTCTTTAGTTTCATGTATTTATTTATTTGAATTTTTGCAATCGAAAAACAATTTCAGATTTTCAGACAGTGTATTCCGCAGTAACACTGTGAAACCATTCGTTTATTTTATGTGTACATCCCTGCAAAATAAATTTTTTTATTCAGCAAAGCAATATTTTTTTTTTTGGTAACCCTAACAAAACTGTCAAATTCAGCGTTAAATTGTTTGACATTTTACTTTAAATTGTTTTATAAGTGTAGTTGTTTATGCTTAAATGCAAAAAGGTTAGTAAAAATTAATTAAATCAAATTAAACATAATAGTTTTATGTGGAAAATTGGAAATTATGGTTTATTTGTGTGGAAAATTTCCACTGGAAATAGTAGTTTTATGTGGCTAGCAGTTTATGTGTCTCTTAATTTTTTTCGATGTGTTTTGATAAAGAGTTTTTCATTACAGAATCAATTCACTATGTCTGATTTGGAAGAAAAATCTGAAAATGACAAAACTCCCCCAAAGGCTAAAAAACGGTTTTGTGTTTTTAATGAAAAGTGGTTAAAGGAATACTCCTGGCTAAAAAAACCGACAATTCGTCTACAAGAACGTATTGTACATTATGCCGAGTAGATTTCTCAGTAGAATATAAAGGATATTCAGCGCTTCGGATTCACCAAAATGGAACAGCGCATCACGCTAATTCATCAGCTGCTACTACCAGCCAAATTTTGGAAAAGTTCTTTGTCAAAAAGAACTCCACGCAAGAGAACGATGTCTATATTTTGGAAATTGTCCATATATTTCATAACGTGAAATATAATTTATCTTACAATTCCTTGGATTGCAATTTAAAACTACTTAAAAAAAGTCTTCCCGATTCAGAAATAGCCAAAAAAATTTGTTGTGGCCGTACAAAAGCCACAATGATCGTGGAAAATGTAATTGGTCCTTTTGTACTGAATAATTTGGTATCACATTTATTATCGAATAACGTGTATTTCGGAGTTCAAACTGATGCATCTAACCGAAAAAATCGTAAATGTTCCCAAGTTTGTATTCAGTATTTTGATAAATCTGTTGGGATTCAAAATAGAAGTATAGATTTCGTCGAAAGTGCAAATGAAACTGCCGTAGGCATGTGTGATATGGTGAAAAATGTGTTAGATAATTTAAAACTAAATATAAATAACGTTGTCTGTTTAAGCGCTGATAACACGAATTCAAGTTTTGGGAAAAATAATTCGGTATTATTAATTTAAAAAAAAACAAATAGAAACATTTTGAAAGGCAATTGTCATGCTCATATTTTATATAACGCTTTAAAGAGATGTTTATGTAATTTAGGCGTAGATGTTGAAAATATTATTCTAAAAGTATATTCTCATTTCTCGAATGCTGCTAAACGTAGACACACAAATTGATTGAATTTTGTAACTACTCGGAAATCGAATTTAAAGAAATTCTTCGTCACGTATCGACGAGATGGTTGTCTTTATTGCCTGCTATTGATAGACTTGTAATTACATGGCCAGCTTTATCCACATATTTTCTAAGTGAAGAATTGCCAAAACAGATGCGTCAAGTTTTGGACATAAAAAATGACAAAATATCGCCGAAAATTCAAATCTAGATGCTGCTTTTGTCGCATATTCTCAAAGTGTATTCCGAAACAACTAAAAAACTAGAATCTAATACTTGCACAGCCATCGAATTACATGACATTTTTGTTGGTCTTAAAAATAAACTTCAGGACAGAATTGACAAAACAATTTTTGGTTACGAAGTTCGCCAATTACTTTCAAAAATTGAAAATTTGACTGAAAGATCTATGATTTTTCTGAAACTTCTTGGATCACTAAAATTGCTAAGTTATCTTTAAATTCAGGGTTTTTTAAATTCGAGGATACAACAAATGTTATTGAAGAATTAAATTTAAATTAAATATTATCTGGCATTAATATTGATGAACTGTTTGAAGAGGTATGCCTAGTCGAGAAAACATAATTACGTTAAATCTTCTGGAATTTTCAAATCCGAATGAAAAATATTTGAAAATTTTTGAATGTTTTCCCAATCTGCCTAATATCGTTCGAATTATTTCATATTTGTTTAGCATTCCAGCTAGCAGTGCTTTTACGGAAAGAGTTTTTTCCATATTGAACTCGAAATGGGGTGAAGATAGGAGAAAATGTTTGACTAAACTAATAAAAAATGAGTTAATTATATATTTTAACCAAACGAAACTTGCGCTGAATTTTACGAAAGTGCAAAGCATAACGATCAGCTGATTAAATTAGCAAAAAGTAATGACAAATTGAAAAGTCAAGTTACTAGTAACCTTTCATTTTAATTTATTAAATACATTTTATACTCAAGGTGATGAGTCTTTATTGAATTTTTTTTTAGTCATTCTCATGAAGAGAACATATTCTGTTAGTTCCTATATTTTAGAACTATATTTTTGATCTTGGTTTATAATTAATTAGACAATATAACATTTATTTGTAACAAAAATCCTATGTAATAAAATAAATTTGAAATGATAAAAAAAAAAAATTTACTGTCCTCCTCTGGCATTTTCAAAAGGTGGCAAGCCTAGCCACATATGTTCGTTGCTGATAATGCTTTTTCATTATCAGAAAATTTGATAACGCCACATCCATTCACGACAACGGATGAAAGAAAAAAATTGTTCAACCGAAGATTGAGAAGAGCTCGATTCCGAATTTGGCAGAAGCCAATTAATATTCATCAATATAAACTGAAGGTAATAGTGCAATGTTGCTGCGTTCTTCATAATTTTTTAAGAAGTCGATGGTACAGAGAAGAAGCTCATGTTTTTGAACACGAGAATTTTGCACATCAACAGAAAAAGGCAGATGGCCGTTTAAATACAAATAATTCAAAATCGGATGAACTAGTGAGACAACAATTAACTGAATATTTCAATGACGAAGGCGCAATTTAACTCAAATATTTTAAAACAAATTCAAAACTAAATATAAAAACAAAATATAATTTTAAGTTTTATTTTATACTTCTTAGTTGGTTGTCATAACTTAAATGCTATTTACGATTTAATAAATATAATTTTATAAAATTTTTTTTTTTTAACTTAAAAGTTTTATTTTGAAACGTATTCTTCCGCGGTTAATTCGTAATCTTCAATAATTGTGTTATGGTAAAAAACGTGGTATATAGCCAATTGTAACAAATCCGGTGGCTGTTGCTTTAAAAATCTGTTTAAAAATCTGGAAGGAACCGTTGGAAAGGTCACTCGTTGAGGTGAGTATGGTTTCGGTTTCTTATATATTATTGGATATTGGGAGCTATGACACGGATTTAAAGGATAATCTGGATGTTGGAATGAATCATCGGAATGGTTATCTGAGGATAAGATGGGCAAGAGTGAATTTACATACGAAACATCTGTATGTGGTGTATTTGTTGAATTTTCTTGAATTTCAGATACTGAAGTAAAGTAATTATTGTATTGCTGTTTCTCTTCTCGGATTTTGTTATTGACTAGTCTCAGGATTTCCAAAGTTAAATTATCAAAAATGTCCTCCGATTTCTTTTTAAATGCTGCATAAATATCGGTAGAACTCTTCTTCCCTGCCCAGTGGTTGAATCGTTGGTCGGTTTACAAAATTACTTTTCAATAATTGCAACGCGCTCAGACATTCCTCTTCCACTTTTTTGGTTCGACCATATTGTATTTTTGGTTTCTGAAAATGCAAATAAAAGCAAAAAACTAAATAAGTTATATTAATGGTATTATTTCGATATTATAAAATTATTTTATATTTATTATTTATATATTATTATTTATATGATATTATAATAAAATTATAGTTAGGCTCTCAATTTTCAAAAATCAACCAACACGTGCCTTGTCACTATAAATTAGAGCATAACATAAATTGTAAACATAGTTTGAAAATGTTTAGTACTATTATCATATTTCGATCTTATTTAAACAATTTTTATAAAATTAAATTTGAGACGATGATTTTTGTTACTTCATAATAAGATGTCGTAAATTACAATACAATTTCATAATTTTTCATACCACCCCTAAATTTTTATATAACTTATCTTGTGTGTATGTTGTACATTTTGTACATTGTTTTCAGATTCGCTTATCCCAATCTGGAAATAAAGTATAACGTTATATAAATAATATATACATATTAAACTAGAATACGAACATCTGACAAATTCAAATTTGATGAGCTGGATTCCGAATCGTTGTAATGTAAGAGAAATGTCAGCTCATTATAGCACCACAATGTGGGCTCAAAGACATCATCGGCGGCAGAGCCACATCTTTTAGAGCTGGCAATTTTCTTTTTTCTTTGCAAATTTGAGCTTTTATAGTCCTACTTTTCCGTTTTATTATGTCAACCGTTACCATTGGTTTAATTTCCTTCAATTCTTGAAGAATTGAATTAAATTTTTGATGTTTTATAACTTTGTTAATAAAATGAATATTGAGCGGATCATACAGACATGGATTATTAATTTTAAGGTCTGCTCTCAACTCCAATTATCACAACCGTCGAACATTTTGTTTACTTTTTAATTATTATAAATTAATAAATAAATTATATTCAAAAATTATTTTAAAAACAAATTGTTTTCACTTGTATCACATTTAAAATTTGTGCGCATAATATCTTTTGACCATAAAAACTCGAACAAACTAAAATTCAACAAAAACAAAAAATAAATAAAATGGCTTTGAAATATTTTATCTTTGAAGCCCGGTACGGTACATACGTCGGATGGAAATCCGGGATTTTCACATCTCGCCGTTTTATTCAATCAAATGAGAGAAATAGTATAAAATACACGCCCTCTTTCAACCCAAAAAGTTTCAACTTTTGAGCAAAAAATCCTGCAGACAACCAGGACAAAAATTTAAAAAAAACAAATCTGTATTTTTTAGCAATATTTTATAGATCATTTTACTTTTTTGCTCAAGTTTTTATGTGTTGTAAAACGTGCCGGCCGTTGTAAAATTATTTATTATTCATTATAAAATATTAATTAAGTAACTTATTTGGAACGGTGTGTGTATATTATATTAAATAATACAAATGTAATCCATTAATTAACACAAACATTTTATTGTTTCAGAATTAGCGACACGAGAAAGCCAAGCGCAAGTAAAATAAAAATAAAACATTTTGACAGCTACGTCAGAAAAAAATCGAGCAAAAAACCTATATGTTACTAACACGAGTGAGATGTAAAAAATCCCGGATTTCCATCCGACGTATGTATCGGGCTTGAGTAGTGCGAGAATCAGTAGAATTTGAAAAAAATGTTGCTGACAAACGAATTAAAAATTTCCCCGCCACAAAACTAGTTTGTAGATGAAAGGGAAGGAAAGTGGAAAGAACCACGACGAAAGAATCAAAGTGTGGAACGGCGGAATAATAACATGATAATCGGCGTTGGCCAGTACGACAATAAAAAAAATATCAAGAGAGAACAGACAATCCTCTGTTATATGTTTTTATTTTTCAAGCTTTTACTTCGCAAGATTTTCTGTTTACGATGATGTGGATTGACGAATTTGTATTAAAAATGCATTTTATTGGTAGGTTTCAATCTGGTAAATCGGCGAATAATCGTCGTCGAGGAAAGTCGTGTTTTTGTCTCTCCTCGAAATAAATAATTTAATTTAATAGTGCTTTAATTAATTAATTATTTAACTAAATAATATAATAAAATATATGTGTTGTGGAATAAATAAATAAATAAATAATCATAATAATATTAATAAATTGGTGTAATAAACTAGTTAAGTGATAAGTTATTGTATTGCAAGTCATATTGTATGGTTGGATTAATTTGTGTATGGTGCGTTTTGCAATGGTGTAGAGTATATACATAGCAATTTTTGTTTATGTGTATCTTGATACCGTACCGTTGCTTGTATACCTTCAATATTTTGACTTTTTTTTCTCCAAAATAAATTTTAACTATATAAACAAATTTATTTTAAATGTATTTTTTAACTCTAAAGGTGTAGAGTTCTAAAATTCCCATGTAGTGGGAGTATTGTTTGTGCGGCAAAGGGTTTTGCAATTCTGTTGCTGTGTTGTTACACTCGCTATTATTTTTTGTTGTTGTTGTACGAAGAATATTTTTCGTGTTTTTTTCATTTGTTTTGTATACATATTTACTTGTACATTATATTTTTCCAAAGTAGGGTAAGCATGTTTTGGTGATCGAATGATTTACCTTTTGTTTTTATTTTGTACATATTTACTCGTATATTACTTTTATGTGGAAAGGTTTTTCATGTGTCTATGTGTGATGATCGCGCAGCAATGAATGTATAATAATTGATAAACCAGAGCCTATGTGTGTCTATACGGCCGTCTCGCAATGTATAGACTTTGTATGTTAGTACGTAAAACATAAACTTGAGAAGAAACATTCATGCGGATGATGTGGAATTTGGTTTTTGAAGAGTTTTTTCGTGTTACTTGATTGTAGATGCGGTGGTGAAATGAATTTTCATTTGCCTGAGTGTGAACTTTGTTTGGTTATCTTTGGTTTTGCTGAATTATTTTTATTTTTAGGGTAATTTTTGTTTATAAATTTACCATATTTCGTGGTGGTATCTTTGATTTGATGATTGTTGTATAAAACGTATAGATCTTGGTTGGGGTTGTACGCTTGAAGAGTGGTAATTTCGTTCGTCATCCACTCTACGTGCATACATACACATAGATTTTGCTCTGTATATTGTACGATCGTCAAATTAGGGATGTTCTAGCGGTGAATGGTGAAGTTATGAATGGGGAATGACTTGGAAGTGAAAGGTATAGTTTATCGGGATTGGGGATGGATGGACAGAGTTTATGTGCAAGTTGCATGTACGAGATATGGTAGGGTGTGGTCGGGGAGGATCTTAACAGAAGGAAATTTCCCTGGCATTTGTATGTCGATGTTGACCGTGTTTTTTTGTTCGCCTTCTACTCGGCTATATTATGATTTCAAAGATTGGCTGATTTTAGTGATGTTCCTGTATCCAATTATTCAGCTTCTGAATAATAAATTATTATATTTTTAGTTAGGATTTTAGTTTAGAGTTCAAGGTTTATCAGGTGTGCATTATTAATATTATTATTCATTGCATCAGGAACTGCTAATGGCAGCTAATTTATTTAATTTTAATGAAGTTTTTTGATTACAGAATATCTTTGAAGCTGCACTACTTTTTCATTAAAAATTAAATTTTAATGTAAAAGTCAATCAATGTGGCCGCAATTGGTTGTAGTTAGTAGTAATAATTATTTTAATTCTTTTAACTAGTTGATAATTACTATTCAAATTATTGATTCAGTTTATTTGGGATTTTAAGAATCGAGAATCGTCCGATGTTTAATATTGATACTATCCTTTATAGTTGGTTTCCTTTATAATTTCCTAATTGGAGAGTTAACAATACTGAGTTTTATTTAATTTAATATAATTTAATTGTATATTTAGGATTTAATTCGTTTTACGTCAATGGGTTTATAAAACTATTTTAATTGATCAAACGAATATGATTGTATGGGAAATTGAGGAATCGGAGGAGGGAAATTTTATAACGTTGCATAGCAGCAGTGTTTCCTGATTCCTATTTAAATTAAATTTTAATTCGAATTAAAAATTTTTAGGAAGCTTGCAAATGTTCATGACTTTTTGTGGAAGCAATCACGGTAGGAATCACAATGACTAAAACCGGGTTTGCTAATGAATTTGATATTTTAGTGGTTGTTGGAATTTTTGAAATTATAAATGGCTTGGAGACTACAGAATAAAATTTAAATGCAGACAAATATTGCTGTATTTAGATAGTTTTTGTATTTTTGGGGTTCATGGCACTTCTTTAATTGAATTATTTTCTAGGTTGAACGGGAGGTAAATTGGTAAATGTTTTGGTTAGCTTGTTCTAAGTTGGATAAAAAGTTATTGCTGGTTATCAATTATATGGGTGGAGGAAATGGTTAATCACTCATAATAATGAAGTTTTATTTCAGGAAATTTACCAATTCAAATTTTTTAGGTCTAGTGCTTGTGTCTTACTAACTATTGACTACTTAGGTGTCTGTAACCGAGTCGAGTCTATCATATCTAATAACCTTTCCTATCCCTCCGTATGGTTATATGCGTAAGAGGTGTGCGGTAGGCAAGGCGTATCCGGGATCCTTGCTTAGTCTTGGCTGTACATCCTAATCAATCAATCAAATTTTATTGGCAGGTTTCAATCTATATATGTTTATAATATTTGGTTATGGTTACCTGGGAAAAAAATTGAAGTAATTTTTTATGTGGAAGACCTGGGAAAACTAGTTCATACATTCAACATACATATTCACAAAACTGAAAAATGTCTAATAATTTAACGTTTCAAGTGTCATCGTTGGGAAGCAATTGTTGTGAAAGGTCTTCGAGATAGCTAATCCTGGAACAAATTTCAGGTAGTTTTGTATGTGGAAGATTTGTTTGAATCATACTTAAAAAGTTAGAAAATTTTAAAAAATGCATCGTTTAAAGTTTCATGGTTGGAAAGTAACTCAAATGAAAAGCTTTAGTGATGGTTAGCTCTAGATAAACTTTCAGGTTATTTTTCAAGTGGAAAACGTGTGAAAACTCGTTTGAAAATATAATAGGTAACACCACGTAATGGTATGAATCTCGGTCTTCGCTAACCCTTATCGTGTTAGTGGTGTACAATTTTTTTGTTTTTATATATTTTTTACATTTTATGTTTTTAATTGTTTTTATCAAAATCACTCACGTCGATTCCACCTCAATGATATGAATGTATCTATGACATTTTTAGCATCGAACTAAGTTTCCAGTTAGATTAATATTTTCACCATACTATCCAATAAATTTATCTTGCAACCATTATTCCCTAATTGTTTATAACAGTAAAGTAAATGATAAGGCTTTAATGGTTGTGGAAAAAATTTGGTTTTCTCCGTTTTACTGTAATACTGCAAATCACTATTATATTTTACAGAATCGAATACAATATACTGAACCGTCTCACATTTGCATACCACTAAATGAAAATGACGTTCATTTTAATCGAAAATTGGTATTAATAAATATGATCTTTGTAATTCGAATTTCAATAACTAAAACTGTATGGAACAACTTGGAAGGTGTTTCTAAATATCGGCAATTTCATTTTCAACCCAATTTTGATTAAATCATTTACAACCAATGTTCTGATTAGAAATTCGCCCCACTACATAATTTATGTATGTAGGTATTGCTTATTAAATATCGTTTATACACTTCTGTAACATTTTTCAAAAAATTATTTAAAATTTTTATATTTCGAGAATCACTGTCATCTACCATAATAGTGTCTTCAGAGCTTTGGCTTTCGGGCGTATTTCGATACGTAACTGATAAATTAGAATAATGTTTCATTGACGAATTTTTTGTTGGGTGTTTCAAATTTCGTCAACAGAACCAATTTCGTCTTTAACATGACTATATTTTCTTTTTTTGTCCGTAAATCCCGATCTTGAAAAATCTTTGAGAATATCATGAATTGTGGTAAATTACAAAAATCAACCGGCTTTGAGCGGACGTTTGCCAATTAAAACATCATTTTTATCCATATTATGTTTTATTTCTCCAAAATAACTTTCTACCGCTAAGTTTATAAAATGTGGAGCAGGTAGATCTTGTTTTATCAGGTGATTTAATATCGAAGTCCACAACGGTAAAAAATCTTTCAAAATTTCTTTTAAAAATTTCGGACGATAAAGTATATTTGTACTAATCGGAGCCCGCTCCTCGAAATTTGAAATGATGGCGAAGTCGTTGTAGTACGAGTATTTGCTACTTTTGTATAACGGTTTATAACTTGTTTCATTATTGTCATTAATCAATTTAGATCATAATCAGGCATTTCATCTTCCGGTTCATGAAATTCTTTTCGTGTAAAATTGTAGCCAAATTCTATTATTATGCTTTCAGCAATTACTGTTGCATCTTATTAATTGAACATTTTAAACAAGGTGAACTAAATTCTTTTAATTTTTACGTAGTCCGTTTCGTTCATCATTGCATCTAGGCATTCCAAAATGTTTAGCTTCTCTTTTAAAGAATCAGTATGCCGACTAAAGTGCTTGCTATTAATAGGACTAAAATTTTTTTTAAGGTGAAGATAGCACTAGCGTATATCACAAATTAATTATATTGATCCAGATTGTCTCCACGCAACCACTCGTAACTTAAATTTATATATTTCAATACTTCAATGTTGTTCAAAGAAAGTGCATAAATTATAGCAGCTGGTTACCATTTCTATAAATGGAAAATTATTTCCAGTTTTACCATCAACATTTTCAATAATTCTGACTCCAGTATAATAAAAAAATACGTTTCGTACTCCTTGCGACTTACGAACAACTGATCCAGTGACATCTATGGGTGTGATAATAGATACTTTTTTCTTATGCATTCCTGAAAGCACTAAACAATTTTATTTGGTCATTTGATAAAGAATAAATATTAAACGGATTTAGTATAGGGAAGTGCTAATACGAATTGGGTTTTTTAATTTTTTTAGTAAGGTTTTTAATATCGTTTCGATCATCATCCAGGGATGAGAGTGCTTTAGAACGAGCAACGTTTAAAACTGACCTTTATAATTACCAAGATTGTCATGTGATTTAAGTTTCAAATCACGTTCTTTCTGTAGCTCGATTTGTGATCGTCAGTAGCATATAATTTTGAAAGCTTACTTCGAATTGCTTCTCTGTTTTTCCTTGTGGTGTTTCCCTATGGTGCTCAATATGATGAATTTCACTGCGGTTAACTCTACATAGAACATTTTTTCTTCGGAGTCCGTTGATACGTAAATTTATAAAATTTTTGGCATCATCGAAGTACTTAAATATTTACGTATACGAATTGTTATGGTTTTATTGGTTAATTTGGAATCTCAAAGGGAAAAATTTAAAAAATTTGGATTTAAACACATCCATAAACGAATTCCTTTTCAATTTTCCAGGGTCGTTGACTCAAATATCAAACTCCCATTCAATATCTGAAATATTTTCGTGGCAGGAACTTTAATTTCTTCTAAATCTCTTAGATCAGAAAAACTGTCAAAATTGTTTTCTAAATCTTCGCTTAAGGGAACATTATTAATTATGTCATCTTGCTAATTAACGTCAACCGTTGCAGAAATATGGTTATCTACTATAACTGTATTTGCAAAACTTTATTAGAATCATTACCCGTTAGGAAATCCGATTATGCGTGTATCTTGAATAGAAGATACATCAGGTTCAATGAAATTAACCAAGTCAGACGTCGTATGAAAATTAGGCTGTTTGTTTTTAGTTCCAAGTCTCTTTTCGGTGTTAATTCCAAGCTTTGGCTTCAACTCGTTAGGAAATTCATAATTTTGTTAAAAAAATCGTTTTAGTTTCAATTTATTGGAATCCGAATAGTAAAGGGCCTTTAATTATTTTACAAACCTGATAAAATTAGGAATCAACATTTCAAATAAAGAAACTTGCTCGACTATCACGTCCACAACGAGCGATGTGTTACTCCAAATTAATTGAGCTTCATAATAACAGTTAATTAAACAATAAACCAATCTTATTAAAAATAAGGAAAAACGACGAGTACTGAAATTATCAAAAATTTATCAACACCAAAAAATCGAAGCCCAACAATCCTATAGCAACTAACACTTTAGGTTTAAAATAGTAAAATTGCCACCCCAGTGGCAGCGGTTGCCACAGCGCATTTTCAGAATCTCTTTTCAATTATTGGTTTTAATGTATATTACATATCATAAATACTGAGCCACTTTATGACTTTAATTGTTCGTAAAACTCGAATAAATGGTACATATGCACATAATATAATTTTTTTAAACCCAATTGAAGTTTATCCTAAATTAATCCTAAATCAACAAAAACAAAAATGATATTTTTGTAGTTATCCCACAATTTTTACCAATCGGCACAATTGCTTTGTGCACCCTCTACTTGTGCCAACACAAATAAAATTCCAATGGAGCTCGTATATGCACACATCAAAAGTGTAAATGAAACTCATGGTTTTTAGCTTGATATTGCCTTGAATTTGATTTGATTTTTGTTTTTTGTTTCTGTTCCTTCTTTTGATAACGGTTATTGTATTATTGGAAGAAAAACACAAATTTACGAATTTTGCCCAATTTCAGAATTTTTTTTATTTCTTTTTAATTCATTAAATTGATACAGTTATTTTTGTTTTCTACTAAGTGGTGTTGCCTTCTCTTGCATTTATGACAAATTGGCATCTTATGGCCGTGGAATATGTTTCAGTGATCTTGAAGGAGATTCAATAGATGCACTCGCGTGGTTATTGATGCTAAATGTGGCAGAATGCTTCGTTAAAGTTGATCCCATGCGAGTTCAATCGGATTTAGATCCAGAGGATTGTGCTGGTCATGGTCAACCAGCCTGTTGTGATTCTGTGTGTGGTCTGGCACGACAGGTTGCAGTATCTCATTGACTAACTGGCTGCCGTGTCTCCATATAACAGTGTCTCCACCGTACCTGTGCACTTCTTGCAGAACTACCAGGTTGTCTAAATATTCTTATTCTCCTAGTATCTGGGTGAATCCGAATATTAATGGTTTGGTAGCTAACATAAATGTTTTCAGTTGTCCAGAAACGTGACTATAACTGTCGGGAAGTTAAAGTTGGCTCTCGGCGGACTTGCAGTTGAATATAACGTTCCTGCGCTAAACTTGTTAGTCTTACTCGGGATGCTGCGCGTACGGACTCATAGTCATCGTTTCATACATTGGCGTTGCCATAACCTGCATATAACACTACGGGAAACATTAAATGACTGGCAACATCTGCTTGGCTTCTTTCACTTCCAGCATTTCTGCTGCTTTTTCCATTTCACTATGAGTTAGATTGCGATGTGTATTGCTGTATTTCATACTTCTACACTCAAGTTCACAATTTAAAATCACTCTTTTAGGAGCTGAACTGAATAAAGTTTGGGACAACAAATCAACTCAAATAGGCTAAAAACGATTTTTTCGATAATACATTAACTGTTTTTCCTTGTTTCTCAATTGTTTAATAAACAATTCCAATAATACATTAACTGTTTTTATCGATATATCTTCTAGAAACAAAAAACAAAACAAAAATTAAACCAAATTCAAGACAATGCAACCTAAAAACCATGTGTTCCATTTACACTTTTGATGTGTGTATTAAACAACATTCTTGTGATGAACGGCATTTCTATAAGTTTGCCGATCGGTGAAAATGATGAAATATGCAAATTCTTGAATAAAAATTTCTAAGAAATGCCCATTTCTCATTGTTATCGTTTTAGATATTTGAGGTCCGTTAGAATTTCAATCGGAATGGTAGTGCACAGAGAAGTAGAGTACATACATAGAGAGAGAGAGAGAGAGAGAGAGAGAGAGAGAGAGAGAGAGAGAGAGAGAGAGGGAGAGAGAGTAGATATGGGTTTACAAAAATATTATAGTGCAAGTGTTTTTTTTTTTTCTTTTTTCAGAAAGATTTGAGATGTGAATTTTCGTGGAATCAAAATTTCTAAGAAATTTCGTTCTTCACTAGAATGTTGTTTTAGATATGCGAGCTCCGATAGAATTTTAATCGGGTTGGCATAAGTAAAGTGTACATATTGGGCTACTAAAATGTTGCAGAGTGACATGTTTGTCGATGTTTGTCGATAGTGAGATATTATGAGTTTTATTAGAATCAAAGCGAAGTGCGGTCTTTGAATTGGGTTGACACAAATAAAGTACACATACAGTACTTATTTTGCTAAAATTACAAAACTTTTTGACTTATTGACAAATTGGCTTATTGTTTCATTTTAAATACATGTATGACGTAATTTTTTGCAGGAAAAAATTACCTGTAATTTAGGTGCAAAACCCCGAAAAATGCCAAAATATTCAAAATACGTTGATTGGAGTTAAAGTAATGGAATAAATTAAACACTTATTTTTTAACTTTTTTGTTTTTTATTGATTTATACAGGGTGAGCCAAATAATTTATTTTTGAACTAGCGGTTTTTTGAGTATGGTAAGGGTTATGTCACTTCTGATTTGACAGAAAGTTAGCTTTATCCTTCCGCTGAACGAAAATGGTCGTGTATTCGCTTGAACAACGCTGAGAAATATTGAAACATTAGTTCGAGAATTTTGTCAAAAGAATCATCTTTTCGGATGAGGCGCATTTCCATCTTGGCGGCTATGTAAACAAGCAGAATTGTCGCATTTGGGGCACGGAGAACCCGCACGTGATCGTAGAGAAGCCGATGCATCCTCAACGAGTAACTGTTTGGTGCGGATTTTGGTTCGGTGGTATCATTGGGCCATTTTCCTTTGAAAATGTGCAAGGAGCCACCGTTGTCAATGATGAGCGCTACCGCGTCATGATAAACGATTTTTTGTTCCCGGCACTTGAAGAGAAGGACATAGGCAACATTTGGATTCAACAAGACGGCGCTCCGTGCCACAGCACACGTTTCAATTGATCTTTTTCGCACTGTCTTCGAAGATCGAATTATCAGCCAAAACGCTGATGTGATTTGGCCGCCTCAGAGCTGTGATTTGACGCCGTTGGACTATTATCTTTGGGATGCCGTCAAAGATAAGTGTTATGCCGATAAACCAGCAACGATTGACGCTCTCTTCGCTATTGAAGACATAATGCCGCATACCATCGAAAATGTGCTCAAAAATTGAACCGACCGTATGGGGTACGCCAAGGCCAGCTGAGGCAGTCATATGAATGAAATAGTATTGCATAGTTCATCGGAAGGATTGTTCTGTACAATGAAACAATAAATTTGAAAAAATATTAAGAACTTTTTGTTTTATTGCATTTAAAAAAAATGTATTTAGCCCACCCTAAAAAAGTTCTATCTTTAATATTAATATTTTGTTGGACCCCCTTTTGTTTTTATTACACCGGTATAACCCCGCAACGGATATTCAAAAAAAATTGGTCAAGCAATTATTTTATTTTACGCTTACCGCTCTTGGCCGTCATTAGGGTGCAGATGTTTTATTGTCTCTAATTTTTTTTTGGATTTTTAATAGTGCATATTTTGTAAGATTAAGTTATTCTGTAAGTGATCCTAGTCAAATAAAGAATAAAGTACAATTTTAGTTACACAAATGGGAAAAATTAGTGAGCAGTGTAAAAGCTATATGTTGATTTTGGCGCGAGAAAATTTAGCCACGCGTGAAATAGCAGAAAGATTAAACATTCCTAAAAGTACTGTCGTGTGAAATATTAAAAAATGCGAGAGATGGGCAGTACACAAAGAAAGAAAGGCGCTGGAAAGCCCAGAAAGAACGCCAGTGAAAGATCGTTTCATAATATTACAATATCGTCGGAACCGTTTTAAAACTGCATCGGACATAATAACAAAGGAAAACAAATTTCAGCCAGCTTAGTGAGAAAAGACTTGTTAAAGCTGGTTTGAGAGCAATTAAACCAGCCTGAGTTCACATTACTAGCGAAAAAAACGTTTGCTATGGGCCCAGTAGCATTTTTCTTGGACTCCAGAGATGTGGAATGATGTGATTTTCTCCGATGAATCAAAATTCAAGCTGCATGTTGGAGATGGAAGAATTCTCAGGAATAAAACCCCGGGCGAGAGGCTTAGCAACGAATGTCTTTTAAGACTTACACCGAAAAATTAAGGAGTTATGGTCTATGGATGCTTTTCTGGAAATTAAACCGGTCGATTGGGCTTCCTTAGTTCCAGCATTACAGCAGCTGTTTATCTGCAGGTCCTACACAACGAATTTGAGCCTTCTGTGTTAAAGCTTTTTGGCGAGACTTGCAAATTTATTTTTCAACAGGACAACGCTCCGTGCCATACCGCCAAAGTTGTGAGTTATTAATTTTGAATTGTAGATAGAAAAATTGCCTTTCAGATAAACATAAATAATTTGTTAAAAACTTGTTATTTGTCTGATCTCTTCATTTAAAGGTAAAAAAGTACTTCGAAGAAAGGAGTATCGATGTGTTGAGCTGGCCCCCGTATAGTTCAGACTTAAATCGCAGTGAAAATATTTGGTTACAATGAAGCTAGAAGTAGTAAGAAAGCGCCCAGAATCGATTCAAGATTTAAAAAGTTTGTTGATGACGATTTGGGGTCCATACCTCCTACGACTTTGAAAAATTTATCAAATTCAATGAATCGGAGGTGTATCGCTGTAACAAAAGCAAATGGCAGTCCAATAGAATATTAATATTAAAGATAGAACTTCTATAAATCGATAAAAATAAAAAAAAATAAAAAATAGGTATTTAAATTATTCCATATTAGAATATTTTGGAATTTTTCGGGGTTTTGCCCCTAAATTGCAGGTAAACATTTTTTTTCAGAAAATTACGTCATACATGTATTTAAAATGAAACAATAAGCCAATTGCTTTCAAAAGTTTTGTAATTTTAGCAAAAGAAGACTCCAATTTGCAATAAAATATGTTTGTCCAATTTTTTTCCCCAGGACTGTATGGCTCTACCAAAATACCTCAGTATATGAGATATTCTAAGATATTCCGTTCTTCACAAGAATGTCGGTTTAGTATGCGAGCTCTGTGAACTATGTTTACTTACTTTTAGCATAAAATAGTTTCTCTACAATTTCGCGATTATTTTTTTATCAAATTGGGCATAATTAATTATTTTGGAATGCTTTTTTTAACACTAACATTGTTACAAAATCACCTAAATGTTCGCAAATCACTATACATCTTCATTCATATAAACATAATATTTCTCGGTAGGGGTTTGAAGTTTTTCATAAAATAGTACTAACCGCTATTTTTTATTTTAGAAATTATTTAGGATACATTTCATAAGCATTTTTTAGTAGGTGATATTTATCAGGGTGTCTACTTGTAATATTTTGTAGGTAAAAAGTAATTTTTAATTTTAAGTATAATTTCAAATAATTATTGCTTGTTAGAAAAATTCAAATACATTTTTGATATTTACATACATTTTTAGTCCAGGCACACCATGAAAATATTTAAATGAATTGTTGTGACTGGTTGAATGCAATGCATTGTAACAATTTAATATTTGATGTAGTCCATTACATACGAGGGGTGTTCATTAAGTTCGGTAAATCTGTATGAAATAACTGTAATACAAATTTTTCTGTTAATAAAAAAAATTCATTCAAATAAAATGTTTCATTTAATTGCTGCGAGTGATTTACTGAACAGGTGTTTTGAAAATTTAACAAAATTTTGTATTCGTGCTGTGATTTTAATTTGAAAGATAAACGCGATCTTGCAGTTCGAAATTACTTACAGGTGGTACTCGTACCACCTACCTCTCATCTTTCCAAATAAAAAGTGACCGATGTTTATTTATAGCAATACAGCCATCAAAATTGGTTAAGGAAGGCAACCATGTACAAAATTCGATAACTGTATCTCTAAGCCAATACCAACTAATCTCGGAGTACCACAGAGATCTACGTTAGGGCCATTTTTTCCAGTAGTTCGAGCCATCCTGTACAGTAATGATATAGTAGAAGTTATAAAAAATTGTAAAGTGAATATGTTTGCCGATGATACCTTGATTGCAATTGCTGCACCAAACCTTAATGGTACTGTTCAGAAAATAAACGGAGTTTTGGAGAATCTGAGAAAATGACTGACGTTTCATTAGTTGGAATTAAACATTTCTACATGAAAATGGAAAACAATATGAATAGCTACGTATTACCATAGATGAAAATTATCAATTTAAAAATTAATGAAAAAAAATTGAAAAATTGAAAAAAATATTGCTAAACAAATTAATAAAAAGTTAGGCCTATTTAATAGAATTAAGGATAAAATACCACGTGAGATAAAAGTTATATTTTACGAATCAATTGTTGCACCACATATTGGTTAGTGTTACTGATGAACCATCAACAGCCGAACCCTTTGAGTTTCCTGAATAGTTCGCATAATGCGAAATTGACCAAAACAACACGTAATGTAAAACATACATGGTATTATTAAATTGTCAAACGAAAACGCTGTTAGTCAAAAACGACTAGTTAGTTTGTAAAAACAAATTTAAAAAACAAAACAAAAAGTGTTACTCATAATGAATTAATAACAAACACATCGTATCCGAAAAATCCAGAATAGATTTATGCAAGGTATTTTTGAGAGCAGAAATTAGGACACATATAAGTGAAATGCTTGAAGTACTAAGGTCGTCTATATACCAAAGAATACACTACAATGTTTTGACGTTGATGTTTTACCTTGAAAGCAGAGATCTACCGATATATTTAGACTCAATGTTATGTACTAAAAGAAAAGTTCATATCTATAATACCAGGCACACTCAATATCAAGTACCAATGTATAGTAAATCTTTTTAACAGCGATCATTAAGGTAAAATGGAGTCATTGTATAATTCACTGAGCAATTAATACAATCAATTTTTAGAACTATTGAGTGTATTCATTAATGAAAACTTTCGTATTTATCATAGTTAGTATTAAGTATAGTTATTATATTTTATATAATTAGTTCAAGTTAATAATAAGAATAAAAAAATGTTGTTATTGTTAATTAAATTAAATATTATACATCACTTGTAAGTACAACTACCTTAAGAAAGTAAATAATAAAAACTCAGACATAAGTGCACACGTGAAAGGAATCATGTAAAACAGACTGTTAAGAAAGCATTTGGGGGTTCCTTCAAACGGATTTACTCGAAGTCCGGACTAAACGCCAAATCCAAAGAAAATCAGAACTTATCGTATACGATTCCTGGCTCTACAAAAACCGCTCTCACCAATTTTTATAATTTGTTATCTTTAATATAGTTGACACACATTTAAAATTTGTTTAAACCTTATTAAAATTGTAAAAATTTTAACAAGAAAACTGGAAAACGATCATTACTTTTTATTGTTTTATCCCAAAAACAGGCAGCAAGAAACTATTGTGTTTAATAAAACTTATTCAATATATTTGATAACGATAGTTCAATGCTTTATGCCCCAATAAGATTAGTACAATACCCGTACTGGCCACTTAAATTTTTCATAAGGATCCAGCAGAAATACTTCAAATTCAAAAGAATTATTTTACATGGTAAATGGAATCTATAATAAACTAATTTAAATATATTTGCATATTATAACAAAGAAACATTACAAAGGCAAACAATACAAATCATTTAAAGAAAACATTATGTTTCCGTCAAACATCAAAAACAGTCTTAAACAAATAAAACTGGAGGAGGAAGTCGAACAAAACTACCAGTCACAACAAAAATTATGCTTTTTCACTAGTAGATACGAAACAATTGATAGTAAAGATACCGTTAGTGCAAACACCGGATGAAGGAAGTAATTTTAAAATGTAAAAACTACATCTATTATCAAACAATGTTTCTATTATGGGTATGTTCATGTGTGCACATGCATAAATATAGATGAATTTTTCGTCTGCAAAATAAAAACTAAACTACAAAATTTTCTTTGGGAAATTGTATATTCTCAAGAAAAACACAAAAATCTAGAGAGGATGTAACAAAACTGTGTATCACGTTCTCGTCTTGTTGTATTCACTTCCCTTATTATTACAACAAACGAACACATAAACCGAATAACTAACAATTCGCTTATAATATAAATACAAAAAGCTGTTTCTATGTTTGCTCGAATATGTGAAAATTGTGTACATAATATGTATTGTATAGCAGCTACTTTGTGTCTAGTTTTTACAATTTATCAACACAAAGTAAACAAAGAGAATACATCACTAAATTTTAAAAACCGCTTAACATAAACGAAAGAATATTTTCTGTTAAAAAGGATCATCATTTTAAGCTTAAAACACGTGAATCTGTGCGACCTCCAAAACCAAAGTCTAAAGTTGCAGGACCTTTTAGTTTTCGTGAAAATCGTACATCCATTCCGACACATAAGTTGTGTAAGACCAGAAACCAAATCTCAGCTGAAATAATGTCCTTAAACAAGTACAAAGAACCTATCAAAAGCAAGTCGCAAGCCTTGCGAATAGCAAATCTGTAAAGATTTAAAGTCCAAAATGTTTCTTGATTGAATATGGGGAGGAATTATGTTCCAAAAACCTAACAATTCCAAAAACATAACAACCCTCTATGGAGCGGTGAATATGATGGGGCCAACACCCGACTTTCTTTACCACGAATTAATACTTTAATCTCGAGTACACCACACTTGATATCTAAAGCGGAAAATTAATCTTACCGGACTCCTGGTTGAATAATAAAAAATCATTATTTTTGCTCAAACTTCAGAAAGCCAACTAGGACAACCCTTGTTGAAAATTTAATCTTTTAAGTTATTGGGATCTTTAAATTCTTTGTCGCTTTCGTAAACGCAATACTTTTCAACACCATTGCAAAAATTGAGAGATTAATATAAATGGTGCCAGTTTCGGTGCACAAATGTTCACCAAATTTTTTCTTTATTAATTTTATTATTATAAAAAAACTAGTACAACATTATAATGTAAAAATAACAAAATTCAGATGGTAAGTTAAGTCGGCCATTGGATTAAATAGATCATGTGACCGATAAGCACCCAGAACAACGCATATACATAATGCACCAATTAACACCGTTCCAAACTCATTTATAGCGAGAAGGTAAAAAAATTAAGTCAAAACACAATTTTAAATTTTTGTGGTGCAAAAACGGTCAAATTTATTTACGTAACTTATATTTTAATGTTAAATGTACTTAACTTTGCATGCTATTTAATCGTTCATAGTTATTTATTGTTTAGGGTTTCACTTGCCGGGCAATGACACATTCTACATACAAACATTATTCAATTTATTGTTGCATTGGTAAAAAATAGTTTGACAATGCATAAATTTTATTTTGTTTTTTCTATATTGGCATTAAAACCTTATAAATGTTATTTTAGTATTCTAAGGGTCTTGTCCTTGCAATTATAAATGTTATTTTACTATTTCAAAATTCATACTACATTACTATATCTTTTATGCAATAGGTTTTAATTCGAAACATAAGAAGTGCATTAAACTACCCGAAATATTTGTGTGCGTATATTTGGTATCGATGTATTATGCTGTAAATTATGTAAAATTTATAAAATTTATCATTCTCGCTTTTATGATGTTTTTATGATGTATCGTTTTTTTCCATTTTTCAAGAAACACAACTGTTGCTTACTTCAAACGACTACAACAAATAAACTAATCGATGAATTTGGGTGAAATTTTAACAGCTGACGTGTGACAGATCGCAATCTCTAAACAAAAAATTTTGTGTTTGTGCTGCCATCTAGCGCTAGGTAGTTTCATTTTCAATCCGCCCTCGAATATGCATACATATTATAATAATAAAACTGTACAAGCGCAACGGTTACGGTATTATTCAGTAGTTTGCTACAATTTCAAAAATTACAACAAAATTATAAATGTGCATCAAATAGCCATGACTGTGACCTTAATACCGGGTGACTGACACGAAGTGTTACCAACTTCGGACTGCCATTTCAAACATTAGGTTATCCGCAATGGAATTCAAGCGTAATATTGTGATTGCTCTATATTTGGCTGAAAAACCACAGCCGCAGATCGTTAGCCAGTTAAAACATCTACATGTGAATAAAATGATTGTGTATCGCACCATAAATCGTTATAACGATACTGGCAGCATTGCAGAACGCCATGGTGGTGGACTGAAATGCACTGCAACATCGCCGGATATCATTCGGAAGGTCAAGGCCAAATTGGCTCGGAATCCGCCTCGTAGCGGCAGAAATATGGCTCGTGAGGCGAACATTTCGCTCGAACGGATGCAGCACATATTGAAAGATCATCTTGGACTAAAGGACTTGAAATTCAATAGAACGCATGGTCTCACCGATGCTCAAAAAAAGTTAGAGTGGAAAGAGCGAAGGAGTTGTTACGCTTGCACGAAAGTGGCGATTTGCCGAATTTGGTTTTCTCCGATGAGTCACCGTTCGTTATTGAGCAATTTATGATATTGCGATTTGGGGTATTTTGAAGAGCAAGGTTGGGACAAAAAATACCAAAGTGTCGATCATCTCAAGCAAGCGCTTCGCTGGGAATGGGCCAAAATACCGCAGAGCCACTTTCGTGCTGCATGCAATAGCTTTGTCCGGCATTTGAAGGCCATAATCGCGGCTAAGGGTGGCAATTCAATAAAATTCATCAAAAAATAAAAATTCTGTGGCGTTTTGTTTGATAACACTTCGTGTCAGCCACCCTGTATATTTCTTTTTTTTATTTATACTTTAAGTTTTTTTTATATTCTGGCCTAATATTTTTGTTGAGGGTTGTGATAATATTTTAATATTTTCATTCACGCAATACATTTTAAAAATTGAATTTTTTATTAACAGACATATTGGAAAATAATTGCATATATGATAATTTCTTGAATGTTGATGAGTATTCGTTGAACAAAAAAACGGGTTGATTCTACGTCAAAAAGATTGAATATCCTGCAGTATAATATTTGAAGTATGAATAGAAATGATAAATTTGATGATGTTCTTGTATTTAGTAAGAGACTAAATGAAGATATTGATATAATGGTTCTTGGAGAGACGAGTAATCACATAAATTCATTTCATGTAAATAATTTTCAAGGTATTTTCTCTTGTCGTGATGATAGAATAGGTGGTGGATTGGCAGTTTTTATTAGAAATAGCTTAAATTTCAACATTTTAAAGTGCGATGATGGCCGTTTTCCATTTAATTTCATATGTGTCGAGTTTCCCGAGTATAGTTGTACTAAGCTTTGGACCTTCTATAGGCCGCCTAATTGTGATGTTGAAATGTTTTTAAGCTTTTTGGACAGGATTGATGCAAATAGGACAGATCCAATCATTGTCGGAAATCTAAATATCCCCGTAAATAAAACCTTGAATATAGTCTCCGATTACAAGAACATATTACTGAGTTCCGGGATGATTGTTACTAACACATTTGCCACTAGGTCAATCAGTGGCAATATTATTGATCATCTTGTATGTAGTTTCACAAACATTAAAGCTATTCATAATTCAACAATATTTTCACATATAAGTGATCATAATTTTATTTGTTCATCCATTTTCTTCTAACCTAAATTTTTCCGGCACAAATTAGAACAAAAAATTGTTGATTTTTATGTTGATGATTTTCTCACTAAAACAAATTTTGATACTGCTGACACAGAAACTAATATTAAGCAAATTACTGAGAAATACAATGATTTAATCGTAAAACTTACAGTAGTTAAAAGTGTTGTTGCAAAATTGAAAAATAATTCTTGTCCCTGGATATTTTTTTTTTTTTTTTTTTTTTATTATTGGTAACTATGCGATCTGTTTTGGGGCTCAAGGCTCACCCTGCTCTTCCGCGGTTATGCTTTTAACGTCCTTACTTTACGCCTTGCGGCCAACTCGAGGACGTACGGCTATAGGACCGATTTTAAGACCATCTGCACATTGCAAGCTCCATGCCAGCCTATACCAGCATGGAAGATGGGTCGGCCCATGAGTTTTGCACACCGACAGGGGGTCATAGATGTGTTACATTTCACCACAGATCGAAATCTGTTGATGAAATTTCACTTTGCATCCTGCCCCTATCGGGATTCGAACCCGGTACCTCCCGATCCAAACGCCAAAGCTTTAACCACTGTGCCATTTGGTCGGCCATTTTGGTCCCTGGATGACTTTTAATTTGTGGAAGCTCATTGGGAAACGTAATCGAATTTTAAAAAAGTACAAAGTAGACCCTAACATAGAAAATCGAAATCAACTTCACACTTTTAATAAGAAAATATCCTCTGAGAAGCATTTTGCGAAGAAACGATATTATGAAAATATGTTTTGCAATGGGAGTCAGAAAAATTTATGAAAAAATATCAATCAGTTTTTGAACAGAAACAACTCCAAATCTAATATTGAAGCTATTGAAATTAATGGCGATAAATATAATAATATATCTAAAATAGTAAGCTTATTTAATGAATATTTTGTTAATATAGGAGATTCACTTGGCCAGGCAATTGGGAGTGATAGAAACATTCATAAGTTCAGTACACTGGAAGCAAACAAAATTATCTCCATGTAAAATAATAGTAAAGGTGGTGGGCCAGATAATATACGTAATCTAGTTTTAAAGCATAATGTTTCCCATTTCTCTGAAATTCTTGCCAAATTAATTAATACAAGTTTTGAAACTGGTCAATTTCCCAATCATCCTAAAACTGCTAAAGTTGTGCCAGTTTTGTGCCAGACTGTAATTTCTAATTATAGACCCATTTCAATCTTGTCCGTATTTGATAAAATCATACAAAAAAAATCATAAACACGCGTTTTAGGGACTTCTTAAACAAATCTGAATTGTTCTATGCAAATCAGCATGGATTTAGGGAAGGAGCGGGTACTGAAATGGCGCTTGTGGAGATGACTAATCTAAATTATAATGCTTTTGATAGGAAGGCGTATGTTGGAGCTCTATTTCTTGATCTCAAGAAAGCATTTGACACGATTGATCATAAATTACTTCTTAATAAATTATATTGGTATGGATTTCGTGGAATATCTTATAAACTAATCAGTAGTTATTTAATTAATCGACTAGAGTACGTAATGATTGATGCGATCAGGAGTCATGTACGCGATGTTAATTGTGGTGTTCCCCAAGGTAGTGTGCTAGGGCCGTTATTGTTCTTAATATTCATTAATGATATTTCATGTTTGCCTTTGATTGGACAAATTAATATGTTTGCGGATGATACTGCAGTTACCTACGAAACTAAGATGACCCTAATGATGCACCAGCACTTGTAGCGCAATCCAATGAAAATAATACTGGAATTTTTTACAAATTAATTACAAATTTGTTACACAGTTAGAAAAATATTTACAAGTCCCGTTATTCTGCAATTCGTGTGTGGGCTGGCATTAGACAAAGCTACACCACACTTTTCGTATTTTTGTTAATATTTATTGTATCGGGCTGGGGGTGGCACTGGAATTTTTTACAAATTAATTACAACATATCGGCATAGTTCAACCCCCAAAAAACTACCCTAAGGGGTGCAATTCTTCAAAAATCATATTTTTCGTTACAACATGCTTATCGCATTTCTAGTAATTTTTGTTGTATCGTATTGGGTATGATACTGGCATGTTTTACAAATTAATTACAACATATCGGCATAGTTCAATCCGAAAAAACTACCCCTAAGGGGTGCAATTCTTCAAAAACCATATTTGTCGTTACAACATGCTTATCGCATTTCTGTTAATTTTCTGTTAATATTTGTTGTATCGTCCTGGGGGTGGTACTGTAATTTTTTACAAATTAACTACAACATATTGGAATAGCTCAACCCCAAAAACTACCCCCAAGCGGTGTAATTTGTACACCCTTAATTTATTACAACAGCCCACACCCACAAAAATCGATCGTAATGTAATTAATTATATACGTTGAATTTTAATTTTACTTAATGCTAATTAAATATTGTTTAATTCGATATTACAGGATATATAATTGTGTAATTGAATTATTTAAAATTGTAAATACATATAGGTACGAGAACGTATATTGCTAAGATATCTTCATTTATAAAGTTGAATTCCCTTAAAAGGACACGAAATCCATTGGTGATCAACTTTGTAAATAAATAAATAAATAAATTCAATAAATAAAAAAAGAAAAGCACCAACCTATCTAGTATTGAATTCTGTTTGAGAAGGTTAATGTTAAAATCACCCATCATAATTTACTTTAGGTAGGATAGGTCTTCCAAAAGCATACTGAATTCATCAATAAAACTGCGGAGATATCATTATAATATAAAAAATACAAACTAATTTACTTTGTTTACCTACTTTTTATAGCTTTTTCAAATATTTTCGAGAACACAGAAAGTAGTAAGATTGGTCGATAGTTGTTCAGACTTGTTTTATCATTATTTTGAAAGATTAGAACAACTGAGGCTCGCTTTGACGATGAATCATTGGATCAAATAGATCACGTGACTGGTTCCCTGATTCTAAACTAAAATAAATTCTTTACCTTCTATTTTAAAAAATAAAAACAATTTAATTTACAATTAAAATTAATAGAATAATAGCAGAAAATAATTATAAGCACATATTCTTAATTTACTACACATGAATATATTAAAACCCCTAAAATATTACATTCAGATAAAAAAAATTGTATGTTAATTTTGAAAAGAAGAAAAGTTCAATATTATCATTGTGAACCACATAAATTTTATTTAAACTAATAGTTGAAAAAGATATTTTTAGTTTGATGAATCCATTCTTTCAGGTTTTTTGAAAAATTAGAAAAGTTACTGCAGATTCGAATGTCCAACGGTAAATTGTTAAAAATTATTGATGCAACGATATTAAAAAAGTTTTTCCGTATATCTAATCTAAACGTTGTAATATGCTTTAAAAAGGTATGATTCAATCTAATATTGTAACCTTCTTGAGTACCAAAATGATACCCACTTTTAAAATAAAATATTCTCAGACCTCAGACCCTGAGATTTCGAAAGAATGGCCACAATGGCGAAAATGATAGTATGAAACACAGAATTTTGAGAAACTTTGTCGCACTTATGTCGTAAAAAGTTTGCACATTGATCATTGTTCAACAAAAGCTCAAAAATATCAAAAAATACAATGTTTGTATAATTTTTTTGCATGCAAATTCAAAGTCTATTTCAACACCTATCCTGCGGTACCTTTTTTTGTATTAATACCGTGCCAACAAAGTGATTTTTGGGTCAACATCTGAAATACACGTTTTTTGTGAATTTGTTAGCATGAAAATTAGTGGTAAAAACATAATTAAAACATGGAAATCAACAAAAAAACATTTCTCGCTTTCCTCTAGCCCGAATGACAGCTCCCATTCGATGATTCATTGCTTTCACCAAAGTTTTCGCCAAATCTTGAGGTGTAGCCTCCCGTTCCTCTGTGATTGTCTGTTGCTGCTCCTGGAGACCCGTTGGAGCCCATTCCATAAATGTTGGATGGGATCGAGGTCCGGGCTTCGTGCTAGCCACACCATAACAGACAAGATATACCTCTTGAAAGTACTGGTACCAGCCGTATGCGGTCTCGCATTATCCTGTATGAATAGGAAGTTGTCACTAATAAAGACGGCAAAAGATATGAGTTAGTTCTCGGGCACTTCCCCAATGTACCGTTAAGAAGTCAATCCTCTTGATCAACGGCCAGTATTCGCTTCGGAGATGAACACAAGATCTCTCTTCATCTCCAGTGACATGCCTCCCCAAAACATGCACGATCCACCGCCATACGAGACACGCACTTCAATGTAACATTGTGCAAATCGCTCTCCTGATCATCAGTACACTCTTCCTTTTTAATCGTTGCCCAGTAGACACATCCTGCATTGTTTAGACAACAGTACTGTTCTCCATTGTTCTCCAAACCAAACACGCTCGAGCGAACAGAAGGCGGGATGGGATTGATTTCTGAGATCAATCACGCTTTGTTGTAACACGAGGCCGTCTGTAGCCGCCATTGTCTTGATATCTTTGCCACGTGCAATCATTAGAAGAACACTGCGTGTTACTGTTTCTACTGCATTCAAATGTATGATAATGTTGTCTAAAGATGCTACGATAGAGTATCTCTAAAATGCAATAATTTCGTTGTATAACGCAAAATTCTAACTTTCAAACAAATAGATACAATATGTAAATCATCATCTATGAGCGTAATATTTTCTTGACAACTAGGACTAGCATATGTAAATAAAAAATCGACAGCAAAAGCACCAGAGAATTTCGAAATTGTTGTCGAGAGTTCGTTTACATATACTAAAAATAATAAAGTCCCTAAAAAGGAACTCTGTGACACTCCCACATTAATCGGTAACTCATGACTTAATTGATAAAGTAGTAAGTATGCTAATATTCATCAATTGTATTCGGCATCAGCCATAATAGACCGATTAGGTTATTTAATTCACATCTACGGGTCATCTCATCAAATACTGCTTGTAACCTTATTTTTCCCTATCTTCCCATCCAACACCATCTAACCGAGGGACTTCACGTTCGTAATGGCTCGGCAGTATTATCATACATATGATGACCTAAATATTCCGATGATAATGTCAAAAAAAAATAAGCTCGGTATTGCCATTCAGCTACCTATATTTAAATTCATCCAACTAAAAGCAGGGTTAATTTATATCTAACGTTCACACAACTTCACTAAAACATAACCTGAATTCAACCAGAAGAGATCGTCGAAAAACAACATTCCATTACATAAAGTTTTTGGATCGTTAACATATTTGTTTGTATTGAGTTTATGCTCAAAGCGTAAGTAATTGAATAAAATTCCTGATCATGAATGTTGCAATCACATTCTTCCTTGACCTTCCGGTATGTTAAAAAAAAAATTATTAATAAAAATAAATTTAATTATATTTGCCGACAATTTTATTGTTTTAAGTCAGGACTTTCGACAAAATTTCTATTTATAGAATTGTTGTCAATGACATGATGCTTCGTAAAACACACAAATTTCAATTTTAATTCTGTATTATTTACAACAAATTATATTATACAACGTATAGGGTTATCCAATTCAAGCTTGATAAAGTAAACTTAAAAAAAACACACAAAATATTCGGAATGTATTGTAATTTTTATTTCATTTTACAGATTGATCCTTGCCATTTTTAGATGAAACAAGATATCATTCAAATGTCCTCCACTTCTTACAGGCCTTGATTCTTTTGCGGTAATTTTCAATGACTTTTCGGCACATTTCGGGCGGTATCTCGGCCATTACCTTACGAATATTAGTTTTCAATTCGCCAAGAGTTTGAGGATTGTTTGCGTAAACACGATCTTTCGCGTAGCCCCACAAAAAGAAATCCAAAGGCGTTAAATCACAGGATCAACGTATCCACCAAGCGAAAAATGAGCTTCATCACTGAAGAAAATTTTGTTCGAAAAATCAGCATCGACGGCCTGTTTTTCCAACACCCAATTTTAACGCGTTGGTCGATTGTTAAATGCTCCATATTCTTAAATGGCAGAATGTCAACTAAATAAATGACAGCGTACTTGACGTTTATCTTTGACAGATGGCGGTATACAGATTTCTACTTTATCAACCTCGAATTGGATAACCCATTACTTCTGTACAATGAACAAATTTACAACACTAAATTTAAATATTTTAGAATTTATTTGAAATCAAATTATCTTAATATTAAAGTATATTTATAATTTGATTTATAATCGAATGAAACTTATGAATTTCCTAGAGGCGATGAAGCGAGGCAATAGACTGATATTAACATGTAAACTAAAATTGGCCAAAAGAGTAGACAACATCCAATATGGTCGTCCGACCGTCGGTCCGATAAGTTGGATCGTCTGTAGTGCCCTTTACACCTCTCCAAACCCACATACCATGCCTCAGACGTACATGTTGTAAAGGATGTAAAGGTTGTAAAGTTTATTTTCACTTATTGTTCACACATTTGTTAAAACAACACGGGCATTCATTTAAACTTAGATTTTAGTAGATAAAGCGGAAATTGTTCGATAGATTTTCATATCGTCGGTGGATATTGAAATAATCGTGTTTTTAATCACAACGTCATTGATAGACAAAATGAAAAATATTCACCCCAAATAACTTCTTATGAAGCTATCACAATCTGGGGTATTCCTGATGTAGCTATAAAAGGTGCTGACGGATGACCTGAAAAGCACCTGATACTTTCGTTTCATACATTTATTTGTGTTTCATATTTATTTATTTGTACTGCACTTTACAATTGTTCAAAATTAATCCACCCATTGATGGTTCACCTCATCTTGAGGTTTAAGCTCATTCGTGACAACGTATGCCACTTAAGGAGTCAACCAAATAATTTACGAAATGTTGATGTATTAGTAATTGAAATATTTAAAATACTGGAAGGTTCATTCTTTCCTTCATTTGGCTATAAGCCCAATGATGTCGTCTGCTATATGGTTATCTTGAAGTTCCTGTTTTCAGCCAGGCTCATTTGCCAAGAAATCTGAAGGGGAACAGGAATAATGACAGGAAACAGGAATAATGATTATTGATCCATTCCTGATCGAATATTCTTTATCTTACACGGAATAGTTTTGGTATATCGTAGATACATTTTTAAGTTCTTTATTGCTTAAATTAATGTTTTATACTCGTACAATTAACATATGAAATATAGCATACTGAACGTTATAAAAAAATCATATTAGAGAAAGCTTGACCGTAAAAATTGGCAAACTGGTTAGTAATTATTGTGGGATCATTCAATGATTATAAACTACTTCAAGGTAGCAGAACATTCGACTTTTTCTTGTAAAATTGATGATCTATCAAAATTACTTAGTCTTATTCTGTCGGCTGATGTGATTATGACAAAGTTCAAGTTTGAGAAGACATTGTAAATGTTCTGATAACTAAAGTAATCTTAGTCCGTGAGATCTATCCATAATATCCATAATAAGCGTTTCCCTTTCAACTGTTACAGCTGCTGCATCCTACGCGTATCATCTGCTGAATGTGCACTTAGGGAGTTCCACCATCCGAGCATGCCCACATCAGAAGAGAAATAATCAAATAGTTGACGACGGTTATGCTTTCACATATGGCATGAATAATTTATTATTACTGGTACTATACAATATCAAGAAAATCATCAAACAAACTCTACCCTTTTTATTGGAGCAACATATAGCAATTTAGATAGGTCTGAGTGCATCATGTCCATACACCCGTGATTATGATTAGAAATCACTGAATTTTTTTTTCACAAGATTTGTTAATAATTCCATCAATAGTTTAATTACATTGTTAATAATTGAACGCACACTTTCGTAAATTGCAAATTAATACAAGTTTGTCGGAAAAATCAACAAATGTGCCAAGAACTTCCCAAATAATATAGATTTAGCACACCAAAACAAAATACATTCAATGCAGTCATACATAAGCCCAAACAGATCATCTTTCTTTTGATGCCACGTGTTCAATTTTTTTTCTTAATTTATTTTATTTTTAATCTATGCAATCTGTTCTGGGGCCAAAGCACTCCCAACTCTTTCGCAGTTTCTCTTCCATGTTCTTACCTTAACGCAGTCGCCTGCCAAATCGAGAGCGTACGGCTACAGGTCCGATTTTATCACCATCTGAACATTGCATAGCTCCATGCTAGCCTATACTGTCATGGAAGATGGGTCGACCCATGAGTTTTGCACCCCGACAAGCGGTCATAGTTGTGTTTCATTTCATCACAGATCGTAATCTGTTGATGAAAATTATCTTTTGCATCCTGCCTCTATCGGGATTCGAACCAGGTACCTCCCGATCCAAACACTAAAGCTTTAATCACTGTGCCGTTTGGTCTGGTGTTCAACTTTCAAAACTTGTCATCGATTAAAACGAAGAGTAACTGGTTGACAACCACGTATTATAAAATTCCAGCCGTTTCCGTCCCCCCTCTGAATCGGGGTTCTAGAAAGTGAACAATCCTGGGTCGTCGTATATTAAATTCGTTTCTATCAGTTTTAAAATTGTTTCAAACTGTGAATTTGTGCTTTTTCTCTTTTTAAGGCTGATATTAGCGTATTCCACTTAACGTTATTCTCTATGCAGCGATATAGTTCACCACACTCAGAAATATTTAATTGAATTATTTATTAAATATCTTAAAAACAAATAGTAATTTTTTGTAATATAAAAAACAATTTAAATATTTGAAATTAAATACACATTAATTACTCAGAACACGAACATCACATAACCGGGTACCATCAACATAAATATTAATTTCGAATGCTCCGTTCCTTGATGTTAATATTTTTGTGAGAGTTGGGGCCATTTACATATTTCAAATATTCTTAAAATTTGAAGCAAATTGTGAATACTGGATATTAAAAGTTCGTGAAAAGACGACGCAAATTTTGTCACGATTGTATTTTTTGCTATGGATACTCAACATTGAGATCAAGCCAACATATGGTCAGTTTATTACCAAAGAACTTCACATTGTGTAAACCATATTCAATAGTCGGAATTGACTACGAGGCGCTCAACCTAAATGCTTTTTAGTAATTTTCCTATGCTTCACAACCAAGACCTTACATATCGAAGATGCTTCCGATTAAACCACTGAATCTTTTCTTGCAATTTTATAATATCGAACATTATAATATTTTAGCAAATGAGGAATGCCTTTCAAATCAATCGAATATGCTACCATTAAACGAAGTGAATAACATCTCATATCTCCGTTTTCCCCACTTTTGAGGAATATTGGAAGTAACAATAAACCCCGTTAAATCACAAATAATTAATGCGGTTGGCAAAAATTCTCATTTTACGTTGAAGTAAAAAATGCAGTCACTAATAGCATAAATAGAAGGTTTCCTTAACTCAAGGTCATTATGCATTATCATGAAAGAGAACATCTGCTATAAGCCTGAACATTTTTATCGTTGTGACCAGAGCAATTACTGTGTCACCGCATGCGAATTTAGAAGAAGCTTATATGTCCCGTATAAATCGTTGGGAATAGGAGCCAGGGTTAGTTCACAATTTCTGGCGCAAGTGATCAATAACTTACTAGGGCCAATAAGGACTTATAAAATTCAAACACAAAAAAAAATCATTATAAAAATGTAATTGTTATATTGTTCCTTCTTTATTTAGTTTTTGCGAAAACTCTAGCGCCCCACGGACCTAGCGTTGCGGGGCCCTTTGCGGAATTTACTCCCATTTACACCACTGGTTTCCAGGAAACTTTCGTAGTAATCGTCTCACTGGACAAGTGGTGCAGTGGTTAAAGTTTCAACTCTTGAACCAGCAGGTACTAGGTTCGAATCTCACCTAATTCACATTTAATGCATATCTTCTTTCTAAAACATAATTTTCTAATTTCAAAAAATGCAAATTTAAATTAGATACTAGTAGAATTAGAATTTTTAATTTTCATAAAACAAGTTCTAAAACTATGAAAAAGAAATACACATACTCGAAAAAGTCTCCGTACAGTAAGTAATTATGTATTCATATTGAAGAAAATCTAAAAATACCGTTACTTTTTCAAATTTTTCTATTTTATTATTATCCATTAGAATGTTATCAACTATTTTTTATACATCTAAATGGTTGTAAAACAAAAACAAAAATAATAACGGAACAAAATATAAAATTCGATTAAAATTTCATCAGAAAAAGTCTCCGTACAGTTTTTAAATAGGGAATCCACCTAGTTTAATAAAGTAAAAACGCAATAATTTTTTACTATAGTAGAGTAATAAAATCTGTGAATAGTTTTGCTATACCTTTGCGAGTTAATAGTAACAATTATTGTGAGTGCTTTATATTAGTTATAACAATGTCATCGGCTAAAAAAGAAATAAGCATTGGCGAGCGTAAAATTATAATAAAATTGCGGAAAGAAGGCAGAAGTTATGGAGAAATTGCCGAACTGGTTGGAAGACAGCGTTCATCAATCCAATATGTAGTACAAAGTTTTAATAAAAGTGGTATTTTAGAATCAAAGCCACGTTCTGGCCGGCCGTCAAAGATAACTAAACGAGAAACTCGTTTTATAATAAACTGCATTAAAAAAACACCACAAGTGACAGCTTTTAAAATTGCATAGACCATTAAGGAACAGTTTGGTAAAGAGATTTGCGAAGATACGATAAGAAGAATCATCAAAAAACATGGGTATCGTAGTCGTGTTGCAAGGAGAAAACCATTCATTACCAAAATAAATAGAAAGAAGCGTCTTAATTTTGCAAAAGAGCACATAAATAAACCACAGTCGTTTTGGAACAACGTTATATTCTCGGATGAGAGTAAATTCTGCATTTTTGGAATTAAAGGCCGTAAACTCATTTGGAGAAAACCGTGTACAGCTCTCAGTAAAGAAAATTTATTACCTACAGTTAAGCATGGTGGTGGTGGCGTTATGGTCTGGGGGTGTATGGCAAGCAGTGGAGTAGGAAATCTGGTTTTTATCGATTCAACTATGGATCAATATCAATACCTAAACATTTTGAAGGGCAATTTAAAAGACAGTGCGGTAAAATTGGGCTTAAATAATAGTTTTTGGTTCCAACAAGACAACGACCCTAAGCATACCGCCAAGAACGTTAAATTATGGTTGCTCTATAATGTATCAAAACAACTTAATTCACCTCCGCAATCACCTGACCTAAATCCCATCGAGCACTTGTGGAGTTTATTGGAAAAAAAAATTCGTCGTCACGTGATAACTTCGAAAGATATGCTGAAAAGGGTACTTCTAGAAGAGTGGAGAAAAATCAGCCCGGAAGAAACGGCAAACTTAGTGAGATCGATGAATAGGAGGTTGAATGAAGTGGTGGAGCAAAAAGGATATCCAACATCTTACTAATCGAATTGTTAAACTAGGTGGATTCCCTATTTAAAAACTGTACGGAGACTTTTTCTGATGAAATTTTAATCGAATTTTATATTTTGTTCCGTTATTATTTTTGTTTTTGTTTTACAACCATTTAGATGTATAATAAATAGTTGATAACATTCTAATGGATAATAATAAAATAGAAAAATTTGAAAAAGTAACGGTATTTTTAGATTTTCTTCAATATGAATACATAATTACTTACTGTACGGAGACTTTTTCGAGTATGTGTATCTGTGATCTCAGATTTGTAATTTTGCATAAAAACCATTGCAAATTTTAAACAAGTTTTCATTCCTGGTGACACTACACTATTTCTTAATAATATCAAAGGGTTGACTTTTATACTCGTTTTTCAAATTTTATATTTAAGCACCGCATACGATCGTCTTTCGTTTTATCATTCACATTTGGGGCTATATATCAGGAGCGTCAGTTAATAAACAATGAGCAACAATATTGAATTTTTGTGAATATTAATAAAATGAAATTTGCTGTTGAATTTTTGCACCAGACCATTATCCTATCCCTGACCACTTAATAAGTTTCAAACTATTGAAATTTAAAACCAAGGTTTCTAAAAAAGTGGAAAGGCAGGCTTTCAGGAAATTTTTTGATAATTGAAAAATCTTTGCTACGATTTTTTTCTGGCAACCGATTTACAAAAATTATAATATTTAAATACGAATTTATTAGATTTCACGCCATGCAAACCTGAACAAGTTAAACTAATACAGGAAATCGCTTTAATGAATTTTGTCTACACTCAGTTATCATAAAACTGGTTTTGTGCAAGATTTACTCCCATACTTATGTATGTATTTGCACTCGTATTATATATATATATATATATATATATATATATATATATATATATATATATATATATATATATATATATATATATATATATATATATATATGTATGTGTATTTGGGAAAAGTGAAAAATTATTTTCTTTTTGTGACATTCACTAGTTCGTAGGAAGTAAGGATGCATTTTATTACAATTGTTTATTTTAGTAGTTTTTACCATCGTATTCCACAAAAGCATTATACAAATTCTCCCCACAAGAGGATATGTTCAGAGCATTTTTTATTCGAGTACTTTTAATTTTATTTTAAAACTGTACAAATAAAAAAAATTCTATGGGAAAATTTAATTTTGAATTTTTGATTTGTTTTTTCTCTAAATTTTTTATTTTCTATTTGTTGGTTTTTAGATTAGAAGGATGCAGGATATGTTCTATGAATTATGGTTTTGCTACAAGAATTGTTTTTTTTATATTACATACAACATAAAATTTGTTTTAATATTTTATTGTTGTTAGATTTAATAAATGAGTTTTATGGTTGTAATGATCGTCTTGCAACTTCGGTTTACCGCACACTATATATTTGTAGATATGACACAGGTGGAATTATTGTTTTTCATTTTGTGAGTCTGTGGCTATTTCTAGATGACAAAAAATGGATATTATTTCAGAAAAATCTATATATTATGTGTTATTGTGCACATAAGAATGGTACAATTTGTGTAATCCATTATCTTTTTGAGTATTAATAAATTAAATAGAAATACTGTCGGTTGGATTTGTTAGTATGCCTTTTAAAATTTATTACAAAGCACTTTTGGATTGTTGAATTTCAAATGAATGTGAATAATAAATAAGTTTTTTGTATTTTAGTTTTTTTTTAAATTGTTGATATCTTCGTACCAACAAAGTTTTCCAATGTAGAATATCGTTCTTACAGTTTCATCTTAAAACTCTTGTAGATTATATTTACTTGCGCTTTAAATTGGAAATAAATATGGTTCTTATGGACCAGGCTCTAAACTTAGAAACAACACAGACTAAATTATGTATTAATCCATTCATAAACGGAAATTGTGGTCCAGTTGCCTCAATTATGAAATTTGTAATATCAGCGTTACAAGCTGATCGCAAAATCGCACAATATCTCTTCTATTTAACGTCGGTGTGATCACAGCTTTAAAGCGCTGAATAAAATATTAATTTTAATAAATCTTTCTTTCACTGTAAATATATAGATCAGGTCCCAATGATGACATGACAAAATTGATCGTTTATAGGAGAAATTGATGGTAAATAACACAATGAAAACAAAAAAATATGAAATGGAGGGGCATTCAGCTGGCTATATAAAGATCGGAAATTTTGTGGTAGAGGAGATTTTTTTTTGGTATTGATGGAAGAAAAACAGAAAAAACGATACAAGGGTAGAGTGCAGTGAACACCATGGGAATAAAAAACACAGAAAATAAATAAACTAAAAAAATGGTTTATGTTGATCGTAATAAAAAAATTATAAATTAAATTATAAAATTAAAACATAAAATTATTAAATGTGCAAAAACAAATTTAATTTGTTAAGAGTAAATAATAAATGATAATTATTGTATAAAAATTAAAAGTTATATGTTAATAAATCAAAACCAAATTATAATGAACAAAATAAACTAAACGTCTAAAGAAAGTGATATTTTATTCTATGAATTAAAATTAAAGACATTGTATTTTCCTTGTGGTACCCCCTTGTACAAGTTTATTCTGTGTGTGCAAATGTGTGGGACAAAACCCTGTACCAAGTTACAAGTGCTGTGAATGTTTCCTAAACTTGTGAAGTGGTCGATGTTGTCGAAGTGGTCTTAATTATATCTAATCACATACGTCCGCAAATATTAAAATTAAACTGGCATGAGTTCCAGAAATCGAGGCTACTTGAACGGAAGTTTTCTCCACGATACGTATCAGTTGAACCAGCATCAACCGTAAACCGTAATGCGACATTGGGATACCGTATCACCAGCATTAGATGACACAAGATTATTTTTAACGTCAGTTTGCAACCAGCCAAAACGAAGAAGGATATCTATTGGCGGATTTGGTGATATAAAACTATTTATTACATTATTTATTACATTATTTATTACATTTACTATATGATTATTTATATTATTTCCATCTATATTTTATTTATTTATTTCTTTTTCTTTATTTTTTTTTGTTGTCTTATTTCTGTTCTTTCAATCAAGCATTACGCTTGCGATTTATTCTTACTTTTACATACTGTACCAATTGTTAGTTAATTATTGTTGTACGTTATCTTAAGGTTAACTTTGTTTTACCTTTTATACCTAGCTTAGCATTTTCTTAATTTTAGTTTTCTAAATTATTAGTTTAATTATTTTCTGTCGTGGGGTAATATTTCGTTATGACTCAGCTGGCATCATTATTTCATTTTCTTCAATTCGTATAATGAACGCGTCGGACTAAACTTTTGGTATAATGGGATGACTGGTCAATTGTAATTTTGCGCATTAATCTTAACCACGCTTGGATAAACTTAGGCTTATGTAGCACACTAAATTCGAAAGAAATTTTTGTAATGGCTGTAGATACTACATGTAGAAGGGCGAACCTCCCAAACCGCTGAAAGCTATCCAATTTTACAGTGTGCCATGTGGTATTCTACCGACCCAAGCCAAAGGTTACAAGCTGTAGACCCTTCCGCAATTTAAATTATGCAAAGTTACACAAAAAACAGACAACAGGCATTTAAATTTACTATACCACATTTTTTCATTATACGCGATCAAGCTAAATTATTTTTGTTGAACATTCTCGACAACATTCTCGAGAAGAGAGAAATGGCTTACATAAAATATCTACTTTGAGTAATTGTATCCATCCGACAAAGTCATGCAAAGATAGGAGGAGAAGGGTTTATTGTGTACCAGCTAGTACATGAGTTATTTATGTGCTTATTAATATTGGTAGTACTGCGCAAATGCTGTTGAACACAAATGTTTAGGAAAAATTATCGGTCATCGTATTTTCATTTTGCTCGCCAACAAGCATTTGTAACTGATTACTACGCGATCACAGCAACGGCTCCAATAACGTTAATTATTTTTTACGAAATACGAAATACTACATTTTCTTCTAAAACTCTTTTCAATTAGATTTTAGGCATGTTGCTTAAATTTCTCTAAACGAATATCTTATTAATTACAATATAATTGGTGCTTTGTAGAACGGTTGAACACCCAAACGTCGCAGTTGTGTTTTTGTTTCGCTCGAAATATTGTGTTTTAATTAATCTTGTGTGAACATTTACATCCATATTTACATACATTTAAAAAAAAAAATTATGACGTAGGAAGATTAGAGCATTTTTAAAAGTTTCTTAGATCGATTGGGGCTACTAAATAGTTTTTTCTATTGCAGATTGTACTGTTAAATAGGTTAAAATTCCACCATCTGTAATTAATCTTACTTGATAGAATGCAACCGAATTTTTTTCAAAAATGATTTTTTGCAAGAAAACATATGCTTAGATGAGTTGTAGATAGTCGTCGTTAAGATTTATATTGGTGTAATGCGGAAATTGCGACCTAAAGTCATAAGGCACATAAATATTGAAGATTTTTTGCAAATTTACTACAGTGCTCGATTGGAGCTTAAATCTGCTTTACAGTTTAGCAAACGATTGATGAAGTGGTCAATGCTACAAGAAAGTTGGTAATTCAGGGTGGCTGACACGAAGTGTTACCAAAACAAAACGCCACATAATTTTTATTTTTTGATGAATTTTATTGAATCTGATATTGAATTTTATTGAGTAAAAAATGTTTACAAATATTTAAATTTTCGAATTGCATTAGCAGTTTTCGATTTGGTCACCCTTAGCCACGATTATGGCCTTCAAACGGCCGTCAAAGCTGTTGCATGCAGCACGAAAGTGGCTCTGCGGTATTTTAGCCCATTCCCGGCGAAGCGCTTTCTTGAGATGATCGCCACTTTGGTATTTTTTTGTCCCAACTTTGCTCTTCAAAATACCCCAAACAGAGAAATCATGCGGATTTGTATCCGGTAAATTTGGTGGCCATTGGGCAGTGGAAATGAACCGCGGAACGTTGTTTCTCAGTCAATCTTGATTAACGCGCGCTTTATGACTCGGCGCCGAGTCCTGTTGGAATGTCCAGGCTCTGCGGCCGAAATGTTTTTGTGCCCAAGGCTTCAACGCTCCCTCCAACACATGATCCCGATAAATTTGAGCATTTATTGTGATTTGCCTTCATCCACGGTCCACGAAACGAGCGGTGATCGGCTTTCGGTCGTTACGGCGGCCCAAACCATCACCATCGGTGGCGCTTGGTTTCGAGTGGCAATCCGTTGGTCCAAATTTTCAGGAACGACCGGGCAAGTAAATCCGGTCGTTTTGCTTGTTCACATATTGCTCAATAACGAACGGTGACTCATCGTAGAAAACCAAATTAGGCAAATCGCCACTTTCGTGCAAGCGTAACAACTCCTTTGCTCTTTCCACTCTAACTTTTTTTTGAGCATCGGTGAGACCATGCGTTTTATGGAATTTCAAGGCCTTTAGTCCAAGATGATCTTTCAATATGTGCTGCATCCGTTCGAGTGAAATGTTCGCCTCACGAGCCTTCACCTTCCGAATGATATCCGGCGATGTTGCAGTGCATTTCGGCCCACCACCATGGCGTTTTGCAATGCTGCCAGTATAGTTATAACGATTTATGGTGTGATACACAAGCATTTTATTAACATGCAGATGTTTTAACTGGTTAACAATCTGCGGCTGTGGTTTTCCAGCCAAATATAGAGCAATCGCACTATACGCTTGAATTCCAGTGCGAATAACTTTTTTCTGAATATTTCCCGCTAAAATGCTTTTGTACGCTTGTAAACAATGGAATGAACTGTCATTAGTGTAAATTTGAGCGCTTTGTCATCACTGGTTTGATAGCAATGGCAGTGTGAAGTTAATAATACTTCGTGTCAGTTACCCGGTAGTGACACACCGAATTTTCCGCTCAAAATAACAAATGTTTGTCGATATCTGAGCTGTTTGCTAATGCCTCCGATTCCAGCTTAACCGAACCTGCTTATAATGGAAGAAACAAAGATTTGTCGTGCTAGCGAAAGATGAAAGACCACACGTAGGTATCCATTATTTACCAGACCCAATGTGCGGTGACTTACATAAAATTCAGAAAAAGACGCTCAGTAATTGATGTTAATTACTTCGCTATTGCAACTGTTACCTTGAATATAAAGCACGCTTTTAAAATGGCGAGATAACAGTGCATTCTTGGCGAACACCGTCGAAAAAAGTTCGAGATACCTGTTAAATATTATCGAGGACATTTTTTATTTATTTAAAAAAGTTTACAAAGTAGTCGACTCATAAAATTGTTTCAATTTGACGTTTATCTTTGCTTAGGCAAATGTCAAAGAGATGGTCAATTTTGTTAAAACATGTGTGCACATCATGTTCACCGGTTCATTGTAACCATAATTTGTCCTGTGTTTGTTTGCCTGACTCAGAATTTCTTAAGTTCCCGCTCGATGATTTTATTCGAATAGGCTCAAGTATGGTTGGTGAATCGATTTCATCCAGTAATACATTTCCCTTCTATTTGCCAGGGTTGTCAGATTAGAAGTTCTACACCCAGTCAAGTATGACGGTAGTTCTTGCAGGTAAACTCCACACTTAAGTTGGGATCTGTCATACCTGAAATACAATATCTTTTTCTCTCTAAGTCGTCAATATTATCAATCCACCGTTTAATAGAACCGAACCTAAAGTAAGTTCGGTCTATGCGCTTACTGTGATTAGAGAAAGTCACATTTTCAACGAAAGTAAGCCCTAGACCGTTAAATTCAGCTACTTTTTGAAAAGTGGTACCATTAATATGATACAGTTGGGCAACAGGATCATAGGTTCGATGAAAAGATATTGTCAAACACTTATTGATGTTTAGACTGATCAGATTGGAATCACACTAAGTCATTAGATTATAAATATCTTGTTGTAATTTGTGGGTGTCGTTGATTTTCTCCACGTTTTTAACGATTTTAAGATCATCTGCAAACATTAGAATCTTTGAATAATGAATTCCTGCAGTGAAGAACGCCGGAGGTTTTTTAGTGACCGATGGAGTCAAAGGCCTTAGCAAAGTCTGGGTATACCACATCAACCTGCTTGTGATTTTCGATTTATTTTATCGTGCTGCTAGTGAATTCCGTAAGGTTGGTTCTAGATGATCTTTTTCGCATAAAACCAAATTTACGAAGTGATATGTATCGAGGTATGGAATACGCATTATGGGTGGCACACCACGTGAACAGTGCTAGGCCAACTTGTGGCCTATTATGTTCGATGGCTTGATTCGTCTTAAAATTGCCGAAGAAGCCAAAGTCATTGACTTTAAACGACATCTTTGCAAACGATATCGCAAATTTAGTGATGGCTAAATACAGGGAAGAGGTAATTCAATCTGTAAAGAAGCTGCACGCATGGTCGCATTCTGTCAGTGGGTTTACAATTGACTAAACAGAAGGCAAACGCTCGCGCATATATTATCACCACACAAAGAACGATTAAGTGTCTGGGTATCTCAACATAGGATAAGATAAGAAGGTGGCTTTTCCCTTTAAAGATCAAATGGATGACGTTGCAAAAAAGCCCTTCATAATTTATTGTTACTTGCGTGCGATTACGACGGAACTAATTCGGTGGTTTATTTTGCAGTAACAATTAATACCCTGTTTTCTGTTGTATTTGATTTTAGCTGGAAGTATTCGTGCCGGTAGACTGGTGCCCACTGTCTTTTTATATTATTTTTTGTGTCTAACCAAGCTACCGTAAATATTAAAGCGGTGCAATTGCGCCCAACGATTGGTTCGCGGTGTTGTGTGGCACTGAATGCTAGGAGGTATTAGTAAAATGCAGCAGTCAGTTAATGGTACATAAATAAACTGTATAGAAGATCTCTCGCCACCAGAAAAAGAACCAAACACAGAAATTTTGAAACCCTTTTTTCGCATTTCAATGATATATCGAACGACAGTCTGGAAAAACATAAAGATTTCTACAAGAAATGTATACTCTAAGCTAATCACAAATTTATCTCTGTGAGAGTTGGAATGTACTCAAAAGTACAATGGTCAGTTAACAAGTTGGTAGTCAGCGTTTGACTGACCTAAGACGACAAATTCGACATCCAAAAAAAGAACGATTAGCGGTTTTACAAAAAAAAGTAAACTTTCCTCAGTCATAACACGCGTTGCAATATTTTTAAAAAAGTTGTTTAATATATTAGTATTTGTTTTAAAATTTAAATTACTGTGCCAAAATAACAATCTATTAAATCAAACACCTCTTATCAATAACCTTAGCGTTTTCAGCTTTCACACTATAAAATATTATTAAATACTCGTAGACAGCTAACTAATAACAATGATTACGATGTAATTCTCTATTCAACTAAACGAGCTTATTTATTCGTAATCGCTGTCGGGCTTTTTCAATATTCATAATTTTGTTTCCCTCTTTTTAGTTAGAGCAATAGGAAAAAAAATCTTTTCAATTATATTATCGTTAGTCCCTTGGTGATAATACGTAAACAATTTTTTTTAATTAATAATCGTTATTAGAACTGAAGAAAATAGGATAAAATTAACTTCTTTAATTTTTCCTCTTTAATTTTTCTGTTTCCATATTTACTGTTAAATTTCCCCATGATAATTTTCTATGAAGCTAGCTTCCTTTATTTTTTTGATATAAAAACAAAACATCAAACTGATATGCTTACATACATACACACACAAGCATATATTTTTTTCATACATGCGATAAACAAAAGCTCAAGACAACACAGAAAAGAAAGTTCAAGCGTGTAAAAAAATGAAAAAAATCTAAACAAAATTTTTAAGGATTTGATTTTCTCATGTTGTGTTCGTTTTGTGTTCTGGTGTTTTGGTTTTTATCATTTGGATTTCGTCTCTTGTGAGAATTGAATATGAAATATAAAAACAATGGAGTGCTTCGAATAAAGCAACGCAAAACACCAAAAATCTACACGAAACTTCAAGGAATTAAGTAATGTTGTAATTCTGGAGCATTTATTTTAATAAAATAACAAAGGGGTGTAAGTCTTTTCTTTGAATTTTATTCGAGTGAGACGCTGTCAGTGTGGAAAAATGGTTTAATTTGAATAACAAAATCAAAGGGAAATGCTGACTTACGATTTATACTCGTAGTATATACCGAACATACTTATTATAGGCTACACGTAACACACGCTATACTGTGTGTATTTAGAATTTTGCAATTTTATATTTAGTACGTGTTGTTTACGACGATTACCTAAAAACAAGATTAATTACGCTAATCACCACAAGATGGCACTTATTATTATTATCAATACATCATTTTATATTTTTTCTTTTGTGTGATGGCGCTTTTGATTTTTTATAAAAAAAAATATGTTTGTAAAATTGTTTTTTGTTAACAAAATATAAAAAATATAAAAGAAAAATTGTTATCAAAAACGTAAATTGTTGTGTAAAACAGTGTAGTTATTCGACGTTTTTTTGCGACGAAAAATTTGGAATAAAATACTGGACCACTGTATTGGGATTAAAGAAATAAACGAGCAACCTCACAAATTGCCAAACAGGTCCAAAGGCTTTATATGGTCCTTCGAGCCGGATAGCGGTAAATACAACAGGCGAATATATCAGGCGAGTACCTTTTGATAAATTTTGTGAGCCAAGATGGCGGACATTCGAGCCCTTAAACGCATTCTTAAAAATTTAGAATTCGTTAATAATAAAATCGGTGAATTAGAGTCCGATATTCAGAGCGGTGAAATAAAAACATATTTATCAATGTTGAGTGACGAATGGAAAGATTTTCCGGGTATCGAAAGATATCTTAGTGGAAAATTTACTGAAGCTCATTTACAGACAGTGAATAAAATCGAATCGATGTATTTCGAGGTTAAACAATTGTTATATCAATGTGAAGCAAGTTTGGAAACGGTGAATACCCAAGAGAACACATCGACGAATGATTTGATGCTGAATCAAACGCAATTTGTTCGAGAATTATCTCTTCTACATAAACGGGACAGTGACGCGCGACTACCACGTGTAAATATACCGCCATTTTTAGGAAACTATTCGGAGTTTCCATCATTCAAAGACCTTTTTGAAACTTCTATTGATCAAAATGAAAGTATATCTAAGGTCCATAAGCTACAATATCTCAAATCGTTATTAAAGGGAGAAGCCTACAATTTGATCAAACATTTAAGTGTGACGGAGGCGAATTACAAGGAAGCCTGGGAAAAGGTAACGGCGAGATACAGCAAATCTAAACATGTGATATGTAACTTACTTAAACAATTTATGGTTCAACCGATAATGCAACAAAGCACGGCAAAGGATCTTCGACAACTTACGGATGTATCGGACGAAGTCATCCGTGGCTTGCGCGTTCTAGGAGAGCATGCTGAAAACCGAGATATATGGCTCATTTATATTTTGACGCAAAAACTAGATCAGGAATCTAAAGAAGCTTGGGCTCACAAGTCTGCCCATGAGGATTTTCCCTCTCTTGAAACTTTTATCGAATTTCTCAACAAAAGGAGTGATGCACTAGAGTGCATTAATTATTCGCAAAAACAAAAACCGTCAACACCCAAAAGGGTCGGTGCGATGACAACACAAGTTACAATGAAAGGTGTGTGTCCAATGTGTTCAGGTGAACATTATTTAAGTCAGTGTAGTGCTTATCTCGAATTACTTCCCGACAAACGCAGAGTTCGCAGTAAATAAAAGACTATGCTTTAATTGTCTGTCAGCAACCCACCAGTCCGTTGTCTGTCGATCTAAATATGTGTATCGAATTTGCAAAAGGAAACATCATTTAACATTACACCCGGAGGCAAACCTAGATGCAAAAAATGAAGAAACAAAGGAAACAGTGACGTCAGTGCTCATTAAGGGAACAGAATCCACAGTGTTAGTTGCCATGGAAGCCAGAAATCGTAAAGGAAATTACCAACAAGCCATTTTACCCACAGCGCTAGTATTAATAGAAGATAAATATGGACAAATGCAACGATGTAGGGCTTAGAAGAGGTAATAACTTGTACAAAAAAGTATCACTTTGTGGATGCCACTGAAGTCCTAGAGTTGATATACCAGCCTGTTTATCCTGGAGAGGCAGACTTGACTGGGAATCAGATCCATTTAGATGCTATAATAATTCTGGACAAATGAGTTTTAGCTTTCGGTTGTGAAACCCATCAGAGTTTAGTATACTGATAACGTCTGACATTAACTGCTTTGTGCCCTCAGAGATTTTATCTGCACATAAGAGATGTTATACATCTGCATATATGAATGCAAATCTTGTTTTACGAAATCTAGTGATAACATCGAATAAGCCATTTTAAAACATTGATCCAACCTCTAAGTCGTCGTCGTCGGATCTTCTACAGCCAAATATGTTTGTAACACGTCCCATATAACCTCTACCTTGTCGAACTGCACTGTAGCGAATGCAGCTTGGTACATGTTCCCGCGATACCAGTAGTAATATAATCAAATATTTAGGATTGTAAGGTGATCTCTTTGCTCAATGACTTTTTGTGGGGATGTCAAATGTTAAAGTACATTAGCGCTTAGGAAAATATCAATTTTAGCTGGCGCATGGAAATTTAGATCAGCAAGTTTAAATTGATGAATTTGAACTCCACTATTTTGAACAGGTTGCATGGGAATAGAGCTTGTTATTTTAGTAACCACCAAAGCAAAAATATCCAATTTAATTTTTACGATATTCGGACAGGTGATATGATTTTTCGAGTATTTGCGTTATAATTTTATAGCTGGAACCAACGAGTCCGTAATTAGTGAAACCTGTGACCCGGAATCTAATAGTACATGTGTGAGATTAGATTCGCCACTACAACTTTTTAAATCAGCTAATGCCGTTGACAGTAAAACTCAACTAATATTCAAAACATTTTCACTCATTATTACTTAGCTTTCCATAGTAAAATAACTCTTTCGCAATTACTATGTGAGTTGCGCGAGGAGAAAATTAAATGTAAACTTTTGTGTCGTGTGTCATATTGTTTTTAATTTATTTAATAAAACAAACTTTTTTAAATATTAGTTTCATTGTGTTTTATTTTAATATTTTTTTAACAAAAAAGTGTTCCATTAATAATTTTTTCGTGTGTCAAGATATACCTTGAAACACGAGTCCGAACATAGTCGAGCTTCACAATCAAGGCACCAGTAAATTGTTTCCTCCCTGCGTCGACGTTTGTAGCAAACAACACATCTTCTTTGCGGCTTTGCTTTTTGTTGAGTTGAAGGAATTCTTTCAATAAAATGACGATCAATAAGTTTTGATAAATTTTTATTTTGAGAATGTCTGCCTCAAACCTTTCTCTGGACCTTATTTACATGTTTCGCAAAAATTTGTTCTACCAGTTAAACTCGACTTTCTGTTGTTTATTGCGTTTGTAAATGATGAAGCTATTTAGTATACCAATATTCACTAACCTTCTAAATAGGGTTATATACGATTTATGTATTTTTTTAATAAAAAGCCTTCTAACATTTGATCTTTCAAATCTACTCCACTCATATGTTTGTTGTAATCTATGACACTTACAGGTTTTGTAACTTCTTTGTTATTTTTTTAATGACACCAGTTTCTTTCCCGTGAAATGTCGAAATCATAGTAACGGGCTTTTTCAATTTGATTATGGCTTCACAGCGTTGGGCTATAATTTCTTCTTTTGTAAGTTTGTGTTTTTTTATCATAGGGGGTATAGTTTTCCTATTTAAGCGTATCGTTCCCACACAATCTGTACTCCACGTCTTCAACTCATTCGCCACTTCTACGGGATTAAAAAAATTGGCCATCCATACAGTGTGGCCTTTATGTAATAATTTTGTACAAGCTACAGAACAATTTTGTGGGTATTTTTCATATCTAGTGTAATGAGAGGTGACGAAAATTCGCAATCTTTTCCGGTACAAACTATGAATCTCCATAAGTACCCAGTTGTTGATTCGCAAAGTTCATATGTCTTTTGCTCAAATTGGGCAGTTTTCAGCGGAATAAATTGTTTGAAGGACAATCTTCCATCCCACAATGTAAAAGATTCATCCACTGAAATGTTACGCCCAGGTAAATAATATTTTTGGAATACATTATTCAAATGCTTTATCACAGGATAAATTTTGAATAATTTTGTTGGACCTTCAAAAGCAGTGATGGTGTCATTGTCAACAAAGTGAAGAAAATTGGTTATAAATTCAAATCTATCCACACTATTTATTTTTTTTGAAGATAGGTGTAGCCATTATGTCCTTTTTAGAAAAGTAAGATCGTATCATCGGTTTTTGAATTATTCCCATCAACATATATAAATACTACATAAATTTCTTCTGCTGTTACATTTGTCCACTCATTCATTCTTGATCTGTGAGGAAAATCATACCTAGCGATGCTCTCTTCTGTTGCGCGTATAGATTTGTTTATTCAACAATAGTTTCAACAAATTCAATTGGAAAAAATGTCTGTCGGTTCAGTTTTCTGTTATGCTTAAATTTATTTTTTTTAGATATCTGTACACAATGTGCTGGATGTACTTTAAACAAATAGCATCTAAAATAGTTCACGGTGTCTTGTTAAAGTTAGTATTTTGTAATGACGTACACGTGTACGTCACTCCGCAGTTGAGATGATTTTATGCATGGCGTATACGTGTACGTCATCCCACGGAAGGGAAAAGGTATACTCATGATTACTATCATCATGAAACATTTTGACCTCGAAATTTTTACAGATTTACTATCACTTGGCCTCCAAGATCCTGTGATTTAACGCCTTTGGATTTCTTTTTGTGGGGCTACGCGAAAGATCGTGTTTACGCAAACAATCCTCAAACTCTTGACGAATTGAAAACTAATATTCGTAAGGTAATGGCCGAGATACCGCCCGAAATGTGCCGAAAAGTCATTGAAAATTACCGCAAAAGAACAAGGCCTGTAAGAAGTCCCGTGGAGGACATTTGAATGATATCTTGTTTAACTAAAAATGGCAAGGATCAATCTGTAAAATGAAATAAAAATTACAATACATTCCGAATATTTTGTGTGTTTTTTTTAAGTTTACTTTATCAAGCTTGAATTGGATAACCCTTTACATATTCGGTATTTTAGTTTTAATGGTAGTTTGTTACGAATACATATTTTTGGCTGATTTTGTTGGTTAGTTACTTTCGGCTGGGATTTCAATTCAATACATATTTTTTTAAATTTTCGGCTGAAATAGTCGAGACACTATCTGCATTATCGATTTTTTTCATTTTCGGGCTAACTTTAACAGAATCAATATTTTCTAAAAAACATATTTTTATCGAACAATAGATGATTGATACTTGCTAAAAATCATATGAGTTGTCCATTAGATGCGCCATCTAAGTGTCAGCTTCGGGACTTATTTACCGATGGATAAATAAAAAAAGTTTCAGATTATCTTTTCATGTCTTATAATTTTTGGATGTATCTTTATGAAAAACTGGATAAAAATCGAATTTAAAATAAAATAAAAATTTAAACTAATTTTGTTTACATTATTGTTATCTCTTCAACATTGTTTGCTTTTCACATTGTTTGCAAGAACTAACTTCATAAATCCAACATCGATATAATAATATTGAATTGATTAAATATTTGTATGCACGAAATAGTAATCAAACCATAAAATAGTTTCACACAAAAGACAAAGCAAAAATATATTCACCTTTTTTAACTCGTATTAATTTTTAGAATGTTCCATCACAATTTAAACACCATCCGGTTCGAAGGACCATTTCATGGAGGCGCTCAGTTCACAGATTTATTTTATAATACAAATTACGACAAGATTAATAAGGTCGCAATCCACTTGTTTTTAATGCATGTAATTTTGTTTTATTTTAATAAATTTTAATTCATTACAACTATGCACAATGCTTCTGTTCGAAATATTATGTTCATATTTTTTCGAAATTTTCTAGAAATAATAAATAAAATTTATAAAATAAAGGGAGATGAATTATATGAACAAATAAAATGAGGTAAACGAATCATATAATTTAGGATTATAGTATTCTTGCAAATTTGCTCTGTCAAATCCGGTTCGTATCACCGGACTATGAATACCGAAATAATCTTGAAAATACCGTTAAAAAATTATCACACATTTACACCACTACCATGATACTTTCACCACTGAATTGTTCCCGAAATATTCGTACAATAATTTTCTCGCTATTATCCACTAATCTACAACAAATAATTTTCACAATTATTTATTAATCGTACCACCATTTACAATTATTTTTAATCACACCACTATTTTCACTTTAAAAACCGCTTATAATTTTCTCGCTACTCTCACCTTCGATTTAATTCTGTCGTTTCAATGTATTCATTGCACTCATATTTATATTCCGCGCTGAACATTCCAAATTGTCCGCGAACAACCGCAACTAACAATCAATATAACTAAAATGATATAAAAGTACTCCTAACGCTACTACCTAAACGCAGATGTCACTATCCTCACCAGAAATGTTATTAAAGCAATTTACTCAGAATCAAGCAGCCCAAGCGATCAATTCAAGTTAAATTACGCCAAATAGGTGAAATTATGACGTTACTCCTAACTAAGTCTGTTCGTTCTGAACAGATTCCAGACTACTGGCAGTTTAGTCCGCCTGATGACACAATTCAACCACACAATCATCTAACCACGCCATGCATCTTCTCCATACTGTGCAACACCAGCTCACACTCCACTAAATATCACATTCGCTCCCGGCCGTTTTTGCAACTTTTCCATAATTCATTCGATCGCCCTCCGTATGGTTCCCACTGACCATTACTTCCCAACAGTTGATTTAACCAACTTGAGGAATATTTTCTAACTGTCGGTACTCTCCTATATTCAAAAACACGTTAATCCTTCGTGATGATTATGCAGGATCCCTTCGTCGTTGCAATACAAATACCGTTCGTGATGTACAGCCTTCCTGCCTAGCCTTCACAACTAGTGTACCATCTGAAATTCTCACTCGCTTTGGCTGGCATCTCCTCCAGATACTTTGCAATGTCCTTGCCAATGGCCTCTCATCAGATCCTAAGTGGACCACTATACTATAGTCTCAATTTGTTCTGGCCAGCAGTGGTTCATGTTATGACCCTCTCATCATTGCTCTTCAGCAACATTCGAGAGCATCGCCACAACTGCGACGAGTTTTAAATTTACTTTACGTTATACTAACCGACATTATCAGTTGGCATTCGTATTCGCTTTTTCCTCCACCTAACAACCTCCAGCTCATCAAGTATATACTGCACAACATTGGCTTACTTTCGTTCTCCGTTACATAACTACTTCCCGTATCAAAATCATCCAAAGTTCGTCTTCCCCTTCTTGAACTGTAGCAATATTCCGGTTGAATTGTTCATCATTTTCGAGCTGGCTCGGCCGATTCTCCTTATCTGCTACTTTCTCGCCACCAATCGATTCCACAAAACCCAATAGTTCCTTCTGACCAATGGCACCCTTTTCATGATCTACATCACCCGATTCGCCATTCCCAACATCGAAAGTTCCAGTTGATCCAGGAATTATTTCCACTACCACATGTTTATCATCTAGTTTTCGTTTTCATCTATTACCTCTTTCAACTCATAATTCATCCTCAAATTCAATAGTCGTAATATGAATTCAATTTTGTGACAATCCACGTTATTCTGAATCTGAATTTTATTTCTGCAACCAACAAACCTTCTACACTCATCTACTAATATTCACAATGTTACCGCTCAAATACATTTCATATCACTCGATTTTGAACGTCCTGTACGCCACTTCCGGTTATCGAAAAAAATGGAAATAATTTCACACACACTTACAGTACTACCGTAATACTGAAATGAATTATTCCCGAAATATTCAAACAATAATTTTCCCACCATTATCCACTAGCACTAAACCACCACAACCAATAGTTTCCACAATTATTTAATAATTCGCCATTTAAAAGTATATATCACGCCACTATTTTCACTATAAAGACCTGTAATGAGGATAGCGGGTTTTAGGATATAAATACACTCACTATATTTTATTATTTATTTATTTATTAAAATTATTATTTTTATTGTAAACGTTGTTTAAACATGTTCACCAATATGGTTGATGTATGTGAACGATTGTTCGGCACTTTCACTTTTTTTATTCTGAGACTGTGTCTCGCGCACTTTTAAAACCCGACTGTCCTTTGTCGCGAATTTAGGTGGCGATATAGCTCTATTCAGCAAAACGAGCTATGATTCGTAATTAAGCGGCGCGGTGTATAAATAGTTTTGCTACGAGGAGCGCCACGAAGTGAAGAGGATTTTGAGCCGCTACATCACTCCCCTCCTGGATCGAAAACCGTAGTGGTTTAAATTAAATCTAACCGTTTTTCGAACACTACGTTTTTCGACTGGGTTTACCACAAGTATTCCGTATGCTGGCTTAAGCCTGTCGATGCCAATTGTTGTTGATTTTCCATCTATATCCACAACAAAGAGTTTGCGCAATTTAAGGGTTACTGGATACGGCCCAGAATAGAGACTCAAAGGACCTCTGACTCTATCCACACGCACGAATACGTGTGAACAGGTTTCCAGATTTTTGGGAATGTACGTTGCCTGTTCGTTTGGATATCGTGTGCCCGTAGGAATTAAGGCTCTCATGGTAGTACGAAGCTGCTTCACGAAATCCGAAGTATCTGTGTTTTGGTTCGAATTTTGATGGTTGATGAAGAATTCACCGGGACCTTGATATTTTGACCATATACTAGCTCTGCTGGTGTGCAGTCTAGGTCTTCCTTGACAGAGGTTCGAATACCCAATAGGATAGTTGGAAGTTCTGAACTCCAATGGGATGTATTACATCAAGCTGTTGAGGCGGATTTTAATTGCCTGTAGAACTGTTGTCCGAATGCGATGGGAACCTAGGAGCTTTGTGACCTCGGTGAACAACGTTGATTCGAATTTTGATCCTTGGTCTGTTGGAGTGAGACATCGTATCTACAGATACACTCATTGTAGAAGATCTTACTTACAGTTTTAGCGATCATTTCTCGGATATGCTTTGGCCAATGAGTAAATCGGTCGACTATCGTTAAAATACAATGATAACTATTCGATTGGGGCAGTGGACCAACCGTCCAAGTGGATGTGTTCGAACCTGCTACTTTTAAGCTCGAATTTATCAAGCGCTGATTTTGTGTGGCGATGAAATTTGGACTTTTGGCATGGGATACAAGATTTCCCAATTGCTGGTATCAGTATTTATTCTTTGGCAGAAGTATTTTGAAGCTATCAGTTTTCGCGTAGCACCGATGCCGGATGTGATAAGCCATGTAGACTATCGAAGATTGTCCGTCGCATGTTAAGAGAAACGTAGGGTCGATTTTTACCTGTAGAAATCTCACACCAAATTTCCTGCTTGTCTGGTAAGTCGATCCGTTGCAGGTTTACGCTTGATTTCGGTGTGCGTGCTGAAATCAATTTCTGCAATTCGTCGTCGCGTTGTTGCTGTACAAGTAATTCCTTCATGTCGAAGGAGAAGACGCTGAGTTCTGTGAGAAGAGTTTCACCAGAACGAGACAAACAGTCGCTCACCACATTGTGTTTACGTTTGATGTGATGGATATCGGTAGTGAACTGGGCAATGCAATCAAGATATCGTAATTGCCGGAGACTACGTTCTGCCTTTGACGCAATAGCTGTTGTAAGTGGTTTATGGTCGGTAAATATAGAGAAATTTCGGTCTTGGACGAAATGGCGAAAGTGTATCATTGCTAAATACATGGCAAGAAGTACTCTGTCGAAAGTAGACTATTTAATTTCCGCAGGATAGAGCTTCTTTGAAAAGAACGCTAATGGTTGCCAACATCCTTTGTTACGTTGTTGACGACAAGACAGCTCCAACTGCTACACTGGACGCGTCGATAGTTATGTTGAACTGCGCGTCGTTCAACGGATGTGCCAAAAGAGTGATAGCGGTAAGAGCACGCTTGACCGTTTCGAAAGCTTCTGTCTAATCTTCGGGACAAGAGAAGTTTCTTCTACCTTTCTTGAGTAAGGTGGCCAAATGCCTGTGAATAGGCGATAACAGTTCGACTAATCGTGGTATAAAGCGGTGGTAATGGTTCACCATACCGAAGCACTGCTGTATTTGGCGGATTGATGTTGTTTCTGGAAAGTTTGAAATGACATGAACTCTGTCTTTCGACGGGATGATGCCATTTTTCGAAATTATGTGACTCAAGAAGTCAAGTGACTTCACACCGAAAACACATTTCAAAGCTTTAATATTAATTCCATATGGGGACAGACGTTTAAATACTGACTCGAGATGTTGACTGTATTCCATCTCGGACCTGCTCGCAACGAGAATATCGTCGATATAAGAATAGACGAAGTCCAGCCCTTTTAACGCTTCGTTAAGGAATCGCTGGAATGTCTGGGCTGAGTTACGAAGACCATATGGCATTCGGGTGAACTCAAAAAGGCCAAAAAGAGTAGTAATCGCTGTTTTGTGAATATCCTCGAGAGCCATGGGAATTTGATGAGATGCCCTAACCAAATCTATTTTAGAGAAAATAGTGGCGCCATCGAGTTTCAATGAGAAACTGTGTATGTGGGGGATAGAATATCTATCTGGGACAGTGACAGTGTTTAACTGTCGAACTGTCTCCACAATAGCGCCAGTCCTTGTCTTTCTTTTGCACCATAGGCAATGGTGAGGAGACTGGTGATGATGAGGGGCGGCAGATTGCGATTAGTTTCGTTGCGTCGAGTTGTCGCGGTTTAGCACGACGTAACCCACCTTGCGTGACGACGTAGTGGACTACGTTATGCTTCACTGGGAGATTGTAATTCGGAACCTCAGTGAGCGTGGGGTATTTTTTTTAAAGAGCGCCGTAATCGTTGTTAACGCTGAAATGTTTTGGAGATGGCGTGTCAACTTGGGCGATGATTGCGTTCACAGTGAGGGTAGTAAATGAATCGGAGAGTCTTATGTTCTTCAAATCGACCACGAGACCATACTTGGACAGAAAGTAGCATGATGTGTGAACGAACGCCTGAGACCGAGATCAACCTTCAACAGTTTTGTGCCGTAAGTGGAAATTGGGGATCCGTTTGCTGCGGTAAGAATGCAAACGGTGTCTTTAGCATGTCGGGGAAACTTGTTTACGGGTATCACAGATACTTCAGCCCCCGAATCGATCAGAAATTGCAAGTTATTTTCGTGATCTTGAATGAAAAGACGGCGAGACGAACCAATCCCACTGTTTACCGTAGAGACAGCAGAATTGAGCGTGATTCCAAAGACTTGTAATGTTTGGAAGTAGCTTCTCCATGAGCTACCGGTCAGAAACTGCACGGCTTATTACAGTTGTGTGCGCGTGAGCCAAAACGACTGTGGAAGTAGCAGAGTCCGGATCGAGATGACGATCTCGATCTTGACCTGTGTCGGTAATTGAGTTGTCTTTGTGTTGAAGCAAGGGCTGATTCACGGTCAGCAGTTGCCTTGCTTGTGGATGGCTGGTTGACGGGGGTGATAGTGAGGTTAGCGGGTTTAATTTTATTAAATGATTAGCACTCACTATATTTTTGTTATTATCAATTATTAATTTATTAATGGTTAAGTATAATTCAACTATTATAAACTACAAGTATTATTTTATTATTTCACAACCTTTTAGGGTGTGAACGATTGTTCGCGACACTGTTTTATTGTGAGACTGTGTCTCGTGCACTTCAAAAATCGGACTGTTCTTTTTCGTTTCTTATTTCTTTTCTCATGTGAATATTTTTAATTCTCGATATTTATTGATAATCGATGAATATCGAGATTCGCGAATTTAGATGGCGAAATAGCTCTATTCAGCAAAACGAGCTATGCCTCGTAATTAAGAGGCGCGGTGTATAAATAGTTCTGCTACGAGGAGCGCCCCGAAATGAAAAGGATTTTGAGCCGCTACACATCACTGATAGTTTTCTCGCTGCTCACTTTCACTTTTATTCTATCATTTTATCACCAAAGACTACCTGAGGCTGTTACTGCGTTCGAAGTCCCCGTATTTATTTCGTCACACTCTGCAGTACCACTAAACTGCTACAAAATTTCTTCTAATGTTACTATTTAAATCCAGATGTCCCTAATCTCACCAAAAATATTTTTAAACCAATTAACGCCGAACCAATTTTAATTTTCAAAATGTCAACGATATGATCAATATTTTATTCCACTAGTTATTTTATAAATTATGAGCCGCTGTGATTTGAGAATAGTGGAAAAATGTTACAGATATCTGTAAATACTTAACATTTGTTAAAATTATTAATTTTTTAATTTATTTAGACTGTGTGGCCACTTAATGTTTTTACGCAACACTAACATGAAATGAAGAAGTAAACCAAATCCAAATTTTTTATTTATACTTCACATGTTAATGGACCATTTTTTCATTTTATTTCTGATTAATTTTTTCATTGGAGCGTAATTGGCTTACATCACCTTCTTATAACGGTGTGTGTAAAGATTAGTATTTTACAAAATGCGATATAAACAAATTGATGTTTTAGAGTCCCAGTCAAAAAAAAATTTAAAGCTGAGAGACCCGCATTATTTAAAAAGTAATTATTCAAAAGAGGAACAAATTTGTTTTTCATTCATCCAATATATTCGAGTATAAATATTGAGTGAAATTAAAATGTAAAAAGTTTTTAAGTGCCGCAGGTTTGTCATTTTTTATTAATAATACAACGATTCAATTTTCGGAATCATATAAGTATTATTTACAAAATTTTGGTCTATTAATTATTAATTTCCGGACGATAAATCCAAATTACAGAAACTAACAGAACTCAACACACCACCGCCTCAACGAAACGTGAATGAAATATTTCCAAATTTAATTCGTTCATCTAATTCATACTCGTATTATACTGGAAACTTTTCAATCAAATTGCAATCAATTTTCATTATATCTCATAAATGTCTTTAGCATTAAAATAAAATAACAATAACAACAATAATAAAAAAAACTTAAAGAAACTTTTCAACTATTCTCTATTCAACATTTATAACAATAAAGCTTTTTCAAGTTTACTTTCTTGTTCGCTTCCGTGAAACAAAGTTAAATCTATCCTATAAATATAATAATAATACATAATACAACAGAGAGGAAGAGCTGCTGTAGATTTAACTATACCAAATACAGTAAACAACACAAAAGGTTAAATTAAAGCACGAATCTCGAGCACGAGGAAAAACTGTATATTTCCCATTGTTTATCGAAAGTCGTCACAGAGTTCATTTTCTTTTTTCGGTTGTCGTCAGCATCGTACTTCTGAGTTGCTTAAACACTAAAGCAATTTTAAACAGCAGGTGAATTATTATAGTTGATAATATTATGAAAATAGAAGCATGTACCATATATATGAGAATTCATCGGGAGCGAAAGAAACGAGATAATAGACAATAAACTAGACTACATATGTAGTGACAAAATGTTAGATTCGAAAAATAAAATAAAGAAAACTAACAATCTTAATATGAAAGGAATGATAAACTGATGTACCATCTGGGGATGTTTTTTTTATTGTATTTTGTTCAATAAAAATATAAATCAAGAGAAATGAAAATATAATTCGGAAAATATTATCTCGACGAGTATGTAGATACCCTAAATAGCTAACCTAAATATCTTGAGAATGTATTTTCGCTTAGTGCTGACAGGTAATTTCTGTATCACCTGGTTTATTTTAAGTTTGTAAACAAAATAATATTGAAAACACTATCCTATCAAACAAATTATTATTATTTATATGAGACATTATTACTAAAGACAAGTATTGATGAAATTACAAGAAGAATCTTCATCAATGCCAATCATAACAGCGTGACACTTTCCAAAATGAGTGCCTATAAAATAAATAATCGTGTTTATATAACATAGCTATATACTCCTTAATAAACCGTTATTATTACCATAAATACATTAAACTAATATCTATTTAAAAGTAATTCGTAGTACTCTTAAAAATCGATACATATTTTTTGCGAATCGAAATTTCATTTTGGGTTTTGTTTTATAAAAATAACCAAAACGCCAGTATGAATGATAATCACAAATGAAACGGATAACGGTTATTGAGAAGCGATTAAGACAATTGGAAGTATCGACCTGCATATAAATATTGTCCAGTCTAGTAATGTGTACTCTTTGATTTACATTCCAACTATTTCTATCAAATAAAGCAACATCAAAATCGCCGTAGGTACTTGGTGAAACACTGTAACGAAACGTAGGTATCGTAAACAGATTAATCCCTCAGAGGTTTTTGAAGCGGTGTGTTGTAGCCGGCTTAGCTCAGGGGGTGTCGTGGGGTTTTCAAAAACTTACGTTAATCGTGAATACCGCTGGGAGGGGACGAAATGCCAAGAATCCACTACTTTGCCAGTCCACTTAATTTGGCTTCATCATCCCAAAAAGAAGGCCCTAATAATTAGGCCATTTCTGCATACCTAAACCTGTATCAAAAAAAGGAATGAAATCAAAAAAGAACAGAAAAAAACCCGAAAGAAGACATAACAAGTAAGAAAATAAGAGAAAAAGGAAAAAAAATACTATTCTTGTTAATATAAAAATGGTATATAAGAGAAGTCTTTATTGTCTCTAATTTAACACAATCCAAAAGCAAATAGAATAGCTTGAATGTTTCACATAAAAATAAAAAATATAGTGGTTACAACTAGAAATGCTAATCTAAATATAAATTCAACTTAAAACTACCAAATTTTTCTTTCTTAAAAAGTCCGGACTTGAAATTAGCGTATAAAACTTAACAATTAACTTATAACTTTTTTTTTCTTCTGAAAAACACATAATATTTGTTTTTAGAATATTTTTTCCAAAAAAAAAAAAAATTAACTATAAATTCATAAATTTAACTTGTAATTAGAATAATATAATAATATATGTAATAAAAAAAAATTAAAACAAAGATTTATAATAGTAGATAATATGGTTCAAATAAATACTGTTCCTCGGTAATTGTAAGTGCCTTGAATGAATGGCACCCGCTATTCCAATTACTGTATTATCATATGATTCCGCATCAAATTAATGTCCGAAGATTTTTTCTTGAACTGTAGTACGAATATCAGTATCGCGAACTGTATTGATGTACATAGATTATAGAGTAGTATGTACAATTCCAATTTCGTAGATGATGATGAACTGTGGTTAATAAACGTCGAAGGTATATAGCAGCGGTGGATGTTTTCGTACATACACCCACAACCACTCGTAATTTTCACTTAATTGGCATATACATAGAATGTTTCAGATTTTTTCTCTTTTTTTTTATATATAACTTAATGTACTAACTTAAAACATTTCATAATACAGGTTAATATGTTTTTTTGTAATGGATGGCACTCTCTATGTAATTTGGTTTTGGCTGTATTTTCTTTTAACCAACACATTTAGTTGTACGAGTTAAAAATTAATAACCATAATGTTTTACTTATCATATCATCATTGGGATTTCTGTGTATCAGATGTTTTTTAGTCAACATACGGTAATGCTCTAGAGTTTTGATATCGCTGGAATTAGCGCGGTTAGTGGTCACTTAACGCAAACCGTTCCGGTTTTACACTTGATAGGATTAAATTTCACAGATATTTAGATATATGTAAAAAAAATGCTACCCACTGAATTGCACATGGCCGTTAAATTTAGTTTTTTGTTTTTTAACAATGAGTTATAGCGTATCGCTTATAATCGAACAATATTTGATAGGCCGGGGTGTCACAAACAAACACACAACGCTTTAAATAGCTGTTACTACGCGATCCCCTCGCGTGTCTCTTGAATTTTTTTTATACAGGGATTCTTTAACAATAATCACTACGTACACCCATATAATATATATATATATATATATATATATATATATATATATATATATATATATATATATATATATATATATATATATATATATATATATATATGTATATATATATATATATATATATATATATATATATATATATATATATATATATATATATATATATATATATATATATATATATATATATATATATATATATATATATATATATATATATTATTATACTTATTGAGGTACAATTAAAAAATTTTTTTTTAGTTTATATTAAATTTCTCCACACAAGTGGTAGACAAAACATTCAGTAAAACGTTCGACCCCCGAATTGCCAGTCGATCAGCCTATTTATAGTCTTTTTTTTTTTAAAGGAGGCGGCCAGGCTTGTACTACCTATCGTCGCCGCTCACACATATACTGCAAAAATTTATTTATTTATTTTTTATTATTTTTTTTTTTTTTGGGATGGGAACGAGGACCGAGATAGGGCCATCGTTACAACACATTAATACTTAATAAACACAATATATCACTTGTTTAATTATTTCGCAAAAAAAAATTTTAAATATTTTAATTTAAAAAAAATTGTTCAAAAAGTTTAAAAATTACTCGATCGATTTCGACTTGTTAGGTTATCAATCATCATCAGAAGTATCTACTGGAGAAGTATTTATGTTCAAAAAAAATTTTACGAAATAATTAAACAAGTGATATATGTGTTTATTAAGTGTAAAGCAACAAGACCTTAAATAACATGGATGGGATTGGTCCGGCTTGAAACCTGTACTACTTACTGTGAAACCTGTAGTACTGATGCAGATAATTTTAAAATGTTTTCTGTTATTCAAATATAAGATGCTGATGTGTTTCATTTGCTACGCGATTTATAAACCTGGAATATAAGGAGTGCAGATAATTATTTATCATTAGATATTTCTAAATTTATCGTCATGTCGTGCAACAGAGAAATGAGGGGGCCGTCTGATAGATTGACATAACAATTTTAGTAGAGGAAAAGCACATATGGAAGCATAATAAATGAACATCAACAACAACAAAATACTTCGATTAGGCATTAAACCTCAGATTTTACACAAGTTTATAGGGGGAAGTAAACGTAAATTTGAAGAATAAGACCCACTGAACAATAACTTATTAAATAAATAGGGAGGTTGCTTAGTCCTGAGAAGCTTAAAAATAAAAAGACAAACGCGAAGTTCATAAAAATCAACTAAATTACAACCCAGAATCAAATTCAAAAAGAGAGAAATGTGATCATATTTCCTAATACTAAAAACAAAATGAGTGCAAGCATTGAAACATCTTTGGAGAACATTCATATTCTCCTGAAGCATACCAAAAAAAAAACAACATCCCCAAATAGAAAATGTGGAAGAAGGTGCGAGAGGAACATACGCTTTTTAAAATTACTATCAGTAAACCCAACAACTTTATACAAACAACTAAGCATTCCAAAAACCGTTTTGCTAACCTTAATTAAATGATCACTCCAGGTAAGAGTTTTATTGAAAATTAACTCTAAATTTCTAACTGTATTAGAAAATGGAATTAAAGAATCACCGAGAAAAATTCCAGGAAAAGAGGAAGTATCTATAGATTTTTTATAAATTATAATAAACTGAGATTTATTAGCATTAAGAGCGAGCCGGTTAGATAGTGACCAATTATAAATTCTTACCAAATCTTCATTAATAAGAGAAATATTAGAGTTAATGGAATCATTATCTAAGTGACTACTCCTATGAATTTGCACATCATCAGCAAAAACAGGAAAAGAAGAATGGCGAATCGAACATGCAACGTCATTAATGCACATTGAGAATAGTAAAGGACCAAGAACCGACCCCTGAGGAACGCCAGAAGAGACAGGTAAGAAGTCAGAAAACGAATTGTCAAAAAAGACTGCCTGAAAGCGACCCGAAATATAGTCTAAAATTAATTTAGCAGCAGAGAGAGAAAAATTAAAGTTCGAAATAAGCTTATTAAAAAAAATTTGGCGATTAATTGAATCGAACGCTTTCGAAAAATCCAACAAAGTAAGGCAAGTCATTTCTCTTTTACTCATACTACGACGAATATCATCACAAACATTCAGTAAAGCAGTGGTAGTACCGTGGAATCTTCTAAAACCCGATTGAAAAATACTAAGCAAATTAAAGCTATCGATATGAGATTGAATTTGGTTTTTTACTACCAATTCAAACGCCTTGGACAGAGAACTTAAAATACTAATAGGTCGGAAATGGGAAAGCTCAGAAGGGTTGCTAATTTTAGGAACAGAAATAATTTTACTCAACTTCCACTGAGCGGGATAAAAAGAGGTCATTAAAATAAAGTTAAAAATATGTAACAAGTATCTTGATACATTAGGAAAAATACGCTTAACAAATTTTAAACTAACCATATCTAGACCAGTGGATTGCAATTTAACTTCCCAAATTGCAGAATGCAAATCGGCAATAGATATATTTGCAAACGAATAAGAATTTAGGGATTCTACAGATACTAAATCAATATTGGAAATATCATTACGCCGAACGTTATGCCAAAATATCTTAGAGGGAAGTGAAGGATCTAGCTTATCCTTGAAAAAATTTTGCTTAGCGATACGAATTAAACTTACCACTCTATTTCGAGATTGCTTATAAGCTAGATAAGACCAAGAATTAGGGCTCATTTTCAAAAGACGATATTTGAAAAAAAACGAACAGAAATAGCATTTGAAATCTCTTGCGTCATTTAAGGGGGGATCTAGGTCTAAAATAAACAGTAGTGAGAGCAACGCAATTATTAAATACATAATTAATAGAGGAGTTAAAATAGTCAATTTGATCGGTAGAAGTACTAAGAGAAAAAATATTGTCCCAACAAATAGAGCCACAAATTGATGAAAGGTGAGATTCATCAATTTTCGAAAAATCCCTAAAGCTGAAACTTTTAGGTTTAGGGCGAGAGTAATAATTACCAGAAAAAACAAGGAGATCGTAATGAGAACCAATACCAAGAGATAATTGATTGAAAAAACAAATGGCATTATTAACAGAAGCGACAACATGATCAATGAGAGAATAAGAACCACCACTTGCGGTTGCATACGAGTAAGTGGGCGCTTCAGTGTTATAAACTGAAAGGTTAATGCTATTTAAGATATTTAAATAGCTACAAGAAAATAAAGTCTCTTGAGAAATATTAAAATTGAAATCACCCGAAATGAAAACCTCATCATACCGACAGGAAAAATAACTAAACAGACACTCAATGTCTAAAAGCGATTTTTTAAATTGAGCATACAACCTCTTGTTCGTTTTAGGAGGATTATAAACCACACCCAAAAGGAATTTCCGCTTATTCACGAAGACATTTAGAAAAAGAAACTCACAGTCAGAAACGAGCCTTTGAGAAAATGAGAGGGGTACCGATACAACATTACATTTAATATGCTCGGTAACATAGAGGCATACTCCACCATAATTAACCGGTGGATTAGCTCTATCTCGCCTGAACAAATTATAACCACTAATGGCCAACGTAAAATCGGGAATATCAGACGATAGAAACGTTTCCGATAAGCAAATGACATCAATTGGGACCCCATTAAAAGTATGACGAAGTCCGTCAATATTTAAAATCAGACTGTGGACGTTTGTACTAACCACATTAAGCAAATTGGACCTAGTCCGAAGCATAGATTTTAATAAAATGGAGGGCAAAGAAACACTCTCGGTGGACATCGCGAATCGTGGCGCACTTCAACAACAATACTTACATGCAAAAATTTTTAAATAAATAATTAGTTTCTTCTTCAAAACCCAGGTTAACTTCAAATATCAAATCTGAAACAAAACAAATAAAGCCAAATAATACCAGCAATATAAACGGTAATAGAGGAACGATACTTATCTAATAATAAACTCTTCAACCTATACTCGAGCCCCAAAACATCCAAAATATATATATAAAAAATTTAATGAAAAAAAAAAAAATTTAAAATTTAATTTGCTGGTAGTCGCAAAAAAACAAACACGCGCATCAGCTAGGCTTGCTGAAAGGCTAATAAGCAGGGTGACCATATATTTTCGAACACAAAATAATGTTTTTTTTTAATTTAAAAGGGTCCAGATACCTCTTATGAAAAATTAATAATGGCTAAATTTATAATTTTTAATTCAATTTTTCTGTTCGAACCATATACCAAATTACAAAGAAAAACTGAAATACTTATGGCTTTATGAAAAATTTATCTAAAATGTCGTTTCGTGACCTATCTGCCGTTCCATTTTCAATCACTAAATAGTCGTTTCTTCTTAGTTTAGTGTACTGCGTCATCAGACAATTAATTTTCACGGAACCAGGCACACACACACATACTGAGCAATTGTTTAAAATTGTTGACTTCGGCGATTTAGTCAATAGTAAATCTGCAAAATATATTTAGTTTTGACTAAATTAAGCTAGACTCATAATATTTATTTCTAACAAAGAGCGCTCACGCGTTCACTCTGATATCATTGTAGGGTTACCATGGTCACATAAGAATAAAGTGGCTTTAAGTATAATGTACAGATTATATAGACCGATCTCGGATATTTTGGCACGATGAAGAAGTATGTTCGTATTGATATGCTCGGAAATGGAAAGGGGGATTTAAAGGGATGTTGTGTTGTGAATCAGGAAAGATCCTTTTGCCATCCGCGAGACCATCCAATATTCATGTTCAAAAGACCTCAACAGCACCTTTCAAATGGCTTCGTTGGGAGCAAATCAAGTTATTGAAGGATCATTCATGCCAACCTTTAAAATACATAGACAAACCTATCGGCTGTCTGTTACCGATTAATGTGGCAATATTTTTTCAAGTATATTTTTCGCCGATTAGGCTGAACAAACTATCGTCAGGAAACAACACCCTCCCAACTTGGGCTATAGAGAGTTATGCAATACGCTAACCCCATGTTAGCTTCACAACTCCTACATTATACCTCTGATGACGAGAGCAATAATTATAAGTTTGTTATTAGTGTTGAAAAATACCGTCTGAAGCTCATCCAGGATGGTGGCACTAACGACCAACGAGGTAGACGTTTTACTGGTCGACCAGGAATTTGAAAAAAGGGATGTTGTTTTGCACATACATGATAGTCGTCATCAAAGGATCTGCGAGATAAATCGTTTTTATGATGCCATACAATACTTACTCATATTTTGTCGATTAGACGATGGCTAAAATTTCAATTCAGCTTCATTTGAATGAAAATCCTCATTAGCATCGCTGCCATGCACATTCAACCTGTTTTGATCGAACTCTTCAAAACCACACTTAGATCCACAAAACTTAAGCATAACGATAATTCTTCCTGCTACGTTTACAGGAAGTCCGCGGTATATTCCCGAATTTACGCACGCAAGGTGCTTTTTTCTATGTGCTGACCGGGTTTATTTATAATCATTTCCATGAATTCGAAATAGCCTGAAATTAATTCCGATATCCGAACTTCTTGAAGGTCAGAAATCTCACGAACATGATTTGATCTCTCGGGGTTCATTTAACATTTATTTATTTATTTCTAAAGAAATCTATTCTGTGAATACATTTATATATGATTTCAGATTAAAATCGAACAATCACTTTAAAACAAAAATTAAATTAAAACCAAAAAAATTAAAAATTAAACAAAAATAAAAATCAAATTTCAATTTAACATTTAAAAATTTTAAAAATAAATCTTCTTGATTTTTTGAAGTTATCCTTTGAAAAATTACAGTCAAATAGGTGATTTAGACAACCTATTAATGTCCTTAGTTTGTAGAATGGTGTTCAATTGATATATTTTCGAAGATGCAAGCTGTATCAACGTGTCCCGCAAAACGTTACAAATAAAAGCCGCGCCAAAGAGACGGAGCTTGATTGAAATGAATTAAAAGATAAAGTATTTGAAAAAGCCCACTGCAACATGTGTTCAATCGAACAGCAAAAAGTTGACTTGCCTCATGTACATAACCGTTTGTGGTTAGAAGACAAGATCAGGCGCAACGTGGTCCAGACCCTAAAAACGGTTAATTTGCGAGGTGAATATGAATGGCCAGACGATCGAATTTAAAAATAGCTGGATTATCCCATATTCATTCACCAGTACTTCCTAGAACCAAACCCATATTTACATTTATATGTCTACGAAGCGTTGACCAAGACAAAGTGACCAAATATCAACAACAACTTGTTAAAAATCCAAGACAAACAGCACTCTTGACATTTGTTTAATTTGCAAAAACAATTATGTATAGTTAGAATGACACGTATTCTACCTTCTACTACAAGTAGTCGATGACTTAACGTACCTCACGTTTTACGCAGTCTACAAGCCACATCACCTTATTGACTGTAATCAACACAGAACGACACCCTTGAGGAGGCGAGCGTCAGGGACGGTCTGAGTCACATGAGACATCTGTTCACAAATCAGAATAGGATATTCAGGAAACGGACAATCGCGTTATAAATAGTTGTCTTTATTTACTTCAAAATGTTATAATCTTCATTAGTGGTAATTTACTCTGTTTAATGAACTTTTTGTGAATTTTGAGCTTACTGATGAAGCAAATTGCAGTTCAGACATAACGACTGAGATCGGTTATGACCATGTCAAGAAGTTCGTCTGAACAAAGGCAGATCTAAGATATCCTCCTCCAAATGTGAACCAAAAGGAAGGACAAATGTTTTTCTGTCTACAGCTATTCTGATAGAGATGAGGAAAAGACAAGGAAAAATAGCAGTGTCAGAAGCATCTGTTCAAGGTCCTTATAAACTTAGGCAGTAACGAAACTCCCATGTGTGCGGTATCAGGCAACTGAGACAAAGTAAAGGTATTTCAGGATTGCTGTCTAATTGTATGGGATGAATGTACGACACCCAACAGCAAAATCGTGGAAGCTGTAGACCGAACCATGCAGGACATTCGTAGACATAACCAAGCTAAGGGTAAGATCGCAATTCTTTTTTGTGTTAATTTCTAGAGATATCAGGGCTGACAAGATAAATTCTTCGCTGAAACGATCCATTCTATGGTCCAAGATTCAAAGATTGCGTTGCGTCTGACAGTCAACATTAGAGTACAACTTGACTTGATATTTGACATGCTCAAAAATTCTCTAACGAATTGCTGAGAATTAGCGAGGGAACTTTACCAGAAGATAATAATCAGATAAAACTACCAAAACGGCTTGGCAAGATGTTTTCTACCGTAGAGGAACTCATTCGTTCAGTATACGAAAGCGTTGTACAAATATTGTATCAACACAATCCTTGCATATAGAACGAGCTATTTTAACGATTAAAAAGAACCAGGCAGCTCAATTAACAATAGCGTTATATCCGCAATTGCGAAAACTGAAGTAGTATTCACGTCTATAAACACTGTAGTCGATCAATATGAGGATAATAATTATCCGGTAGAATTTCTAAATTCCTTCACTTAAAATGGTATTCCTGAACATCGAATCGCACTTAATCTCACATCACCAACCCTGATAGTATACAAATTTTAGCTACAGCAGAAAAATAGAAGCATTGTTTAAAGAGATATTTTGTAAAATGTACGTTTTACTATTGTTAATATAGTAAACCACGCGAAACAAAAAAAACTTAAGTAATAAAAAATGAAAGGGTGAACTTGTTGTGGTCAACACCCGACTTTCTTCTACCCGGAATGTATACATTTGAGTGGTTGGTTGGTGTTAGTTTGGTTTTTAACAGTATTGTATAATCAACGAGGTCAACCCTTGTTGAAAATTTAATCTTAAAATTTATTTGAATCTACTAATTCTTGCTTCTATTTTTATTCGCTAATACTTCTTTTACGTTTTTTGCAAATGCTACACTTTTACCATCATTGCAAAAATTGTAAAAGCTAATATGGAAGCTGCCACTTTCGGTACACAGATTCCTAACAAAATTCGTAAGGAGTTCCCAGCTTAAGCTAAAATCTTAAGAACGAAGATTGATTCTGAATACTCAATCCGTTAGGACTGTAGAGATGCCGAAATTTAACGAAATAAATTTTTTTATTAAAACTGGTCATTTCCAGTAAATTTTTAAATAATAATCTGGACAATTTTTTTTTGAAAATTAATTAACAATTTTTTTGTTTTAATCTTTTTTTCGTAAATGCTATATACTTTTCAAAATATTTGCAAAAAAACTAAAAACCTCATGAGGAATCTGGCACTTCCGATTGACCGTTTTCGGCTAAGCATGAGACCTACCAATTTATGGAAAAAACTTAAGCATGAAATTTCATCCTGATCAGCCAATCTGTCTGGGCTGCAGAGAGGAAACTCCGGCGCTATATCGAATGGTAAATCTACAAAATATCAAGGTCAATATTTTCCATGATTAGTATGCACTATTTTACTACTCTAATAAAAATAATTTGTTAGCCTAACGGTTGATTCGTATGATTCGTTTATCGTTATATACTCGTATGGTAGTTAGTCGTAATAAAATATAGTTCAATTTTTTGACAGGAAAAATTGTTCAAAATTGACAGAAATTTTGGGTGTTAAGTTTTTCCGTAACACTCAAAATTTCTGTCAATTTGTATACTGCAGTTATATGAAATATTTAATATTTTGTTATAACTTTGAATATATAAGTATTTTTAATAGCACTCGAACAAAATACATGGAATTCTCTTCAATGTGTTGTTTGTTTTCCTTAACACTAACAAATCATGAAGTTAGCTACAGATTCGATCTACAGCTAACACACACAGGCACAAATACACACACACTCACAGGCACAGATACACAGGCATAGGTACACACAGGTGTTCGATTCCTGCTTAAGAGAAGGTGCATTTGCTGAGAGGTGGAAAAGGCCAAGTTAGTTCGGTTACCAAAAGGCAAACACCACCAGAAGATCTATCGTCGTACATGAAATATATTGGAGCAAGTGATTTCTGCAAGACTAAAAGAGGCAATTGTAAGCATCGGTAACTTACCCATACACTAGTACGGCTTAAATATTGTAAAATTGTTACCTTTGATGTAAGGAATACTTTTAACATGGCACGATAGAAATGCATTCTTGATTAACTACTTCGACGAAGAATCCGTGGAATACGCTATTACGGATAGTGTTCCACAAGATGAGTAGGTTTGCAATTGGTTGCAGAAGACAGAAGCTGTACTAATCTCTAGCTGGTAGGTATCACCATTGATAGGTATCACGACTGATAACAGAACTGATTATGAGGAGCATATGGATAGTGCTGCAATAAAGATTTCTATTGTAAGCAACGCACTGTCTCGAATAATGATGGACCTCTTAGCTAATTAACATAAAAAGTGCCTTGTGAAAGGAGGAAGCTTGATCGAGAAACTACAACCGAGTGCCAAACTAAATGGAGCCAATCATACAAAGGTCGATGGACTCATCACCTGATTTCTCAAATTAAAGTTTGGATGAATCGGAGATATGGCTGCTTCCGAGAGTATTTATTTAAGTGCAAACAAGACAATAGTACTTATTGTTCAACATGCACTTATTATAATTTTTTGGGGGTGATATTTGTTGGATAATAATTAATATTATAATTTTTTTGTGTTTTAACTATTGCTCTCCCAGAATTGTGTATTTAGATGTAGTAGATTTCGATTTCACTTCACTCGTAATATAAGTATTTTACTTTTGATTTATATGTTTACCAGTAGTGGTATTTATAGGAATTTATAGAAATTAATAGGGAGTTTTCTTACCTGCTACCAGTTGGAGTGGTGTTTTAGAGAAAATGTTTGTAGTATAATAAACGATTTAGTTTTATGACTATGCATATTTATTTTATTGAATTTAAATTATACCAATGAAGTTTTACAAATAAAACCTAGTAACTTTAACTTGATATTTTTGTTGTAAGAATCGAACTTTGATTTAATTTTTATTTTCACTAGAATTTTGCACAGTGTTAGTTTTATATTGTTTCACTTAAATATAATATATATTATTTAATATAATTTTATACACTTTAAAATACAACATACACTTAATTTAATCTACACTTTATTAATTTAATTACACAGACTTTATATTCATCTGATTCACGATTTAGTTTAGAATTGAATGCACCAGTTTAAATGTTTTATTGGACTGCCCCATATTTTTCTGTCGATACCGTTTTTATAGTTTTATTTTGTTTTGATTTTTGTATATAAAGAAAATGGGATCGAGTGGTAGTTTTCCACTCGTAAAATATACATATTCATTAATCATCAAAACCGAAATAGCTTACAATGTTGATAATTACTTTTGGGTTGATGAATATTTTTAATTAAATTTTGGGTCAGACAATTAATAATTTGTTTTAGTTTTAAATTTGTGTGAAATTACTTTTTTTTTCATTTCCCGGTATGTGACAATTTTTATGTGCCGCATTTTTATGTGCACGTGTTCTTATGCAATGTGTGGGAAAGAAATTGTAAGAATATTTTGGTGGGAATATTTTTGGTGGTTGTTTCACAACACACTGAATAACTGGAGAGTGTCAAGTATAAATTGTTCGAATGTCCACGGTTTGCAAATACAAGACACGTGATTCTGAGAAGCATTGTAAAGCATGTTTCTCCTGAAAATATATGGTACGCTGTGAGTGGAAGCATTTGCGACATGATGAAATGGTATTCACGTAACATAAAAGATCTCGCATACTACAGCTTTCGATGTCAGAGAGACCGTCCATAGTCTATTGCCCAAGTGATCATGCCTTCTGCCAGCTAGCGCAGAATAAGAAGTGAACAAGAGTCTTCTCCTCCTCCTCCTTGTCCTTGCAGCTTCTCATCAGTCATTTGCATCCAGACTCAGCCTTTTCGCATGATCTCCGAAAAGGCAGTGTTCGGTAAGTACCCTTACAATTCTACCTAAGTCACACTTCCTTAGAATGATTAAGATCCTGGATCGCTTCAAGCTCACGGGCCATACTTGCTTCGCTACCCTGCTAGTCGGACTGACGAGCCACCTAGCAATTACCAAGGCAACTGCTTTCCTAAGACTCACTGCTTTTAGCACAGACCTAGGCCTTCCTACAAATTCTCTCCTTGGTAACATTTGGAGAGTCGTACCGTTCCTTGATAATTCGTCTGCCCTGTAATTTCCTTCAACGCCAAGGTGGCCCAGAAACCAGATCAACTGGATATTAAAGTGTTAAGAGATGTGTGACAATCCAAAATCACCCTTGGCGCCAGGGAAACTAAATCAAATGAAAGAATCCAGCGCACCAGCTCCGGTTTCAAGCCCTATTTCCTTCCGACGGCATTTTTACAAGAGTAGAGTGCCACAATGGCACTACTGGCACAATGGCACTAATGACCACAATCTTAATTTTTTCTATCGTATTTGGTTTCCAACTGAGTTTACTGTCGAGAAGAATCCCCAGGAATGTTGCCCTATCAGTAAGGGCATAGTACCATTTAGACTTGGTGGAACCATTACCGGAATTTTATATCTCCTAGAGAAAAGGACCAGCTCTGTTTTAGATGGGTTGATCCCCAATCCACTTATGCTGGTCCAACCCGCAGTGATTGAAAACGCATTCTGCATCACATCTCTGATTGTACCCAGGCGCTTTCCCAACACAACTATCGCTACGTCATCGGCATAAGCAACCACACCTATTCCTTCTCCCTCCAGTTCCAATAATAGTCCATTGATTACTACAGTCCAAAGAAAGGAAGAGAGGACACCTCCCTGAGATGTTCCCCGAACAACCCGTCTTCTGCTATAACCCTTCTGCTACCTAGCAGATGATTAATTAGCCTGGTTACTGGGTATTCAATCTCAACGGGCAACAATCCTTCCCTAATTGCATCCACCTTCACGATGTTCAAAGCGCCCTCGATATCGAGAAACACCACCAATGAGAATTGTTGAAAATCCAGTGACTTCTCATTTTCCCTAACCAAGGTATGTAACGCTGTGTCCACGGACTTACCCGTATGGTACGCATATTGAGACTATGCACAGTTTCTAGGTACAATTCTCGAACGCAAATGGACATCCAGCAACATTTCCATGATTTTCAGCAGAATAGATGACAGAAATATTGGTCTTAAGTCCTTGGGGCTGCTGTGCGAGCTTCTGCCCGCTTTCGGGATGAACATCACTCTAGCCTCCCTCCATTTCTTCGGGATGTACCCCAGCTTCAGACAGCCTGTGAAGATAACCTCCAGCCAGAGAGGTAAGACTTCCGAGTTTTTCTGAATTTCTGTTGGTACAATCCCATCTGGACAGTCAGTCATCCACAGGCCCGCAATCGACGCATCCTCACTTCCTGGGAAGTGAGTCCCCATCAAAAGATCGAGAGTTTCTTCACTAGAAATCGTCCATTCGCCATCCGGTTTTATCAGATAGCCTGGAACAGCTGGACTGGTAGAGAGAATTTTTCTTAAGCGCGAGATATCCGTGACCCCTTCCATACTATCACAGAAGAGCCTCCACGAATTAATTTGCACCTTCCTTGTTTCCCGTTTGTAAACTCTGAGGCATTCCTAATAGAAGTCCCAGTTTTGCCTTTCTCTTGATCTTTTCGCTCTATTGAAAGCAGACTTTTCGGCACTCCGTAAGTGCCGAGGTTCACCAAACAGGTTTTCGCTTTCCCCCGCAGCTTTGTTAATGAGCAAGCTTCCTTCATAGAGGTATCGTAAGCCCTAGTAAGAGTATCCAATATTGAATTCAGAACACTACCCGTGTCGGGGAGTCCTGGGACTCTAGATGGAATATTGCCCTCCCATACCTCCATATATACGCGCCATACTGTCCTCCAGGGATTGCTGAACACGCACTGACATGTAATTTGGAGATTGAGCTTAAACGTTAGGTAGCGATGGTCAGAGAAGGAATGCTCCTTCGTCATCCTCCATTCCCTGATCATATGTGAACTAAAATCGGAGGCCATAATAACATCCAGAACCTCCTGTCTAATGCTAATAATAAAGGTGGGTACCTGACCTATATTACTAATAATGAGGTTTGTTCTTTAAAGAAATTCGAAAAGTAACTCACCCCTGTCATTGATGTCCGAACCAGATGGTATAGTGCGCATTCGCGTTACACCCTAGGATAACTCCCACCTTCCTCCTTTCCGCGTCACAAACAAGTGCCCCCAGTAAATCTGGCAGCACTGGCTTCCCCGGTCTATGTATGCGGCTGCAAGCCAGAAACTCCTTCCCTCTGTCTCTATACAGACCGCAGTATTGTTCCCATTGCAATACTGCGAAAGTAGAAAAACATTTATATTATTTTCCACCAGGTTACATGAGCTGCTCTTTTCCGCCCCACAAGCGTAAAAAGGGTGCACCCCTTTGCTCGCAGACCACAGATCTTGTTGTTTTTGATCCAAGGTTCTTGGATAAATAAATACTAACTTTTAAAATATTTAACGTGTGGAGCATCCAACTTAGACTTAAATGACTTGTGATCGCTTAGGCTCAATACATTTGGTAACTATGAGCTATCGGACGCGAAAAATGGAGATCAATGCATGTTTCTTTCAAGTCACATTTCTAACGCACGAATATTTTAAAATATTCATAGAAAAATTGGTTGTTTTTAAGTTTGCACGAACTCTTTATTCACTGGCGCTACTTCCCTTGGCGGGATTTTTCTCTCTCATTTTTGATTCCAGAAATAATTTCAATCGTCGGATCAATAAGATATTGGTGCATTGAATCCTACCATTGCAGAATTTATAAGTAATAAACATAGTCGTGTACCAGTTAAATTTAAATAATTCTAAGTCGGTTGCAGTTAATTACTAGTTTAATAATTTTGTGTTTGTGTTTTATGGATAAGTATTTTCAAAAACCGTTTACTTAATTGGTAACAGAAACAGACTTCCCAATTTACAATTCGATCACCGAGATCACCTCGTAACGAATTAACATGCCAAACCCGGACACCCTGTCTGATTATTTTTATGCTCTCATTGATGAACACAAAGTGCAATTTTGCCATAAAAACACTTCATCATCCTACTTTTTCGAGTAGTATAAAATTTTAGCGTTTTTTTTTGTAGCTCTCTCGAATACAATTGTAGAATATACATACCTACATTACATATTGATAGGTGATTTAGAAAATTAGTGTTAAAAAAATCTAAATTGAAAATGTAGTATCAATGAATATCTCATAAGAAATTGAAAATATATTTTTTATTTCTTTATGAATACGTCATATTCGAATACCGAGAACGTTGTTACTTTATACTCGCACACAAGTGCTTGGAAAATTGAACGGAAAATAATAAATAAATTAAATTATTGTCAGCTGGAATAAAATTATATGTATATTCTAATACACATAAAATAATTTATTAAATTATATTGAATTGATTTATTTTCGTTCTTGAAACGAATCTAGATTTTATCTTTTACATACATGTTTGATAATTTTACATTTCGTTGAGCTACGTACTGAAGCGTGGCATCACCATGTAGTTATTTACAAGAAATTCTTTAGTATCTAAATGGAATGAAATTATTTTTTCCTGCCATATTAAAATTTTACTACTACACCTTTGGTATTATCAATATCGTTATTCTCTCGAAAAAGGTGATTTAATCAAATTCATTCTTAAAGTTTTATCAGTTGAAAAAAATTTAAAAAGGACTCACGTTGTTTTTACTTTCTTTTACGTAGTACAATGAAGTAGAGTAATCATGAACAACGTTGACCTCGTCATTTTTGCAAATCTACCATTCGGTAACCATGTCTGTTGGCGATCCACAGTCCAGAAGGATTAACTGACCGGGGTGAATCTTCATACTTAAGTTTTTTCATAAAAATGGCGGAAATCCCAGTAATTCCTATAACAATATCGGTCCAGCACAGTTTTCCAAAATTTAAGTGGAAATGACGATTTTTGATGAAAAACTGTTTCAGATGCTAATTTTTTTTGAAAAATAGCAGAGGCGGATTAACTGAAAGGAGTAAACCTTCATACTTAAGCTGTTATCATACTTCATAAGAACGCTGTGAGTTTTAAACGAAATCAGTCCACCGAAATTTGCAGCTTCCATAGGAGTTATTCTGGTTTTTGAAGATATCTTCAAAATTATATAGCATCTACGAAAATTTGATCAGATAAGTTTTTAAGTTTTAGCGAACATGATGAGTTTTAATGAAAAAAAAACTTTATTTCGCCTAAATTCGGTATAACACAATAATCTTTCTCCATTAATTGAGAGATCTTTGCGAAATAATTTGGTAAAAATCTATGTACCGGAAGTACCAGTTCCATGGAAGCTTTTACAATTATTGCAATGATGCGGAAAAGTTTATCATTTACCAAAGACAAAAATGAATTAAAGATTAAATTTTTAACAAAGGTTGACTTGTTGGTTTTCGCCACGTATAGATGCGTGTTTAAAAAGGCAGGTGTTGGCCACAACATATTCACCCCTCCATTTTTATAGAATAACAAAAGAAATGTTAAGAATAAATTTATTAATTATAAATTAAAATTTGAGTTTATACTTACTTTTACGTAGTGAAACAAAGTATAGTAATCCTGAAAAATGTTGACCTAGAGATTTTTACAATTTCAATATATCGCCGAAGTCAAAAAAGTAGTTTTTAAAAAATCACTGTGTGTTCTCTAGATCTGACAGATTCTAAATTAATTTTGCAACAGTAGCGGTCCAGATTATTTTTCCCAAATTTCGGAAATGACGATTTTTGACAACGAACTGGTTTTTAACAAAAAATCGGCCTCTGTACAGCCCAGATGGATAGATTGAACAGTTTGTTCATTCCAATATAATCATTTAAATGTTATTAGCACTGTAATTGACAAATTCGAGATTTTGGCACTGGTGGCAAATAAATTGTTTGATATAAAATACATATCGTATGTATATCGTTCAAAGATCCACAAGAATGCGTCAAAAGTTGCTAAAATATCGCTGACAGAAGTAACATTTTTTCTAATGTCCCCAGTATAATCATGTGGTATATCGTTTGAAAGGTTTTAGAAAAGTAAAAATTTATCAACAAGTTAGATCACAAATGGCACTGCGGGAAGCTAAATGCGAAATTTAGGCAAACGGGATGATAATCTGGAGGAATTTGGTTGTGTGGTAAATTGTTATTAAATTAAGTTAGATGGGTTTTCCGTTACATTTCCTGTTTTAAGACAACCCATAGAAGAGGTAGTAGTTCAGGTTAGTGCTACACCAGCTTGGTCACCAATTACGCCTAAACTGGGACAAATACCATCACCACAGCCTGTGTCCTCCCGGTTTCAACCGTCAAATCAACAAACGCCCCAGCCTGAGTCCTGCCGGCCTCCATCATTGCCACAGCCACTAATACAACCGGCACAAATAAACGCTCTACCACCAGAGCGTGAAACATTTCGACCTCCACCAACGGCTAGTGCTATAAGGTTTAGGCGTCTGCGACATGGAATTTTTAAGATTTTACCACAAAGTGCACAGTAATATAGAGAAAATGACCCAAGACTAATTACAAAGGGCGCTTTTTGATTGAGACAATAAATCTACACAATACAGGTCCTCAGTATTGACCAATTAAGTGTTTCAATGATAACTAAACAAACAAAAGAACCTTTATGATAATACAATATTAAGCGCAGATCGGCTGTGTCTGGATATATTTTCCCAATAGAATATAAAGAGTTTTCCAATAAGAGGTTTCATTTTGAATAGGGCAGCTATCAATTTTGAAGCTGTCGTCTTTTGACATTTGACAAGTAAAAACTACGTCATTACTAAAAATGGTACACAGTTCGCAAAACTAAAGCACTTTTGGGTCGTGGTGAAGCCCCTTCTCGGCCGGCAATAGTGATACTGGTGGAATAGTTTGAGCTGTTGGGACAGGTTAGTGATGTGAAGAATCGAAACCGAGAATATTGCTGCTGTAGCCCATAGTGTTAACGAAAACCCAAGTTTGTCGATTCCTCGTCGATCTTTGGAATTAGACATTTCACAAACGACATTACACCGTATTTTGCATAAAAACTTAGGTCTTAAATCTTCTCTCTTTCGTATCTTCGCTGATTGGGTCCTTCAAATGCATAAACATCAAAATGACCCGGATTTTCATCGAAAATTCATCTTCAGCGATGAGGTTAATTTTCACCTCGGAGACTACGTTAACCCTTTCAAACTGGAATTCAGGAAAACTTTTAATTCTATTTTTTTAATATTCGGCATTTTTATGGCCTAACTAAACAAAAAAAACCAACATTAAATTTCTATGTAGCTCAATAGAGCCATGGTGGCTTGGGCATATATGTCCCATACCGGTGTTTTGGGTGGAATCCATGTGTCTCATTAGGTAGACCGATCCCGAAATTTACAAAAACTATAAAAATTATTTTTTGGATTGCAATTCAATTAACATTTATTAATCACATTTAGTTCATCACATATTTCATTTTTATTTTATTTTATTTGTGATATGGCGCAAAACATGTTTTACATAACGGAATTTGACATTCCTCACAAACTTGTTCCTCACTCTTGTTCGAGTTTCCTTTCTCTTTAAGCTACAGCCAGTACATCGTCGTCTTGTACTATCCTCGACTGGCAAATGAGAAGCAGAGACGCCAAACCTCTTTTTGTTTCTGGAGATGCTGCCTCGCTTTGCATTGTGGCTGTTGGCCATAGTCTTTTGCCCCTCAGTTATTGAGTCTTTTGCCAAAACGGTTATAAAATCAATTAATGGTGATTGCTTGCGACGTAGTTCGGAATAAACTATCCATGAATTAAGAACAGGCATCATTAGCAGACGAAAAAATATTTGTTTCCACCATTTGTTGGATTTTCTTTCTAATTCGTACAGTCATGACATTTGATCGGCCCTGTCTACTCCAACCATTATCTCACGATACAATTTTATCATTTCTGGACACGGTATCTGAACAACTGATCCATCTTTTTGCGTTTTTTCTACGGTAGTCATTGTGGCGTTGTGTCAGTTGCTTACTTGACAACTTCTTTTGTGTAGAATGGCTAGACTTGAATACGGATTCTCCTTTTTTCAATATGTGTGTAGCCTTTGGTAGATTTATTCTATTCCCCATGCATGTACCCAACGCAGGGTACTCCAGGGTTTCCAACAGGCGAACACTGGTAAAAAAGCGGTCGAAACACGATGTGACTTGAGGGTTCTTTATCGTACTTGCTAGAGCATTGACAACTCGCTCACCCAAAGTGCCGGCTACAATACTTCTCTGTCTGCAGCTAAAAATATTAAAATCGTAGCCAGTCCGAGCATCGCATCGTAGCCACATTTTCATACCACGCTTGGTTGGTTTCAGCGACATATTGCCTTTGAATTTCGTCATCGATTCATCGATGCTCTAATAAGCACTATCGTCACGTGATTTTTGGAACCGCGATTTTAAACATTGTAATATATTGTACTATATCGTCGATACAACGTTTTACTAGCATTTACAGACTTTTCGGGTGGTGCAAAGTATAATTTCGATGTTAACAGCAAAAAACGGTCACGAGAGATAACTGACTTTATTGCTTCATTTCCCAATGACTTGTGATGCGACCAATAATTTGTTAAAGCTGCAACTGGATTGTAACACATTACGAGACTACAGCCAATTAATACTTTTATTTCTCCGACGTCCGTTAACTTTGTGTTTGCCAATCTTTTATTAGTTACATTGCGTTATGTAATTAAAAAGACTTGGTGGACACATTTTCATGAACATTTTAATTGGTGTATCGGATCGATCAAAATGAGAACCAATATGGTGTTCGTTGAGCGGTCGGTCTCATCCGTGGCTCAAAGCCATCATCGGATGGTGACCAAATTGCGACATTTTCAAACGCTTGTTCTCTGTTGCGGTTGTTTTCTTAGAAATCCGGTTCCGATACAGTTGAATGGATTCGCTATTAGACTCATTTGTTGATTCTTCGTTGACGCTTTCACCTAATTCCATGAGTATCGGTAGAGCAACCTGGTTGATTTCTTGCAGATGGCTTATTTTGTACCTCATCGGAAGACGATTCAAAATCCCAAAAGCGTGGCTCAAAATTATCGTCACTACCAGACGAAAAATCCGTACCAGAATTATCGGATTCCATTAACACCGCTAATATATCATCACCTTTTAATTTTTCCAACATAACTGAAACGCTATAATACATTTCTAAATTATTGTTCATGGTAATAATAATAAATAATAAAAAAATGCGTTACGGGACATGCATTGACAAATACCGAATGAGAAACATTTGTACCAGTAAAAACCCTATTGGGAGATATATGTCCCACCCACTAAAAATTATATATAAACCGTTATACCGTTATAATAGATTACATATAGTGGTCTTACCTTTTCCCAACGATAATCATAAAAAATAAAAAAACACGTGGATTGATAATAATTATTTAATTGCACGTTCGAGCGCGACCATATTCAAGAGATGACTGAGGAAAAAACTATAAATTATCATAAAATGATTTTTTTTTGTCATTACCTAAATAACAAAATTCCATTTGGGACCATCTAATACCAATTGCAATTCAAAATAAAACATTTAGGGCTGTACAAAGTTGTGCCGATTACATTGTCCCAATCGGTTCGAAAGGGTTAATAAGCAGAATTGTCGCATTTGGGGCTCAAAAAATCCAAGAATGATTGTTGCAAAGCCTGTCCATCCTCAATGTGTCACTATTTGGTGCGGTTTTTGGGCTGGCAGTGTGATTGGACCTTACTTATTCGAAAATGAGGCTGGTGAAACTGTTATGGTGAATGGATTGTGCTACCGATCTATGATTAATGATTTTTTATGGCCGGAATTGGAGATATTAATCTGGACGACGTTATTTCTCGAGGAGGTGATCACAATTGGCAACCGAGATCTTGTGATTTAACACCTTTAGACTTTTTTCTTTGGAGCCACGTGTAAAATAAAGTCAATGCCAATGCTCCACAATCGATTCAAGACCTTAACGATGGAATTGATGAAGTTATCGAGGACATACAGCCGCAAATGTGCGAATTGGTCAAGAAAAATTTCATGAAAAGGATATGGTGCTGCAAGCGTAACCGTGGCGTAATGGTATACCTTCCTCTTTACAATGAAATAAATATTCATTGATTTCTCTTAAAAATTATAACAAAAAATATTATACTCTGTTGTATTTTATAGGAAAGCGTCCCAGTAGTTTCCGTCTTCAGGCTGTTGGAACTTCACGAGGAGACTGTTGGCCTACTAAGATAAGCAGTCATCTTATAGTCTGAGGTCAATGTACTTCGAACAGAAGCACCAAACATCGCAAATTATTATTTTTGCGATGTAAAACTAATATTTGTGATTATTAAAATGGATTTATTAAAAAATGATTTTTTCTAAAAAATTTCTTTAAATCTTAATAAATAAAAGCTCGCTCGTAGTTGTAATCCGCCAAATAATCTCGTTTCCGGTGACCAGGATTTGTTTCTGCTTCGGCGAATGGAGCCGGAATAATTTCATTTCCCCGGCAAGCTCAATTGGATAATTATTTTCAATTAGGATACGGCACAAAAATAAATAAAATGACCTAATCTCCTGCGATTGTAGAGTAAGTGCCCCGAAGTCCTTTTAAGGCATCGAAATCGAAATGTAAGGATTACATGAATGAATTGAACCAATATGAATTTTCGTATGCACTTTACTGTACCGGTGCATATTCGCTGCCTCTTATAATATAAGCAACATATTTTAATTAGTAATTTGATTTAAATTATTAAATTATGGTATGGTTGTAATCTAAATATTTGGTAATATTCGGCTGCCATCCCAAATATGAAAATCGTGTGTCGATCCCGGATACCGCGCATTTATCGCCAAAAAATTTAATCTCGAATCGCACATCTGCCAATTAAAATTAGTTACTACGACTGTATGTTTATGTATTCTTACCACTCGTCCCTCTTTGGTAAATTAGCGTGTAGTCAATCAACCCTACTATGCCGGGCACTCCGCGTTTGGCATAATAACTAATTTTGTTCCGATTGAAATGTGATTTCTTATGAGTATCGTGTCCAAGGCTTCAGAAATAATTAATTTTCTATTAAATGTAATGCTAAACAATTTATAAATACTGCACTTACCATCGGTCTGAATTATTAAATGGATCTAATATATCTCGAAAATATTCATTATAACGACGCGTCTTTATTTTTCGGTCGTAACCGTAAACAAAGTTTGTAATCAAATTGACCCATCTTTAAAAAGCCCAATGTTCTGCAACGGTTAATATATTCCAGCAATTTTTTTTTTAAATTAAACACTGAGTCTAATTATACATAAAAAATAAATTATAAAAAAATATAAAGGCGAGCTTAAAGCTCTCGTTCGCGCCCTATCAGTCAGAATTTCAAAAGGTTGGAATTCTTGAAAAGCTAGAATTGTGAGCGCAAAAAATATTAATTAACAATTTTTTGCGTATAAAGTATTTTTTCCAATAATAACCTTTCAAATATGACTTAATCTTAACTTCTTACCTAATTGAGATTTTCACAAAGAGTGCAGATACCAATCAAATGGCTTCCACATATAAGTTATTGCATCTGGAGAAAGTTGTGTTTGTCTTTCGATATTGTGTCGGTTGACAGAGTTCGCATCTACCGCGCTTATTCAATTTGGTTTTTTTTTGGCGAAGGCTCGATCGATGGATTTTGTGCAAATTTGTTGCCACTAAGTTTGAGGTTTGTACTCAATTGTTGGATTTTACTCCGTCTATCTATATGTGGTTGTATAAGAGCTAAAGCCAAGGTTTTTAAAAATAATTTCCGTTTTATATATTGTACTGGAGGATTCTCGGTGGATAATAGAACTATTTGGCTATTTATACTTGCCAAATTTAATAAGCTGAAGAAAACTACCATTGGCCATCGAAATGCAGTTCTTGCTACATTGTATGTACCGCAAAGCTGGTCGGTAGTATTGGCGCCGCCCTTCGTGCTATTGTAAAATTCGATTATTGCCGGTAAAGATTTTGGCCCTTCTGATATTTCGCCTGTATTGTGCATCGTACTCGTAGATATTAAGATCACACATTTGTTTTTTTGGCACATATGATAATATAGTGGTTTTCTTCTGGTAACCAACAATTGTAGATTTAATCGCACGATCTTTTGTAATGGTAAGCGACGGTGGTAACAAGTTTATTTTTTTTTCATTGTGCCAACTAAAGTCGCGTTTTTTCAAGCAGCTCTAGTGCCAAAGGGTAGCACGTAAACCAATTATCTACTGTGACATTACCTCCAATGTTTTGCAAATGTCTGGTTAAACGTAATACGATTTGGTCAAGCTTATTACTCAAATTATATCGTCCTGGCGGTTGCTGTCATATTTCGCTGGCTTCCTGGGTACATATTGCCTAAACGAGCATCTTCCACCAAAGCTTTCTAATTTCCCGTCTACTGTAATAAAACGACCCACACTATAATTTTGCTGGCAATTGTCGTTTAATTTTTCAAAGATTTCACAAATTGGGGTGAGTTTAACAACCAAACGACGTCCCATGCGAGTTTCGATGTTGACAAATCGAATGCACCGCATAAGAAATTGGAAGCGAAAGTAGCTCATGGTTGCAGCAAATAGTTCCAAACCTGTGCCGTCGGTAGTCCACAAATCTCGTACATGCAAATGTGATGATTTATGCAACCCCGTTAGATACAATAACCCAAATAAAGCATTAATTTCTGTATAATCGGTGGTTGCAGCATGTTTCACGTCCTTATATTTTGTTTGTTGTTTTTTTATAAATAGATTTGTGTGTTCCACAATATCATTGATGAAAGTAAAGAATAATTGGAAACTTTCTAAGGGTGTTTTAACAGATTTCGAAAAATCTGTAAGGTTTGATGACGAACGGAAACTGTTTTTGGTAACTGCCCGTATAGGTTTAAATGCGTATTTTCTCCATATTGAGCCATCTTTACCCACTAAATCACCATCTGGCTCATCATATTCGTCGTTATTTGGATCAAATTCCTGCTCCGTTTCGGAATCATGATTGCTAAATAGCTGTAAGTCTTCTGTTTCACTAACCCATCGACAAGGCCTTCCTCCTCGCTGTCCAACTCGGCTAAGATAGCACGTAGCCGATTTTACTCACGCTCATAATCATCCATTATCTAAAGTTATCTAAATAAATACTTATTAATTATTTACTAACGTGGGTCAAAATGACCCAAATTTACTTTAAATTTTTGAACACTGTTACTAACGGGGGTCACAATGACCCAGACACTTTCTAAAATATCTACCCACCTCCTTCGAATTGCAAAACCACACTAAAAATTATTTTGATGTGACAAGTGAAGATTGAGGTTAGATATCAAGTAACATGAAGTTAATTGCAATTCGTTTTGTATGATTTTATATATTTTCATCGCAATGGGTCAATTTGACCCAGACGTTAGTAATCGAGAGGGAAGGGGGGGGGGGATTAGTTTTAAATAATTTTTCACACAAAAAAATCAACAATAAACACGCGATAAAAACAACGTGCTTGAAAAATTCCATTAAACCAAAATATCATTAGTTCTTTAACTTCTAACTTAATTTTAAGTTTATGTCGAGCATGCTCGTCAGGACGAAACGTATTGTTCGCATAACGTCGACTATTCGTCGTCATAAAGTTAAAAAAAAATACATTCGTATTATTATTCAACGAATTTTTATTTATTTTAATTCACAATAGCTTGTATTAGGTAAGTACCGTCTTCGCTGACAAATAATTAAGCAGGGAGCAAAAGTTTTTCGAAACAAAATTAAACAGTTAAAGGGTTTACGTCGAAACAAAATGGCACGCATGTGCATGACTAATAAACGCACTATTTAACTCTACCTGTCGTTTTTTCGAACAAAATCTGTGTTCTTATGAGGCAATGTATAGGAATATAGAATCACAATTTCAACGAGATTGGAATACCTCCAACTGCATCGGGGCGCTGGACATACTTAGTTAGTTTTGTTGATGTTGTGGCATCACACAACCAAAGCGATGGTGTTACTGTATTTTCTAAACTTCTTACTATTTTCATAACCTGACGTACTTTCTTTTTATTTATTTTGGATGAGAGTCCATATGGCTAGCAATATTTTAAAAATGACTTATCATTACCACCACACCAAATTTAATAAAATTAAATTTAATAATTGCCTCTAAAAACATAGTTATGGAAAATGCTTTTGATATATTCTGGTGTCATTGCGGACCGTACTCCGCAACCATTGAAGGAATATGTTGTAGACCCAAATTGACTGATACGGTTAATTATTATGAAAGATATTTAACTTAATAAAAGTTCAAAACAACGCGTTTGTATTAATGTTATGATAATGACATGGCAACATTAATCTGTTTGTAATCTTCTGTTTGTCTTCGTTTTTAAAATCTTTTCACCAAGTCACTCTGTTTTTTGAAGAAGTGAACGTATATATTTTAGTGGCGCTGGTGACAGGCCAGTTCAATTGGATTATTTGTTAAATAAGCTTATTCAGGCCAAGAAGAAGAATTGTATTCAAGTTTGCCATTTTATTTATCTTACCACGCATTACATAAACGTAGTTATACGTCGTACAAGTACATAGAATATTCAATTTATATGATATTCTGAAAAAATATGTAAAAACCATTTTGATCGAAAAATATAAAAAAAATCTGTCATTTTTATTTTCTCGTTATTAAATTTTCCACTCAATATTTTATCATGGTTTCCCAAAAAGACATTAACATTTAATAAAATTATGCAAAAGATATATGTATATGCTATATATTTTTGGTTCTTATGCTATTTTTATGTTTTATAAGTGTAATTACATAGAAAAACGACCATTCAAGTGTGTTACAATATTATTTTTTAATGGTTCGATGTGAAATAAATTTGATAATATTTTTTGCTATTGTTTCTAATCTGTAAATAATTTGATGCTGTATGGTGTTCGAATCTATCTTATAAATGTCTAGTTTATGTATATCTTCAATATAGACGGATTTTTAATGGACTTTAGATTATCAAAATTATTTAACTAGCATGAATGCGCTTTATAGGTTTATAATAGCCTGTTGAAATCTAATTTATGTTTAGTAATACACCAAGGAAACTTTTTAAATTTGTCTTAACTTTTAAAAGTTAAAGTTTGCATGTAGATACATACTAATAGTTTTCAAATGTGCACTCAATGTGATATTGCAGAAGTAGAAGTGGAACAAAAATATGGAGCATGAAATTGATATTGTTGTTCTTTCAATTATCTTTTAAATGTAAAACTTTATCATTTTATTTTTATATCGTTCTCAATAATACACATCCGGATCTACTCATGTGCAATAGTCATAATACTTTTGTTTACTAAAACCATGCAAATATGAGTGCACAGACAACAGCTGTACACACAGATAGAAACATAATACACCTCTAAGAATCTAACACAATCACAACTAATTTTCACTTTGAAGTTTATTTGTTGAAATGAACCTGTATCTACATATAACAACATAGAAGGAAAGTTTTATGGTTTTTTGCTTCCTGGAAGGAATAAATATATTTCTAGTTCATAAAGTTAAAAGTGTTTCTTTTGTGAATGTGAAAATGCATAAATAATGAGGGTTTGTTGTCTACCGTGTCACTGATTAAAACTGTGTGGATAGCTAGTACTCGTATCAGATTCAAATCACAAAACGGCATGGAATCTTTTTAATATCAATGTGATCTGTAATGGAAGTAAACGAACTTTGACTGAATTAGTTGTAACTGGTGTTTTTTTAGAGGTTCACAACTTTAAGTTGGCAACACTGTTTTGTTTGACAGCTGACATTTGCTTTGTCATTAGTTTGATTTGCCATTTCATAGTGAATAGACTCACGCCAGAGCAACGCTTGCAAATATTGCTTGGTTCTGTTCGACATGAACAGAGATCATATGCTTGTTTTGTTCAAATATGAGTGCAAACTATCATCCACATTTAACAGACAAGTAACGAAAACCGTGCACTAGAATATCGATGCACTAAAAAATGGACATTATTGGAAAAGTTACCAATTAGCTCTGAAAATCTAAACTGGCACAAACAAAACTACGAAACTCCACCAGATATCCAGCGGCAGTGGTTAGCTATACAGTCTGCCATAACTACCGCAGCAGAAAATACTATTGGCAGAAGACCACCACAATAGCATTTACAAAAAATGACAAAGGTTTTTTATTAAAAGAAATCGATATAGTAAAGTTACTGTTAAAATTTCAAAATTAAAACGTTCACTATACATTAAAATTATTACTTCAATTTCTAACTGAAGCAAACAAAACGAAAAAGGTATAAATAAACAAATAGTTCTTCAGGCTGGTTCCCTCTTACCTGTTCTTTGATAAGCGAAATTCATTTTTATGCTCTGCAATGGTTGTTATTTCCATAGTTAGTGAAATGGTGTTCAAGGTCCAAGAATCGGTGTTCAGTAGTACATTTCCTATAAAAGCGGCATCCAACAGCGTTCTTTTATTTTCAAGAGTACTGGCATCTGGTCTTACTCGTCATCGGGGTTCTTTAATAAAAAACAAGTTAAACTTTTTCTGAAGACTTCCGATTCTCTTAATATGAACAGAATAGTACAGGCTCCAAACAGTTACCGCATATTCTACTTGGGATCTAACATACGCAACGTGACCCCTAAATGTATTGTTTCTTAAACTCTCTGTTGGATGTTATTGGTAAGCAAATGTCGGTCAATACGGCCGCCCGGCTATCAGCGGTTTCGGAGTGGAGGTGCCTGTAAAAAGGGCACTAAACTATGCTCAATTATGTGAGGCATGACCTGCTGAATTTGGATTAAATAACACCCCTGTTGGGTTTTTGCAAACTTGTTAAGGTGATTCTCCCCTGTAGAGAGTATTGGAAGAGTGGTCTTGTTAATGAGTGTCTCTCATTAATTTTCTGTAATTAGTTTTATACAATAAATATGTTAAATTTTATTTTTATTGTTTTATCTTTTTAAATACTTTACCTCATTTGTATATTTTTGTTGAGTTTGTTGTGACATCGTTATGGAAAAAAATGAGTACGTTTTATGACAAATATATAGTTTGCTACAATTGTTATAACTGATATACATTCTGGCCTTAGTTGAACTAACAAAACATAGAGTCCTTAGCAAGGATCTATACCAGTAAAAAATTATGCAATTTTTGTTTATAATTTTCATCACTAGTCGTTATAAAAAGCAAAGACACAACGGTTGGGTATTAATAATTGTACCACAATAAAATACAATTAGTACTAAAAAAATCCGTTGATTTTAATTATTAATAAAAAATATTAATCAGTTGTTAAAAGATGTTGTTTATTTAATTAATTTAAATATAAAAGTGAGCGTAATTAAAATACACGTAATTACACCGTTAAATTCGTCATCGACGGCTCCAAGCTCGATGGTAGAGTGGGAGCTGGGTATTAAATGTGGGTCTATCCTTTCGTCTCCATGTTTACTGCAGCGTCTACCAGGCTGAAGTTATAGCGATTGAAAAGGTCATGAACTGGTTGAGACATAATGTAATATCGTTGAATGGTATAACTATTTATGTGGGCAGTCGGGCGGCCATTCTTTCACTGGATTCAGTTTTCCTGGCGTTAAGGGTGGCGTTGGATTGGCACATATCTCTTAACGAGATGAGTGAACTATTCAATACGCAGTTGGTCTGGGTTCCAGGCCATTCTGATGTTGAGGGAAATAGCAGGGCAGATGAATTAGCAAGGTACGGTACGACTCTCAGAATGGAACCAGGGAGAGAATGTGTAGGTAGGCCTATGTCTGTGCCGAAAGCAGCAAGCCATAGGAAAGCAATTACATTGGCAAATCCTAGGTGACTCGCAAGTTCGATTGACGGGGTAGCAAAACAAGTATGGCCTGAGCTGAACTTGAATCGCTCCAAGATCTTAATCACACTAAGGAAGCGTGATTTATGTAGTTATTATACGGGTACTTACCGGACATTGCCTCTTCGGAGATCATGCGGGAAAGCTGGGTCTGGATGGAAATGACTTCTGTAGAAGCTTCAAGGAGGAGGAAGCTCTCTTGTTCACTTCCTATTATCATGCCCTGCGGTAGCTGGTAGAAGGCATGATCACTTGGGAAAATACACTATAGACAGCCTCTCTGATTCCGAAAGCTGTAATGTGCGAGATCTTGTACGCTATATTAATTTAGTACTATGGTTTTAAAGGGAGTTTAATGATGCCGGATCCTGTGGTGGACAATAGGCCATAATTGGCTTAAGTGTGCAAAAGCAACCACTGAAACCTAACCTAGCCTAAACTATCTGTAATTCGATTTTGTTGATATTGTAAGTATTATTATGCGATTTCGTTTTCTGTGGAATTACATTATCTTGTATTTGTTGATATTATAACCGTTCAGTATCTCGGGTTTATTTGATGGTATAAAACATTTTAACGTCATCTGCGTATATGAGTATATTAGAATTAATTATGATATCTGTAATTTGGGCAATGAAAACAAGAAATATTCAGGATCCAATGTGGGATCCTTCAATTATCACTTAACGGATCTGTTAAATATGGGTTGAACAACTCAACGCATTTAACTGAGAATACTAACCTATAAAGACTTTCGAGTGTCTTTTTATGACAAATAGAATCAAATGCTTCGCTGAAGTGTGTATTGACTACGTATATTTGGTGGTGTTTTTCAATTTCATTGATCACTCTTCTAGTGAATTCAACTAAATTAGTACTAATAGATATTTCTGGTAGGATGGTATGAAATTGATTATATGGTAATAAATTTTCAACCAACAAGGGTTGACTTCGTTGTTTTTCTGAAACGAATCAGCGATTATGTTTTTTGATTATACAAGACAATTTTACCAAAAGAACTGTAAGTTTAACTTATCGCTTTAGAATGCAAGTGGAGTATATTTAAGAATTTAAGATGTATGTATGAACATTGGCCATTGTGTACATTGGTATTGTCTTGGCCACAATTATTCACCCACCATTTTTTTTACGACGTTTTTATATAATAGATAAAATGAAGTTATTGATAAATTGTGAAATCTTAAACCCCTAGAAATAACTTATATATAAAATTATTAGATTCCCCTGTAAACATAAATTTTATCCCATTCTGTACATTAAGTATTTCTGCGTTTTACTTTACTCTACAAAAGTCCATGTTTTGCGGCACACATTCAAACAAATTGCAACCTCTTTCATGCGCCTAATTTCTGTGTTGATATTTCTTAAAAACATGTGCTTTTTACACAATAACTGTCTTAATCGTAAATTTCAAATGTTGCTGAAATAAAAAATAAATAAATCCTTTGACAAGCATTTTTATTTGAGCAAAGTACTCAAATAAAAATCGAAAATCTCTTATATACACATAATTTTTCGACAGCTGTTAATTGAAATTAATTTTGATTTTCCTTGTTTCTCGTTTTTTGTGCTTTCTAATTTTCACAATTTCTAATTTAGATTTGATTTATGTGTTAATTTTATTTTCGATTTTTTTTTCTAGCATCCAATAATTAATAATAGACCGATTTTTTGTACGTGTACGAGTATTTGCCTTGTATATATCTTGATTTTTTGATAGGATTGAAATACGAACAGAACGTCAATAAGTTAAAACGATAAGAATTTATAAATTTGGGATGATAATTAGAGTAGATCGCAAATTGGATTATGTCTAGCGTTAAATTTTGGATTAATAAAAATAATGTTGGGTATTAAAAGGATTAAATATTTGAACGTAATTAATAAATGAAAAGGATGTTAAATTGTTCACGAATTAATTAATTCGCAAAGCGATTTGAATTTATTACTAAACCAATTTTTTAACAGTTTTTGTTGTTTTAACCTTCCTCAGGAACTCTTATTTTGATCTCTGCTTACCGTAATTGTTAATGCTGGTAGTTCGAACCTAGAGTGTATTCAAAACATTTTCCTTAAAACTTTAATAAGTGATTTAATCATTTTTAATTGAATTTTTTTTTTCACAAGCTGATTTAACTCCACAATCCGAAATAGTTAGTTAAGGATTATATTTTTTATTATTTTATCATTAATCAAATGCGCACGTTTGTGTTATTCGTACATAAATTATATCCTGGTTTACATAAGCGAATCCCTTTGACAATAGTAACATTTTTTGGTTAGTCATAACTTTTGATAAACTCGATTTGTATCGATCGATTTTACTTTGGTTTGGATGGTTTTAGTTTTAATAAATTGTTTTAAATATTGTTTTGTTACCTTTTTTGAAAATAATAGGTGTGATGAATATCTCTTTAGCACCCTTTGGCCGATGTACTTCGATGATATGTTAGTTTTCGTTTTTTTTCTGTCACATTTCTTCTGGATTAACGCTATCTGATCTGGAATTAGAAGGATTAGCTGATAAATCTAACATTTTGGTAGATGCCTTATTAAGTTTTGGTAATTTCGGCATTGGTGGCAAAATATCCGAATACTGAATCCTAATGAGAGTGTTATCTATCTTTCCTTTGAACAATTTTACGAATCGACCTATTTTAAGTTGTTTGTTATTTGTATATTGAGATTTTACTATTCGAAACCAATTCTCTGCATTAGCATTTGATAGGTGCTCTGGAATACCGAATTGTTTGGAATAACAACTTGCCCAAAATGGCAAATAGGCCAAATACTTTTTTATGACAAATGTAAAGAATCTCGGGTAAAAGTTACTTTATGAAGATGATACGCAAACTCAAGAACAACTTGCGGAAGCATTAAATACGGCTCGCCCAGTTATTCCCAAACGTTTACATGCTATGGGAAAAATTCAAAAGGAGGGAAAATGGGTGCCGCATGAGTTGATTGAGAGACAGATGGAAAATCGAAGAGCCACTTGCGAAATATTGCTTTCACGGCATGAAAGAAAGAGCTTGCTGCACCGAATTGTTACGGGAGATGGGAAGTGGATCTTTTTTAAGAATCCCAAACGCAAAAAATTGTGGCTTTCACTTGGTAAAGCATCAACATCGACGGCACGACCAAATCGCTTCGGAAAGAAGACAATGCTCTGCGTTTGACGGGGCTAGAAATAAATCGTCTACTATGAGCTGCTGAGACAGGACGAAACTATCAATGGGTAACGCTAAAACCTGCCGGAATGGGGCACGAGACACTAACACTAGTACATATGTAGATATCCGGTATGGCATAAAAGATTTTGATCCAATTGAGGAATGGAGCAGCTAGGCGATATAAATCCTCATCTGTTGAAAAAAGGAAACATTCTGAAAATTTTATGAAAATATATGTTACGGAAAACTAATGAAGCTATCCGGAGCACAAATGCGCTGGAATACTAGATAAATGTTATTGCAGCCAAACAAAGTTATTTATATTAACGCAACAGATGGAGTGGTTCGTAATCCAAATTTTTGTTCACTCCTCAATTTCTCTCGCATTTACTACTAGGTATGTGTAGTACAAATATAAAGCAGCTTCACTCCTATAAGCGCATTGATGGCAATCAAACATACTTTGCAGCACGTTAACTCTTCATGTCATCGCGCTCCTATCGTCCAGACCACCATCAAAACCCTCGGATTATCACTTGTTCTGGTCGATGGCGCATGGCTTGGCAGGGCTACACCTGACCAGTTTCGATAGCGAAGGACAATACTTTGAATAAACCATTTTTTATATTTCTGTTCAAATTTTTCAAAAAAACCCGAAAATTTAGTTGCACACCTAGTACATATGTAGTTATCCTGGATGGGATAAACGATTTTGATGCAACTAATCAATTTATTGAATACGCGGGATCATTAGAGTCCTATATCCAAAATAAATTGGAGTTTATTTGGAGCAGCTAGACGATTTAAATTCTGGTTTGTTGAAAATAGGAAACAATCTGAAAATTTTACGATAAAATGTGTTACGTAAAGCTGAATGAAGCTATCCGGAGCACTTTATATCATAATGATGTGCCGGAATATTAGATAAATTTTATTGTAAACAAACAAAGTTATTTATATTGACGCAACAGATGGAAGAGTTCGTAATCCAAGTTTTTGTTCACTCCTCAACTTCTCTCGCATTTACTACTAGGTATGCTTAGTACAAATATAAGGCATCATAACCCCTATAACCGCATTGATGGCAATCAAACATTCTCACATAAGAAAGTAATTGAACAAAAAATATTTTGTTTGCTGCTCAGATTTTTCAGGGGCCATACAAATATAGAAGGGAATTATTGATGATAAACTGTTTATTGAGTTTTTATTCAATTTGCTGCTCAAGGTATAACGCTTTTCAGAAAAGGTACCAATATCTTTAAAACATATTAAACCCACCTAGAAAAAATATTAAACCCAAGAAGATCAAGTAGAGGACGCAGATTATGAGCAATTAAACAACAATATTGATGTACCATTTTCTAAAAGATTTTCAGGAAATTTAAATTTAGTTCTTACAGAAATCGGCCGCCATAAGAATCAGAAAGCAAGTGACCCTAACGAAATAACAATTGTACTAAAGAGGATTTTACTTATTTATTTTCGTGGAGTACAAAATACATATTCGCAATATTTTTCAAAATACATATTCACTTAATTGTGTGTAAAATGTGTGAAATTATTTTTTAATTCGATAAAGAAGCCAATCTTAAAACTTAGTAGATTTTTTAATTATTTAAAATTAAAGACATACATTACCTCTCACAGGCACCCATTTTTTCATGTATACAGTAATGTTTACGAAAACTCATTTGAATAAAATGAAATACTTATCTGGAACGCAGTTTACGCTACAGTTACAATAAGCCTGTAGGAAATTCAAGAAAAATTTATCAGTCGGGTTTATTCTAGGTAAAGATGTTTAAATTGTTTATGAATAGATTTCAGTGAAATGCATCAAATACGATCAGTTGCAGTCTGATCTTTACACTGTTAACATCGTAAGCGAAAAATCGAGTGACAATTATTTAAAATGCCTCTAAGAAGAAAATTTAGTACTGAACACGTGCTCTTATAATAGCTTACCACACAGCTGGCACATCGTGAAAGTGGCAGATTTCTTAATACAAGACGTAGTGGAAGACAAAGAGCAACAACATCTGCATATGATCATTTAATAGTGATTACTACCAAGATGAATAGACACAAAATAGCCCCGGGAATAACCGCAGAATTAAATGTTGGCCACCAAAAACCAGTTAGTGTTTCTACGGGTAAACGTCGCCTACAAGAAGCGGACTGCATGTCCGTATTGCTATGAAGAAACCAATACTACTTAAACAAAATAAGTAAAAGCGACGTAAATGGGCCCGTGAACAGCAACATTGGACGATAGCAGTGACGTGCCAAAAAAGGCACGTTGTTGTGAAAATAGACGGAACACTGAGAAAAGAAGGATAGCGACAAATTTTGGAGAACCACGCAATACCTTCAGGAATTTGACTTTTTTTTTTTTTTCTTGGCTATCTTCGTCATTTAGAGGAAGAAGGAGCGATTAAAGTTATGGAATGACCTCCCCAGAGCCCTAATTTGAACTCTATTGAGTTACTGTTGGAAGAAATAGACAGGGCAGTACAGCAATCAGCTCCTACATCAGCTACTGTTATATGGAACACACTTCATCAACAATCAATTTGAAACGCAATAACGCCAGAAACTCTGGCATAACTTATTGCGAGAGTGCCTCGACTGTGCGCTGCGATTGTTCAATCAAGAGGAGTTCACATAGATGAAAGTAAAATTTAAATTAAGCGTTTTAATGTTGACATTTATTTAGTATGTTGCCATAAATATATTTGTGTATTTACCTAAAATATAAATATTTTCGCATTTTTACTGCGTTTTTATATGTTTTATGCTGTTTTTGGCAGTACGTAAACACTTACGAGCAATAGTGTACCTAGATCAAAAAATATCTTCAAAATTCACTTGATAGGCACCCGTTATCAAAACGAGAAAGCCGCCAAGCTGAACTTCAGCGATATATAAAGATACATAGCTAAAAATATTACCTTTTGTTTGTGAGTTTATGCCCAATTAGCGTGCATGTCTATTATTAACAAATAGCCTCGAAATAGCCCTCGAATTTTCTCATCGAATTTTAGACAAACAATATGTCTTGGTCCAAATACACCTGGAAATACGACGTGCAATGCTTTAATAAAGAAGAAAAATATACACGGTACCCTTTCATTCCAGATTTCAGGTGGTATGCTTAGGACAGCTATTTTGTTAATTACAAACAAAATAAAGAAAAAAATATGAAACATACTTTTAAATTTGACCGTGAGTCTCTCTGGAGCCTGACGCTAAAAATTCCGTTCGGGTTTCAACACGGAATATTTAAGCTTAGATAGGGTTTACGAGCGCCCAAGCGGCGTATTTTTATCGTACCAAATAAACTAAGGGAAAAATGAGTCCCGCTATAAAATATTATCACAACTCCTCAGAAAAAAACTACAATACAAAATAAATTATTTATTTATAGTTTGTATAATTTGGTGGTTTATATCGCATGCTAAATCGTCTCACTAGCACTTCCAGAAAGAACGTATTCATATCTAATTAAAAAAAGTAAAACAAATAGTTTAACATTCGATTGAACTCTTGCATCTTACGACAACAACTGACCAGTTAATATTGGTTTGTAGTTGTATAGTTAAAATTGTTTACTGTTAGAAAGACATGAAAGTACTAAATTGGACATATCAGTAGCGGTACATAAGTATATGTATTTATATATTTCTTTTATGAAAACTCAAGAGGGACATATTTATACCAATAGGGGCGACCGGGTTAAATAAGAAAGAAGCAACAAAGTATTATTGGAACGACGGATAATTTTAGAACGGAAGTGGTTTATAGTTACTCGTACCTTTATGGGTATCAAAAATAAATATGTAAATCAAGCTTATCGTGAAAGTTTGCAAAATACAATTGCTGAGTGATTAATATCTATGATGAAACATGGTCTATTATAATTAAAAAATCCAAGATGTATTGAATGAAGAAGACGAGTTCAGCAAAATTGCAATATAAATTTCATTATTTCGGACAAATAATAACGACGCAGGGCAGCTATTAGGCTGGTTATATATAGCATTATATAACTTCGTGCCAAGTATATGCCCATGTCAAAATGACCAGTTTTTTTCGAATAACGTGGCAACTGAATTACTCGAGCTCATACATACTACTCCTACTGCATTCGAATGAATTATTCGAAGAAACTTACTTGAGCGAACTGTCTTTTTCACATCGATCGGTGTTTCTCTTCACAAGTGCACCATCACCATTACAAAATTTCCAAAACTAGTATCTTCCTTCGACTCACCATGAAGATGAGGAGGCTGTTTTGTTGGCATATTTATACCTAGATTAATGCCAAATACAAGTCAGATTATTTTTTATTTAATCTTGCAATTTTAAAAATTAAGAAACTTTCCTGAACACAAAATATTTTTTTATTGCGGAAATTAACAAATGGAGGGGTGAGTATATTGTGGCCTAATCATAGATCTCGAGTACGCCACACTTGATTTTGAAAGCAAAAAATTAAACTTCCCGAACTTTTGGTGGAACCGTCTTGTATAATCAAAAAACATTTTCGCTGCATAAAATTCAGAAAACCAACAACACTTGGTTGAAAAAATATTTTTTAAATATATTTAAATCTTTTAATTATTTGTCATTTTTTGCTGAATTTCTAAATATCATTGCAAAAATTGAAAAGCTCGCATTGAAGTTACCACTTCCGGTACACAGGTTTTCACCAAGTTTTGCAAGGCTCTCGGAATTAATGGAAAAAGTTCAAGTATCAAGTTAGTTAATCCGCCTGAACTGTAGAGAGGCTGAATTATGGTGAACAATATTTTTTTTGTCGAGACTCTTATTCCAGTAAAATTAGAAAAACATGATCTGAACTAATTTTGTTTAAAATTTACATACATACATACTTATCAAAACATTTAAAAACTATGAAAAACCTCCTATCGAAGCAGCCATTTCCGACGGACCGATGTAGGTAAAAAATCAATGGGGTCTCCCAATTTTTGGTAAAAATTAAAGTATGAAGTTTTATCATGATTAATCATTTGGTTTAGGCTGTACAGGTACATAATTTAGATGAAAATTAGATTTTGAAAAAAATCGTCATTTCCACTTAAATTTTGGAAAACTAATTTGGACCAGTATTGTTGCAAAAATAATTAACAATCTTTTAGTTCATAGTCGTTTTTCTCATAAACGATATACTTTTCAAAATATTTGCAAAAAACGAAAAATCTATTATAGTGGCTGCCACTTCCGGTGAACCGATTTCAGCCAAAAAATTTTATGAAACAAATCCAAAATTGATTTTTTCGATCACAGCGGATTTTTTAGTAGTAATTTGTTTATACTTTTTCGGCCGATATAGGCCGATTTTTTTGTTGTCGAGAAATCCGAAATCGAAAAAGTTTCATAACAGACCGCCAGAGTACTTATGGATTTTATGCAACTTTCTGATAAAAAGTTTACTAAAAAATTGAGAACATGATGAAAATAATCGAAATTCGACAAACTTTACCGTTACATACAATTTTTAATGTAAAAATATTTTGATATTTTCAGAGGTTAAGAATCTTGTGAAAAAGGTAAATATTGCAATCTGCAATAAATATTCATCTCGTTCATACTATCTGATATTTATGGAACTATGTAAATTATGAAACGAATTAAAAATAAAAAACAAAAAGGGATACACATACAGAATTTTTGTATGAATATCTCTCGTGGGAGAGTTAAACTATGTCTATATAAAACAATACAAAGTTTAGAATAAATAATATCAGAGCTACCTACTGTAATAAACTGGACAAGTGGTGCAGTTGTTAAAGCTTCGGCACTTGGACCGGGAGGTGCTGGGTTCGAATCCCATCAGAGGCTAGATGCAAATCGAATTTTCATCATCGATTACAATCGGTGATGCTAATAAATACAACTAAGACCCTCTGATGGAGTGCAGAATTCCGTGTCACGCGCCGACTCACCTTCCATGTCAATGTACAGGTTGACATGGAGCTTGCAATGTGCAGGTGGTATACTGTAGTTGTGTGAGTAGGTGAAGTAGGTGGGTTAATGATGTGGAGTGAACGAGTGGTATCACAATGGGCCTAAAAATTGGCCTAAGTGTGCAGTAAGCAACCACTGAAACCTAACCTACCCTACCTAATGTAAAAGAGCCAAAAGAGTTTGCCTTTTGTTAGCTTAAGCTTTAATTTAGAGGCGCAGCTTTTTGTTCTGTGCAATCAGTGCAATTTAATATTTTTTGAAACCTTAATTTTATTCATATTTTTGTAAATCGAAACGTAATTGATCAGTTTCATTTTCCAATTAATAACATATTAGTTGGTCCCATAAATAAAACATAATTAGAAAATCAATTAAAAAACGAATTTACACTCCGATTCCGCTTGTGGTGACATTTGCTGTTTCAAGTACCTCCTGTACTATGAAATCAGTGCTTGACCAAAACATGTATCGTAGTCACTTCATAAAATAATCGGTGTATTTTATGTTTTTTCTAGTTACCTGAACATTTCACACAACTCAAAGCTTTTACTTCTTTCTTTCACCTCAGGACACTTATAGGTATAGCAACTGGCTCACTTTTAACACAATTAGCAGATTTTTGTATTCACTTGGAACAATAAATGTCTCGACTAGTGGAATCGAGGTGTTAACAAGGTAATAATTTTTTAAATTTATAAATGCTCCTGTTTAAGATCGTCTTTTCTGACTAACTTCAGTATAAAATTTGTTGCTATTCATCCAAGACAGTAAGTCATTTTTAAGTTGTTAATTCTAATATTAGTTACAATTAAATTTATATTGGTTATTTTCTAATGCAACATAAACATAACATTAAGGTTTCCAAGAATACTTCATAACAAATTCATAGATGACGGTGAGTGAACTCTTTTCGTAATAACTAAGTTCCTTGCTAGAGCACAGTGGTATTCGTTTCAATTGCGCATATCATAGTTGTATGCATTTGCTGTTTTGCGAAAAACCCTTGTAGCCAATATTATTGAGAAGCAAGCATTGAACCTAATAAATTAGCCATAAACAACCGTGCTGTTTTTGTCGAAAGCGGAGTGAGAATCAACACCGAGTACTACATAATTTTTTTTCCTTAAAGAGCATTCGATACCACGTGTAAAAGCGATGTACAGAAATTAATATTACTGCTTCCAAAATAGTACTCCTTTACTTCTTCAAAGCAAAACTAACTCAAGAGTGGTGTTATGTAAATTTACCTCTGATAATTTACCTCTCATCATATTTTATATGATGCTGCATCTCCAGACCCAAAGAATTTGGCTTTCTCGTTTTGGCTCGTATATGGGGATATACGGTCAAAAAATTATGACAGTACATATCTTATATGTATCCGTTATAGAGATAAATAGGTTCTACTGTAAAATTTGTCACTTAGAATTTCACGCATAATAAAAACTATTACTTACAAATTCCTCAAAGAACACTTTAAAAAACGTTTACTTAGCGCATATTAGTTAGTTTATCAAACACAGGGACAACCAATACTTATGTAAATTGATAATAAGTATACTTCACATAAAAAAGGTGTGAACATTTATATTTTTTTCAATTTTTATATTAGTCGTACTGATCAGTTACATATTTTGGGACCAAACAGGTTCCTTCAATGGAAGAAGTATGCCTGGAAGGCCGGTAATAACAAGAACGCCTACACTAGATGAAGCTGTTCTCAATAAAATAACAGTACAAACTAAGACAACCGCAAGAAAATTAGCTCGCGAAGTTAACGTGAATCAAAATGTAACCTAGACAATTTTAAGTGAATAACAATTACAAATAGATTCAAAAGATTCAAAAAAATGGATAAGATATTTAAAATTTAAAGGTGAAGGGTTTTTAGTTTACAAAATAACTTCCAGCATACATTTTGGCTAAATGTGTTGTTGGAAAATTAGGAGTCACAATAAATACTTACCACTTGATACCCAAATACATTTTAAAGAAGCTCGGGCCCGGATTTCTCAGAAACCGAGACCCATTGCAATCGATTCGCAGCGCCCACTAACACAAATTTTCCGAAAATTGATTTTCAAGAACTGAAAAATTTGTCAACATCTGTACGTCTATTTCAAAGATCAAATGAAAATGGCATCAAATATTGGCCATTTTCCAGCAACGACTAGACGTACAGACAACAATTGTCCAACGTTAAACTAACGTAACCTTTAATGGTCTTATAGACAATTTTAAAACTTTTTGTGGTGGAAAAACTGTTTTATAGGTAAATGAGAAACAAATGCGGTGAACTAAATTTTAAAGTTTAGTCGTAAAATAAAGTTGAGTTGCCGTAAATTACATGCTCTAAATTTTTAACACGTTTTTTACATGCTTAACCATTTTTATGGTTATAATCGATCTAGCCTAACTCAACATAAGCACGGATTGATATTTAATATGCAAACATACATTATTACATAATATTTAGATAGAAAAGTCAACGACTTGAGATATTATAACGTGTTTTTTTATTTATTTGGCTCTAGCTCCAAATTTGGTGCCATTTGGCCCAGTTTCAAATTACAATTTTTGATTTACAATTTTTTTTTTAATTTATCAATCATCCACCTTTCACTCATTGATCCCCTTTCATACTTCTATCTGATTCATTCTAATAAAACCATACACATTCTTATACACTTTCATTCCCATTCGTAATAATTCTGGCAAATTCCTTGCACTCAAGAGAACATCGAACATTTGTCTGCTCTGATTAAATGCAGAGCATTTTAAAATCAAATGTTCGATGACCACACTCAATTGCGTTTCTTGAAGCATTTTTTCCAATTTCCATGATTCAGTCTCACTCGTTCATTATAACGTGTGTAACATTCAGTGGTAACGTTATTTATCCACCGGATAAAAAATTGTATACCTTCGCTCCTAGCGAGAGCGGATAATTTATAGATTTGTCCAAAATAAAATTAGTTTATGTGTGCTGAAAAAATATTCAAACTGACATTTTGTATTGGCGTATTTGCAACTTAGATTTTTCTGTTTAAATATATTTCTGGTATAAGTTTAAAGCATGTTGAAAATTAAAAATACAATCGTTAAAAAAACTTGACCAGTATCTTCCATACATAACATTTAACTCGCTTTTTCAACAAACCTCAAAAAGCTTTTAAAAAATTATAAAACAAAAATTGTGCTGTTTATATAAATCAAAAAAGATTTATTACCAACTTTGATTTATTAGTGAGCTGAATTTTTTTGTTTGAACTTTCAGACTTTTGGAATGATTTTGTTTTATTAATTTTCTGATGAAGATTTATTTTAATGCTATCACGAAAAGTTGTTTAGTAAGAATACAACTACAACCTGATTATGATAATGAATGTATGACGCAAGCAAACGTTATCTCCTCTAAACTAGGTTCACAGCCAATTAATAGATACGGTAATACAATTACATAAATTAAATGGGACATTTGGAAGCCAAGCCGCGTTGTAAATAACCACAACAATATTCTAGCAATTATTATAATTATTATTAAATCGATGGTGTTGATTAGTAACTGTGTATATAAATTATTCTTGTTGTTTCTTAGTTTTATAAATAAGTTGCATGTCTAAAAACCATTTATATTCGTGAGAATTTAACAGAAATGTAATCTAACTCATATCATTTCTTTTTAACTTTTGCTATTTTATTTATACCCGTTTATGTTGTTTGATAAAACTGCAGTTTTTTCCATTCGTTATATTATTGAAAATCAACAAAAAGGAAAGCCAAAGTATTTAGTTGTTCATGCACAAGGAAAATTACGGTTTTATGAACGAAAAACAATTATATAAGTTACAGCAAAAACAAGAAAATGATTCGAGCATTTTTTGTGCTTGTTTTTTAACTAAAACTTTTTTTTTCGGTTGAATTCTTAGATAAGCATAAAAAAGTAACGAAACGTCTTATCGAAAACACTTAAATTATATGTTATTATTTAAATTTACCATTTTTGTTAAGTTTGAAGTTCTTCTAGAAAAATACATAAAGGTACTAAAACAAAGTAAAAGTTTTGTCATGGATTTCAGGTAGAATACATACTCCTTGTTCCAAGAGGTTGTTTCTACGGCTTCATAAATTCTGCTTCGCGCTTTATTTGTATTTGCATCATAGAACGAGACACAAAGGAAAACTAACAAACAATAAAAGCTTCAACTACTAAAGATAGTTTAATGTATGATTCGAATAGCTACACAAACAACTGGTTTATTCATAAGCTTTAGTTGCAAAACTACCAAAAATAAAAATTTCAATTCCAATGTAAAATTGCAAGATACTCGTAATAGGTCTAACTACGAATAACTCATGGCTGACCAAATTATCAATTTATACTTTCAATAGACAAACAATGGTCCAATTTACAAAATGTAAATTTGCTCTGTAACCGTAACATTTTTGGTAAGTACTAAAATGGAATTACATTCTGTAAAGTTTACAGTGACAAAACAGGTACAGTAAATTTTACAGAATTATTTTATTAAAAACTTGTTTAACAATCCTTTTGAAATTCTCGAGTTTGTGTATTAATTTGTGCAAACTTAAAGTCTTGCGACTACAATATTGGGTGTGTGAATTTGACTCCGGCCTTTTTTATTAAAATAAAACACATTTGCTTGTTTAGAAAATGAAAGAATTATTCATTAAAAATATGCTGCTTCTGCAGTTATAACTTTCCCCCATCTTTGAGGCAATTTACGGATTCCCTCTCTGAAGAAATCCTGTTATGTGGAAGCGATCCAATCAATAAGCCAATTTTCTATGTCTCATGAATACAGCGGGTGGTGCAGAACTTCCCAGTTCTGTTCTTTTAAATAATTTTACACAGCGTTTGCAACATGTGATTTTGCATTGTCGTGCTGAAAAATTAATTTGTTGTATCTATTCAGCCATTCTGATTGTTTTTTCTCTTTAGCTCGCTTTAATCGTATTAGTTGTCGTCGGTAGACATCGCCATTGATAGTCACTCCTTTCTAATCCCACCAGATGCAGAAAATAACCTTTCGGCGAGATATTCGCTTAGTAACTATTCAATGCAAAACACATTTACTTTGTGGTCTTTAGAGCAGTATTTCTTAAATGGTTTTTCGACGTTCGCGGCCTCTTTATGTTAATTAATGTGGAACCCAGTTGCTTGCTTTTTAAACCATTCCGATTGTTTGTAAACGTTTTGCAACAGTTGATAGATCAGCATTTAATGCTACAGTTAATTCTGATTGTGTTGTAGAAGAATCTTCAGCCAATAACGTTTCCAATTCAGCATATTTATATAACAGTAATATGGTGTCTTAGAGGCCTACAATTTACCGGATTATCAAAGAATTTGAAGAAAGAGGGACTGTGGCAACTATTCCAAAGTGTGTGTGCAACAACATATAGTCGGAACACCAGAAAATATTGCTGCTGTACGTGAAAGCGTACGAGATAATCCAACGACATCAATCAGACACCGTGCACAAGCAATTGGACCTCGATGATCAACACTAACCAATATTTTGAAGAGAGACTTGGATGTATTCCCGAATGAAATTCAATTAACACAAGGGCTGCTACCAAGAGATTATTTGCATCGCCGTACGTATGCTTATAAGTTGCTTGACAATTACAATCCGGATTTTTTTTAAATAAATTATGAGTGACGAAGCTCATTTTCACTTAAGTGGACATGTAAAAAGATAAAACAGCCGTGTCTGGGCAGTCGAGAATCCACAAATTCAGTAATCACCATTACATCCCTTTGAAAGTGACGGCATGGTGTGCAATTTGGGCTGCACGTGGACCATGATTTTACGAAAATCCGAATGGTTCAGCTGTTGCAGTCACTTGCGAATTTTATCGTGTTATTATTATAAGGAACTTTTTTGGACCATAATTGCATGTCATTGGTTTGGTGAACATGTGGTTCTAACAGGACGGTGGTCCTTGCCATACTGCTAGAGAAACCATGGAATTCTTACGAGACATGTCCACAACAGTTAATTTCGGTGATGTGGGTTGGCCTTTGCGGTCCCCCGATTTCTTTCTATGGGGTTATCTTAGAAGTAAGGTTTATGCAAATAAACCATAAATAATATTGAACAACCTTAAAGAAACATTAGAGAAGAAATTAACATGATGCAGGGTTAAATGTGAGAGGCGGACATTTGGTAGACATTACCTTTCATACATAATTCCAAATATTATTGTAAATACACGATGTGTAAACATTATTCTATTTAAAAATAATTTATATGCAAAAAGTAGTAAACCTTTCGGGTGGACACCTTGGACTAACAGAAATCCAGCAATAAATCACACAGTGTAATTCTAAACAAAAATTGATGTCAGAGTTGAGGCAAAATAATAACACATTGATCTTCAAGTCCGTTTCACGTTGAAGTAATCCATTTTGTTTTAGAACCGCTTTGAGTCTTTCTGGCATCGAATCTACGAGTTTTTACTCCTAATGTCATGAAAACACCTGCCCAATCACCGGACGTCAATGTTATTGAAAACTTCTGGTTTAAACTTGAAAGCGAAATCAGAAACCATGAGATTGATAAAGTAATGAACTTAAAAAAGGCATTGTTAGAAGAGTGGAGCAAAATAACTCCTGTACTCTGGTTCACTACTTTATCAATCTCATGGTCTCTGATTTCGCTTTCAAGTTTAAACCAGAAGTTTTCAATAACATTGACGTCCGGTGATTGTGCAGGTGTTTTCATGACATTAGGAGTATTCCAAATGAGACAACTTTAAACAATTTGGGATTTGTGTATCGGATCATTGTCCTGGTAGAACCGAAAATGATCCTTAATATTTAACTTTTCAGTACTTTCCTCCAAATTTCTTTGTAGTATAGCTAAATATACATTTTTGATCAAATTTCGTCATACAAGCCCATAACATAACATGACCTCCACCGTGGTTAGCAGTGCTTCGTAAATTTTTAGCTGCCAGCTCCGTTTTAGGCTTTCTCTATACGCAGTTTCTTCCGTCTGATCGAAAAGGTTGAATTGGCTTCCATCAGCAAATAAAACCGTATTCCAGAATGTTTCATTTTTGCTTTTATGGTCTTGGGCAAATTTAATTCTAGCCTTACGACTAACTTCACTAATGTACTACTTACTGTGGGCAAAAAGTAGTAAGACTTTTTAATTTAAATTTCGCGCGGAAAACCCTTCGTCGAAATATTTTTTTTTTCTATGTTGGTATGACTGTCAGTGACATCTGTGCCAAATGTCACATCAAAATAATCATTAGTGTTTAGTATACGCTTGTCTTTCTAGCGGAATCAATTTTATGGTGCCGAATCGTTCAGAATGTTACAAAAGGCCTTCGCTGATAATTGTATGTCGCGAGCAAGTATTTTTGATTGGTACAAATGGTTCAAAGAAAGTCGAGAACGTGTTGACTACGAACCACGTCTAGGACGACCATCAACATCAACTGATGATCAACTCGTTAATAAAATCAAGGAACTGGTGCTCGAGAATCGACGATTAACAGTCAGCGACTTTACCGGCATTGTTGAAATATCGGAAGGATCAGTGAAAACCATTTTGAAAGATCATTTGGGCCTAATAAAAGTGAAAGCACGATTGGTTCCAGATTTTTTCGCCAAAAATTACACCCATATCGTTCTGCAACCACCGTGTTCGCCTGATTTAGCTCCGTGTGACTTCTGGCTGTTCAGCAAACTCAAACGACCGCTCCGGGGAAACCGTTTTGAGTAAATTAAAGACATTAAACGTGAATCGCTATGCGCATTGGAGGCTATTCCGGAAATTGACTTTAACAACTGTTTCAAGGATTGGAAAAAACGTTGTCACAAGTGTATTGGACCGGGGGGAGGGGAGATTACTTTGAGGGCTTTTTCAGCATTGTTCTATCATGAAACTTTGATTATCTTAATATTCTGCGTATTGTTTCTGGATAAAATTTTTTATGTAAGTATTTTTCATCTTCCTCGGCCAACTTTGGAGCACGTAATTTGGGTTTATTTTTATTTTTCGGACAATCCATCGTCAATCCTTTTCGGAAAATATTTTATTGTGAAATGCTTTTCTAGGCTTATTTTAAACATGGTGTTGATGAATGAAGTGTTCAATAATCTGCTGAACAGTAGAAGAACTTGTTTTCACCATTTGCGTAATTTTTCTTTACGTTTTGCCACCTTTAAAGTATTTAATAACTTCAGGCGTTTCTAAACTTGTGTGGTAACCCATTTTCTCAATTATTACAAAATTTCACTAATTTGACAATATTGACACATTATATTGACTATAATGGCACAAAAGGTTCTTTAAAAGTGATGCTCAAAATTGTTTTACATTGTATATTTTGTTTTTGTGTAGAATACTGCTATTTCTAAAACAAAGAGAGTGCTTCATTTTAGACGTCACATGTTTTTACGTAGAAAATTTGTTTTTGTTACTATTTTGTTATAAATTGAAATTTTTTATTTGTTTTGTTTTATGAGATTAACAATTACTACTGAAGCTTTATAATATAAATTATAAATAGATATTTATTTTTGTTTTTTGGATTTAAAACAAAAACAAAAAATTACTTGCATCATTTTGGCTGTGACCCACTGTACCCGGAAAGAGCACACACAAATGATCCAAATAAGTTGCGTATATTTTCAGCTTAGAAAATGCCCTTTCGAACGACAATTGAGTGACCCACTGAAAGTAATATTGGCCAGGTATTATTCTGCGGATATTACGTATATGGCCTAAGTGGGAAGTTGTTTTATGGAAAGCTTTTGTTAATGTGTGTTAACAATCAAAAATTTCGGAAAATTTAGTGATCCACTGAAAAAAAATATTGGTCAGTTCACTTAGAAATTAACAAATCGTACGGCACTACCAACATATGGATGCGGTGTTCAGAAAGCTACGATGATTTAAAAAATGTACCAACTCAAACTACAAAGAAATTACGAGTTAATCCGGCAATTGTTTTATTGCAAAAACAAAATTAACTATTAAACTAAAAACGGAACCCTATTTCATCAAAAATAATATTTTTAATATTTTAGTGTTTTTGGCTACAATCAGTTAGAATTATAACACACTTCTGAGTTTTTAATCGAAAATAAAGGTGGGATAAGAGGGAAGCGAAGTCCGAGATTCAAGCCTCCACATTGCTTCCTGGGTTACCCCATATTAATCGGGCATGAAGTTTTGAGAGAACAGAAACGTTTCTGTTACCTCAACAATTTTCATAAAAGGAATTACAATTTTTTCTTAAACTTCAAAGAAAAAATTAAATTTACGTCAATTTTATTAACATGCTAGACCTACTCTAAGTGACCATATACGACACGTCCGCGGAACAATTATGTGAGTTGGCCTAATTTATTTCAGTTGATCACTAAATTTTTCGATTTTGTTTACAGGCATCAACAAACGCTTTTTCAACATGACATCCATCTGCTAAAAATTCTGTGAGCTGCCTAATATTATTTTCAGTGCAGCACTCCATTATAAGACAATTCCTAAGGTACGAGTAATTTGCCGTTTACGCTACTTTTATAATAATTATTTAATATTTTTTTTTTCCATTTGTAGAATTTTTTAAGTATATTTATTTTTTTAATAAATGTTTCAAGTTTTTACGAACATATTTAATCAGATTTAACATTAAGAAATTTTATGTATTTTGAATAGTTAATTCAATAGATTTAATACCAAACGCAACAAATTTGATAACACTAACACTAGCTCATTAGTTGGCTTGCGATGGTTGAGTAAAGACTTCTAGCCATAACTTTGGTTGAACGATAATTCTGATTTTCATAGGTGAACCATTGATGGTATTTGGAATTAGGTTTTGTAGCCAATGCTCATTCGATTTCAGAATCTGCAACATTAATTTTCTAGATGGCATTATTTAGAGATACGAGTTTATACTCGGCTACCGTAACCGATTTATTAGTGGAACAATTTGATACTCCAACGACATTAATTGGTGGAGGTGATTTCTTGATGGTAAAGTTTTTGCCATTTCTAGTCGTTTCTTCTGGTTTAAGAAACAATTTGTTTCGTTTTCTAATTTTTCGCTATCCGTATGGAATGAATTAATGTCAACATCGTTTGTAGGTTTAGGTGTCGTCCCAGTTGCTGCAAGTGTTTGAAGTGCTTTCTATATTTGTCATTTTCTTTCTTTAAAATTGTAAATTCTTCTTTCAAGTTTACTAAAAGATATTTTTAGTTGAAGATACTGGTGATCTTGATAATTTGAAGCTTCGTTCAAATGGGTTAAACATTGATTTTCCTTTACCAAAATCCTTTGAGCAAACCTCCGAAGAGTTTCAATTTCGCCGGATGCCTTCTGCTGAACTCGGTCACCAAGTGTTATATCAATGTTTAATGAAATTCGACACATTATTATATTAGTAAATATAAAAATGTCCACCATTTAATTAAGCTTGTTTAAATGATTTTTATCAATTTTTATCCTACAATCAAGTAAATGATTGGAAGTGGTTTTTGTCGAGCATATTGCGAAAGTTACTACAAAAGCTTTAAGCAAAAATTACGTCTTAATTAAAATGTTGAAATATACTAACTGCAGATTTGGATAAGTGTCTACCTGTATTAATCTCTGCTCTATGCTTAGCTTTATTTTGCATTTTAAGTTTGAGTAACAGTAAACCGAACTTTTTAAATAGCTCCTCTTAATTCAGAGAACAATTCTACATAAAATAAAATCAAAACAATCTGGTAATTTAAATTAATATAATAAAATTTATGGAAAATTACGAACCCAGAACAGCCTTAATTTTATAAAACAAGGCAGTTAACTATCTCATTATAAATTTTATAGCATACAATTTTTGTAACATAAAATCTTAGAAAACAACACGACGACATACCACTAAAAATATTATTAAAAACATTGTGGAATTTTACTATTTTTATACTCAACACTTTCTTTCTTCATTCAGAACAACCCCACGTATAATTATGTTATCACTTCAAGTATTTAGTTTAATGATAAAAATATAATTATTGTGTCATCATCAACATAGTTTCTATACATAGATATACCAAACACTTACATTAATATAAACAAACACACCATGATGCTGGAAGACATAAAAATGGAAAATATTTTTTTAAGATTTTGCCGGTGCCTTGTTTGTGTATTTTCTTGAGGCAGCAGTGAGAAAATTTTATTACATAAAAAAAGCATAAACCTGAAAAAGTAATTTAAGTTTCTGTGTTAACAGAATTATGTTAATGCAATTATATAGGATGAAAATAAAAATGTGTAATAAGTTAGATTTGACATTATTGTATATTATGAAAACTGGTTGAAGGATTATCTTGTTTACATATTTACTTTATTAAAAATGTCATAAAAGTGTGATGTCATATTACGTTTAGTTTGAGCTGGTAGAAATTTAAGGTTGGTTGTTTTGTGGCAACAGTTCGCTGTTTAACAAGCATGGATTTTAGTGGCCTTACGTTTATTTAAGCTTCTTAGGTGATAAGTTCTTTTAATCGGTCCTGTTCCATACCATGTCATATAGTGTACTACTGTTTTGAGATGTTATTTCTGTTATCGTGCTGTTTGTAACATTACGTATTAAAATGTCCATGTACTCAAATGTTATATGTACTCGTACTAGTTTTTTCTACTCTTCACTCGCAATAATGCGGTAATGGTTATGCCTGATTAGCTGAATACAATTTAAGTACATCCACGTCATGCGACTTGAAGAAGAATTGCGTTAATTCAGCATGGTGTTTAATCTGTTTTCAAACCTGAAGCTGAATTAAAACTTTATAAAGAGACCCTCATTGAACATCTTTTAATTAAATGATCCCTCCGAGTTTTAAGCAAAATTAAATATTTTAAAACCTCTATTGGTTCGCAATGCTATTTTATGGTAATCGAATTAAGCTTCGCTATTGAACATTGCATTCGGCCCGCAGACTATAGCATCGAAGTACTTTCAACTATAGAAACGAATCAGAGATTTGAGCACTGCTTCAGTGGAGCAGTCCCACAAAAATGTGGGAAAATATCATCACAAATCGACTCACAAAAATATGCTGATCCTTCATTGATTTTTAAAAATTTGTTTTTTTTAACATAAGTAGTATTCTGCACTGGTGTGAAATAATTCCTAAAAAAATCTTAAGTAAAAATTGTGTAGGTGATTAGTGATTATATACAGAAAAAGAAAACATTTAGGCGTAAATAAATATTTAAAAGAATTCCAAATATATCACACAAAATTAAACATATTGTATAATTTTATTACAACAAATTTAATATTATAAATTTTATCATATATTATAATATTATAAACTTTTATTTAATATATAACTAATCCATCGTACCAGTGCGATTAAAATGTTATAAATTATTTAATTATTCATAATATGATGTAACAACATTATAGGTACATCCTAAATATAAACTTAAAGCTAAATTAAAGTGTGCTGAATTTTCTAGATTTCATAGATATATAGGTCAAGATTTAGCGGATTGGTCATTAGTCTCATTATGCTTTTATGTTACATCCATCACATGCTAATATCCATTATAATTTTAAGATTTTTGATGTGAAAATATGGCCCCGAAAACATAACGGGATTGATGAGAACCGGCCAAAATCTCGATAAGTAATAGCAAAAACATTATAAATTAAAACTCGCACGTTTCAGGGCCATATTTGCTCATGCCAGAGAACATAACGGGATCGATGAGAACCGGCCAAAATCTCGATTAGTAATCGTTTGAGCAACAAAAATATTGTAAATCACAACTCATACGTTTTGGGCCATATTTGCCCATGCCAGAACTATGAAAAATTTTTAATAATAAATAATTAATAAATCTCAATGGAAAACATAACGGGATCGATGAGAACCGGCCAAAATCTCGATTAGTAATCGTTTGAATAGCAAATAATTGTAAATCACAACTCACACGTTTCGGGGCCATATTTGCCCATGCAAGAACTATGACAAAATTCTAAAAGTCCTCGTGTGTATTGGCGTTTAGTAGATCTTCCTAGAAAACATAACGGAGTTGATGAGTACCGGCCTAAATCTCGATTAGTAATCGTTTGAGTAGCAAAAATATTGTAAATCACAACCCACACGTTTCGGGGCCATATTTGCCCATGCCAGATCTATGACAAATTTCTAAAAATCCTCGTGTGCATTGGCATTTCATACATCTTCCTGTAAAACATGACGGGAACGATGAGAACCGGCCAAAATCTCGATTAGTAATCGTTTGAATAGTAAAAATATTCTAAATCACAACTAACACGTTTCGGGGCCATATTTGCCCATGCCAGAACTATGACAAAACTCTAATGATCCTCGTGTGCAATGGCATTTAATAGATCTTCCTGGAAAGCATAACGAGATCGATGAGAACCGGCCAAAATCTCGATTAGTAATCGTTTGAATAGCAAAAATATTGTAAATCACAACTCGCACGTTTTGGAACCATATTTGCCCATGCCAGAACTATGACAAAATTATAAAAATCCTCGTGTGCATGGGACTTTAATAGGCCTTCTTGGGAAACATAACGGGATCGATGAGATCCGGCCAAAATCTCGATTAGTAATCGTTTAAGTAGCAAACATTTTGTAAATCACAACTCACACGTTTCGAGGCCATATTTGCCCATGCCAAAACTATGGCAAAATTCTAACATTTATCGTGTACATTCGCATTTAATAGATCTTCATGGAAAATATAACGGGATCGATGAGAACCGGCCTAAATCTCGATTAGTAATCGTTTGAGTAGCAAAAATATTGTAAATCACAACTCACACGTTTCGGGGCCATATTTGCCCATACCAGAACTATGACAAAATTCTAATGATCCTCGTGTGCAATGGCATTTAATAGATTTTCCTGGAAAACATAACGAGATCGATGAGAACCGGCCAAAATCTCGATTAGTAATCGTTTGAATAGCAAAAATATTGTAAATCACAACTCACACGTTTCGGGGCCATATTTGCCCATACCAGAACTATGACAAAATTCTTATGATCCTCGTGTGCAATGGCATTTAATAGATCTTCCTGGAAAACATAACGATATCGATGAGAACCGGCCAAAATCTCGATTAGTAATCGTTTGAATAGCAAAAATATTGTAAATCACAACTCACACGCTTCGGGGCCATATTTGCCCATGCCAGAACTACGACAAAACTCTAATGATCCTCGTGTGCAGTAGCATTTAATAGATCTTCCTGGAAAACATAACGAGATCGATGAAAACCGGCCAAAATCTCGATTAGTAATCGTTTGAATACCAAAAATATTGTAAATCACAACTCACACGTTTCGGGGCCATATTTGCCCATACCAGAACTATGACAAAATTCTTATGATCCTCGTGTGCAATGGCATTTAATAGATCTTCCTGGAAAACATAACGATATCGATGAGAACCGGCCAAAATCTCGATTAGTAATCGTTTGAATAGCAAAAATATTGTAAATCACAACTCGCACGTTTTGGAACCATATTTGCCCATGCCACACCTATGACAAAATTATAAAAATCCTCGTGTGCATGGGACTTTAATACGCCTTCTTGGGAAACATAACGGGATCGATGAGATCCGGCCAAAATCTCGATTAGCAATCGTTTAAGTAGCAAATATATTTTAAAACACAACTCACACGTTTCGGGGCCATATTTGCCCATGCCAGAACTATGCCAAAATTCTAAAAATCCTCGTTTAATATTGCCAATCAGTGGTAAATTCTAATTTAGATGAATAGTGTGAATTCCGTCTAAAGTACAATCGAATCTTATATCTGGGTGAACTTTTACTTCAGTTCCTCTCTTTCAGGGCTAACCGAGAACATAGTGGAATTGATGAGTGCTTGGCAAAATCTCCTGCTGAGTTTACTTGAAGATGGTTTTTGTGTTTAACTTTAATTTAAATTTTTTAATTCATTTGTAACTGCTAATTTCCATATTTTTGTTTAGATAGGAGTTTCGTTAAAATATCGTTTCGCCTAAATGTATGATTTTATGTTGATATTACTAACACTAGCATACATAGGATTTTTTAGGAAATATTTCACGGCTGTGTGCAGGGGTGTGAAATTTTTCCTAAACCTTTCTTAAAAAATGTTTACACTTAGGATAGGTTTAGGAAATATTTCACGTGCATTATTCTGCATTCCCGGAAGTTTGTTCAGGTTGACACATAATATTCTTTGAATATCGCTTCAATTTTAAAATATTTTTCAAAATATTTACAATGGTATGTACTCGTACGTTAATATTCAATAACAATGAAATAGTTTGACTCCAGTACCAAAAGGTGAAAATTAAATTGCTGATAACAAATGCTTTTCCCATACTTTGGAAACGATATGCCAGAGATGATATGGGAATGAGAAAAAACACAGCTGCTTCCAATGCCACAATGGTTGTTTTGACTACTATGGCACATCAGATAATTTGTAACATTGGGCGCGATTTGTAACATTGGGACCGCCAACTGTTGGCAACATGATTAATGAAATCATCGCCAATTTGATTTCAAAATTTCATAGTAGTAAACATTTTCATAACGTTGGCTTTGATTTTACTCAACATGTTCCCAACTGTTGGGTGCTCTGAATGCGCTCATTATTATTTACCTTTTCAATGATATGTGACACTTATATATATGGCAAAGGAATAATTGACCACTAGCGCAGAAACGGTGGATTTGTGACCTAAAGTGCTTATAACACAACTATTGGTTTTTCAAGACCCTTTAAACGACATGCAGTAGACAGCGTGACAACGACAAAATTAGCTTGCTTGCTTAGCGCTACATCGGAAGTTTTGAGTACTAGGTGCATCAGCTAAATTTGTATGTATAAATTATAAAATATACGAATAATTATATTCGTATATTATAATTTGCTACAAGCACCAAAAGGGTGGATTTATGAACTTAACTTGTATTGTCAACATTGTTTTCTGATCCAAGACCTTTCAAATGATACACTACACGAGTATATGGAAATACTATTGATTTGATGTTGTGTAATGCCGGTCACATTTTATGCTCGAAATTTTTTGTTTTTGTATTAAAACACTGTATCCAGTTTCTATTTTTTAATTGTCATAAATTTATCTTATATTTCGCCTCATTGGCATCATCACAAACTGTTATAACATTTGTACAAAAAATTAATAAAAATACAGAAATAGGAGTAGGGTAAATGATACAATAATGGACACTTGTCAAATTTAATGTAGTTATTCGGCACTATAATTTTTAAGCCTTTTGCGCCAAAATGCAATTTTTAAGTTGTGTGCGTATTTAATATACTTGTTTCCTTTTAGTACTTTAAATGCATAGGTATTTCTCGTTTTTGTTTTATTAAATTCTTTTGTAAGAGAATTTAGTGTTGAAGTAACCGCTGTTTGATACAGAAGTGTTTGTTCACATTTATTGTGAATTTTTTAAGAACAAGGTAAGTTATAATTTTAATTTTTTAATACTGTATAATAATTTTAAGTGAAATAAATGATTTGTTGAACTATTAGAAAATAATTCTAATTAAAATTTAACTGTACTTAACATAATAATTGCTACAAATGTATAAATTGCCTGTGTCCATTAATAGTTGTTGTACTTCACCTGATCTAGTTGAAAACTAGTTATGGTTATACATAGTGATCATTACTATGGCATAATGGGGTGCCGATAATTATAACAGCATGAATATTATAAGAATTTCGAATTTTCATGAATTCTCTATTTTATTCGTATCTTGATAAAGTAATAATAATAATTTGATTAACCTTTTTATACTTTAGGTGCCCAAAAAAATTCTACATATTTAGAAGAACATATAGAAAAATCCTGTGATGCGGTTATTAATGGAAAAATTGGAAAGAAGACTGCATCTAAAATGTTTAACGTTCCTCGGTCAACAATACAGTACCGATTATCAGCAAAATTTAAAAAACTCGTCCAGGGCCAATGACTATTCTCACTGAAACGGAGGAAAGAACAATTGTCGAATGGATAATTAAATGTGCAAGAAAAGGATTCCCGAAACGTCGCGATGACATTATTGATTCGGTGAAGCGGTTCTTGGATGATTATCCCAGAGATCATTCCAGAGAAAACCGACCTGAAAAAGAATGGTACAATCTTTTTTTAAAGACATCCTTGCATAGCTACCAGAGTCCCAGAAGCGGTAATTACTTTCTAGTTTAATTTTAAAATACGTACTTGGTAGTTATTACAAATTTTTATTTATTTATACCATAGATGACGGTTGCCAGCTCTAAAGCAAGTCCTGAAAACTTACATAAATGGTTTGATCAAATAGAAAATTACTTGAAAGAAAAACAGCTAATTTCCATATTAACCGAACCAAGTCGTATTTTCAATGGAGACGAGACTAATTTTATGCTATGCCCCAAATCAAAAAGCGTGTTAGCAAAAGTTGGCAGTAAAAATGTCTACGAAGGTGAGCAGGGTGCCTCTAAGTCGTGCTTGACGGTAATGTTTAGTTTCTCAGCCGTGGGAGACATGATCCCTCCGACGATAATATATCCATACAAAAGAATACCAGAAGGCGTACGAAACTCAGTTCCGATACATTAGGGCATTGGAAGAAGCGAGAGTGGTTGGATGACAAGAGTTCCTTATTTTATTTGTGGATGAGCATGTGACGCACCTGACATACAAACTAAGCAATTTATGTAATAAATTGCAAATAATTTTAATTGCATTGTATCCTAATGTCACACGGATACTACAGCCATGCGATGTAGCAGCGTTTAAGCCCTTAAAATCAGCGTGACAAAAGGTATTCCTAAATTGGAAACGCGAAAATGTTGATAACATCCTTACTAGAGAAACGTTTGCTCCACTATACAGCAAGCTGTAAACAAATCAGTCAACCCGGTGCATTAAAAATGGTTTTAAGGTATGTGGGATTTATCCTTTCAACAAATATACTGTTGACTATTGAAAATGTTTAGGCAACTCAGGCTTATATGAGGGTATATATCAGACAGTCTAAGAGTCGTTCAATCCAGTATGTGATACCAATGGAAATACAATTGACATGGAACAATTTTCTGATATTGTTGGCCCGAAACTTTTGGAATTTCGATCGATAGGAGAGAGTGAATTAATTTTGAAAACTGAGGAGTTTCAATGTCTTCACAAAATGTATAAAGCACTTGCACCCTCCGCCAATTTAGGAATGCCACCGAATATTATGAACAGCAATGAATTTATCTACCTGAATAATTCAACATTGAAGAGATAGAAATTACGGAATGGGCAGAATGTATGGAACAAAAGGAAAGGGAGGTCAATACAAATAGTATGACACTGATAGGAAATACGGAACAAGAAAAGGTTTCAGAAATTTCAGAATTGCGGATTGTGCCTGAAAATTGTGCAGAACTTTGTGTTAAAACATCATCCGGATACGCAAAAATTCAAGAGGAGAAGAAGAAGCAAAAATTTAGAAATGGAACTTGAAAAGAAACTTAGACAAGTCTTACAAATTCAAAACAGGGAAAATAAACAAAAAATAATTGAGAAAAAATCAAATAACAACCGAAGGGAAAAACAACACCTAAGATTCTACCTAAAAAATTATGCCAATTAAAAACTTACCTTTAACGAATTTGTTCCTCTGGAACATTTATCAGAAAACCCAAAAAGTCTGGGGTCGTTACATGATAACGTGGTGATTTCAATAACGTCAAAGGAAATGAAAACCGCTTCTCTAAACCAACCAAACCAGCTTGAAGAAACGCCGATATGTCAGTACCTTTGAAGACATCTATTTCTTTGACGGATGCGGAATTACCTGTTGCATATGAAGACAATAACAACACAACATCGTGTTGTAATAATGAAACGATTACGAAAACTTTGGAATTAAGCGATACACTGATCTTCTAAGCACACCAAACGAATTTGAAGAAACAATTTTGACGACAGCTTTTTCGATCACTATATACATTGGACATATTAATGCCAGAAAAAACTGAATGTAACATTGAAAAATACAGCAATACATTCGCTTCGGGAAAAGTGTGGTATCATTTCACATACTATCCATAAAACGTGCGCATTGTACAACTGAATTTCATATTAGTTGTATAAATAAACTAAAAATTGACACTGATCCCCCCTTGACATGGAGCTTGCAATGCTATACTGTAATAGTGTGAATGGGTGGTGTGTGCGTGAATGAAAAGGTGGATATATTAATTGACCTTCAAAGGACATTAAATCTACTGGACAATTAACACTTTCATTTTATAAAAAAAAAAATTGTGAAAAAAATTGATAAAAAACATTATGTTGTGACTAGCCCGGTATGTGATAACCATAAAATCTGCATTAGTGTCGCATATTTTTCTGACACTGGATCAAATTTCTGTAGTACATTATTTTCCCGCTGGCGGCACTTAAACATCAACAAAAAATTTTGAGAAACAAACAAATTTTACAAAACCATTGTTTTTATTTGACAGAAGATAATACAGCTTATAAAAATGATTTTATTGGAAAGGCCATTCTTCTGGATCGTATTAAAAACGAAAGTTAAACAAACGAACTGTTGGTTTTTTTAAATGCATTTTTTGGTGGATGCGCTTGGGATTTCACTAAAAAATACTAAACTAAAACTTTACTTGGCTGTTTTTGTTGGAAACGATGTCTCTATCACCCTGTATTGTTTGATCGTCCAATTATGGAACACCTTGTAAATAATGTTTTCTGCTCTTTCATGTGTGTAGTGCAGATGGCCTGAAGTTTTTTTAAGACACCGAAATTTGCATTTTGATATGCCGAAGCAACGCTGTACACCACTTCGTATTTTTCAGTGGACTTTATTGATGCGTTCCTCAGCATTTGTAGCTGGGTGGGCGTCGGTATGCTACCATCAAGTATGGGTTTAATGCTTATCCATAATCGCTTTAATAACGCTTATTTAACGCTTATCCATAATAATAAATATTTAAATTTATTGTATTACCAAAGAGCCATGTCTGATTATTTTCAGAATTTAATCTCCGAATTCTGCGGATTATTTTGCTTCGAGTCATGGGTCGTGCCAGGATATTTTACATTTATCATCATAATTGAGACTCATTTCTGTTAAAAAATTAATAAATTGTTGTACTTAAGATTAAAGTTGCATGCGTTAGTAAAATATAATTAATGTTTAGATTTTATAAATTGCCACTTGAGTATTAATAGAGTAGTGGAAACCCTTTCTATTTAAACAGTATAATCGTCACTACGCTTGCAATTGCAATATGTGAGACCCAATATTGGATCAATTAGATCAATTAGATCTTTTTCGAAGTACATGAGGCTAATGTCGCCAGAAAAATTATATAATTGTGAACTAATTTTGTGCCAATAATTTGATAGGTGCCGATATGTGTTGATAAAACTGTAAAATTATGTCGTTAATTTTGTTAAATTCAAACGTGTTTATAAATAAAATTTAATTTGGTTCATAATTACGATCGGATGGATATGGCGAAAGGATCTAAAGTATCCCGTAAATAATAATTATAAATCCTTGTTTTGATCTTATGGTCGCAATATAAATATGAAATAATTCCATTCATTTTTAAACTTTAAATAATAACTTGTTACTTAACGTTTTACACAATTGTTTTTACATAAACTATAAAATTTCAACCGCTTTTTATAACGAAGCCAAAAATCAAAATATTTCGACTGGTACACACTAATTAAACATGTTTGTTACTAATTACACATTTATTCAACACTATTACGTCCCTGGAATTCTTCTCTCACGCCATTATTGCTGGACCAAAATAGGGGTTCAGATCAAGTATTTTCGATATGAGAAACTGTACTCCACCTATGACATTTTCCATCAAAAATTGTATGGGTACTGACTTACCAATCTGACACACAATTAATTTTATTCGAGCATTTTTGTTCGAGTTTCACCAATTCGATAAAATTAATTAATTATTATAGTTAGTGTTAGTTCTTCAGATCATTTTTTATGAGCACATATGTGAACAAGTTCGCTAAGGGTCCACTCTGAAACTGTTAAATACAGTGTAGATGTCCATACAGAAAGCGACTGGTGCTTTCTCAGAGCGAAACGAGCCGATAATGCTTTCCGATTCCACTATTTGACCGACCGAAGAAATAAAAATCTGCAAGCTAAAACAGCAAATGGATGTTAGCAACATGAACGCGGACAGATTAAGAACGTGATACAGCGATACAAGAAGCGACCTCCGGAGTATGGGTCAGTCTATTTGGCCGAATTTATGTACCGGTATCATCGGAACCTGAATGTTGCGACGAGGTTGAAGTGGTCGAAAACGGCCTCGCCCATTGTTGTTCGGCACGACTACAGAAACATATTTAGCGGGCGTCAGTTGATCGTAATCGATGAGATTAGCATATTATAAGTTCGGCGGTGTTGTAGAATATTTAACCGTTTGCACACCGCCGGTGGTGCGGATGCTACATAGTAATACATAAATCAAATTCAACAAACCCATCCATCATTTCTCTATGGACGTTGTGTTGCTAAACACCTACGGCCATGTAGACAACATAGTCCATCCTCGATTTTCTTGGAAATTTATGGAGGATATTTCAAATAAATTGATGAACTCACTTTATAATATAATTGCGGTGTTTCAGTCAAAACTTCTACCGCATTATTATTTTAAAATTTCACAGTACTATTTCCATGTAGGAAAATTACCTCTTGTTTAATGCTCAATATGGTAAGAACACGAAACAGTTGCGGATTTTTTCTCCGGGCATAAATCTTCACGAGTTTTACGGAAATGTATATCTTCGTATTACGAAAGAATTACCTAATTATAAAAATTAATGAACTGATAAACAGCACTGATCTTCAGAGCTAATGAGATAATACACAATTTTACGTAGCTAGCTTTCAACTAACCCCAACAACTATCCTTACGTAAATTATTCATATACAATATATTCTCATTTGAAAAATACACATATGTTTTTATTCGTGTCTTGATGCTAACGTGAAATTCTCTACCGTCTTTTTCATGGAAGCATACTGTTTTCGCCAACAAAGCCATTTACTATTTAGAGGTAGTAATAAAGAATAAATGCATCCTGATAAACGAATGGCAAAGATATACAAATCCTTATACTCGTATGTAGCGAATTTATGTTTCTTCTCTGAATACAAAAAATATGTTTATATAAAATTGGCTTCAACATAGCGTGAACCATTCATTCATTATGTTCAATTGATGATTTGAATAAAAAGATTGCACATGAATTTTTAATTTTTTGTTCTTGCGATAATAAATAATTCTTTATCGTTTCGCTTATCATCTTCCTTGTAATGTATACTCGAGCGTATAGCGAATTTCAATTATTCATACTTGTAATCAACACTTCATATTGCTTTTGTGTTATTTCCTCACTTTATCAGATTGATATTAATCAGGACTGCATCATTTCTAATAACAAATAGCTAATTTAAAATGCATTAAATGAAAAGAATTATTCATTACATGTAAGGAAACCGGACGCGCTACACTTGGCGGTTTAGTTATTTCGACAAGTGACAAACAACACAAACAGTTTTGGTGTTTGATAAAAGTCTTTGTAGATTTCGTGAATGGAATATGTACTCCCAACTTTTTCCAAAATTATCCTCAATCTAAAACACGGATCATTAGTTCATTTGTTGAGGCGAAAGCTTTACTAATCATATTTTCGGCGATGAGGGTCAGTCTGACAAAAAACAAATTATTAAACACTTCAGCGGGGTTAAACAGCTATGCCACCGTAATTTGTACGTAGTTTTCAAAAAATCTGTATGTGTGTGTGTGGCTGTGTCTCTGTGAGTGTGTCGCCCACTGCAGACTAAATGTCTGAGTTCTCTATACAACCCAGACAGAGTTACGCTTTTTATATAAATTGGCGAGATATGTAACCTTATGGCTTAATCCGGTATACCTCCGGTATATCAAAATCTTAATCTCAAAGAGTGCAACCCAACTAACAATTTCAAACCTTGGTTGCAAAGTTACCACAGATTTGGTAGTTGCGGATAAGTAATTTATTAACTTTGAATGTATCGGTAAAATTTCAACCAAGTTTAAACCGTTTGCAACATACAGGTATCAACACAACGTTGTTCCCACGTTATAAATTAACGATTATTTTTACCTTAAACGTGAAAGTTGCATATTGTTAACGAATTGGTGAAAATAAAACATTTAATTAAAAAAACAATCACTGTGAGATCGCTCGTCGTATTTTAGGTTATTAAAATACTAAATCGTTGCCAACGGGTTAGTAGTTTTATACCTTGTAAGTTAAAATGTAACCAAAAAGCAACAAAAGGAAACTGTAGGTTTTAGATTGTTAACGAATAGGTGGCTTTCTAACTTCTAGGTTTCAAAATTACCGCAAATTATCACTACAAAAAATTCATAGTAAATAAGTAACTAATTTGTTGGCAACGAATAAGTTAATTTATAACTTTTAAGTATAAATGACACTCCGAAGCAACCTAACATTATTATGTTTTCAATTTTTCACTTCATTCGTATAGTATTTTGTTCCAAAGTGACTGGTTAGTTTTTTCTGTGTGAACAATTTGTGTAAAAAAGTATGTAAAATATTATATTATATAGATTTATAAATTGTTTTGGGTGATTTTTAAGAAAGTGTTTGGTGTAATAAAGAAGAATTTTGAATTTTAAAATGCAACCATTGACTCCAGCGGAAGATAAAGAGGTTGAAGAAAGCGCGTTCAACGAATTTCCACTTAAACTACATGGAAAGATTGATGATTTGGAAAGAAAGCTCAGAAGTGACGCTAGTTATAAATCGAGATTGGTAAGTAATGTTTTGTTATTTCAATGATTTTGTATTTCATACCTTAGTTTCTTAAATTAGTAATAGTTTATCAGTAGCTTATATAAAGGGCGTCCAAGTTTAGGATGCTAATCCGTTAGGGAGTGATTCTTTTTTACTTTATTTTGGTTCACCATAATATATTCCTCAATCCGCTAAAACACCAATTTTACCCGATTACATGGTTTTCTATGTATACGCCGTTGATTCTCATTCTAATTAAGGGATATTGTAGAGTTAAGATTGCAATAAATATTTACGTAGCTCTCCAACGAATGAAGATACAACATACCTACTTAGATCTCATACAATGTAGCCTATTCAATTACCAGTCAATTGAGACTGTGGTAGTTTCTCTCCGATAAATAATTTTTAAGTTACAGTTTAACATTCGCTTGTAATTTTTTCGGAGCCAAACTTTGTAGACACCCTTAATCTCAAACGAGATCAAAAATTTACCCCCTCCCCCTCCCATACGATTTTTTTCGTGAAACCAACTAATCATCCCTTAACGGATTAGCATCTCTGACCCGGACACCCTGTATAGATAGTATATAGTTGTATATAGATGAACACAATATTATACGAGCAGCATTTATTAAATGCCTATATATTTTGATATCCATTTTCCGTTCGAAAATTGAGGAACCCATCTTAATATGTTGCATCCAAACCCCATAAAAAACTACAAAAATTAACATTCCACCGATGGATTCTCATTTAATGCTAGTTAATTAATTCGCTTTAGCAGTTTATACATTTTCTGCGTTGTCTATGAAGGCTTTAGCTAGCGTTTTTATTTTGGATCCCCGACTTTTACTTGGGACAAATAATTGTTCCCAATGATCATCTTATTCTTATATGCGTCTAAACGATATTTGGAGGAGTTTTGGTATGTTTTTTGGTTTATGAGGTGCTTTAGACAAGTATTTTTGAGAACTTTATGAGAATGCTGTTAACATTTCGTTTAGTTTCAATATTTAAATCATACTGTGAAGAACTGCTGAGAAAGATAAATTAATTTAATTAAAATTCTTTAATATATTTCAGGCGCAAAAACTATCAAAATTAGGAGGAGTAAATGCAATTAAAACTGCGAGAACAATAGTAAAATATCTGTTTACGGATGAAGTTTTGTTTGATTTTTCGGTGGTACAGCCGGATGGTAAATTTCAGCTCCTTCATAGAAATTAATGAACTTATCACCAGTTCAGTCCGGAAATTGTACAGCAAATTTACGGCTTGCGACAACGCAAATTTTTTTAAAGAGCATCTAAAGCACGCCAAAACAAGATTAACCAGAGGTCCAAGATAATGATAACTTAGTATAAGATACAAATAGGTTAGATTAGGTTGTAGTGGCTGCTATCGCACGCTTTGCATTTTAGGTCCGTATATTTATTGGAAAATATTAACTGAAATGAATATTTATATAAGTAATTGTTAGGTTTCAGTGGTTGCTTACTGCAATTTTTAGGCCCATTGTGATACCACTCATTCACTCCACATCATTAAACCCACCTACTTCACCTACTCACACAACTACAGTATACCACCTGAACATTGCAAGCTCCATGTCAACCTGTACATTGACATGGAAGGTGGATCGGCGCGTGACACGGAATTCTGCACTCCATCAGAGGGTCTTAGTTGTATTTATTAGCATCACCGATAGTAATCGATGATGAAAATTCGATTTGCATCTAGCCTCTGATGGGATTCGAACCCAGCACCTCCCGGTCCAAGTGCCGAGGCTTTAACCACTGCACCACTTGTCCGGTACTAAGTAATTGTTAGTAAATTTAAAAAAATGTGTTTGACGAGTGATAGATATTGTTATACTCGTAGTCCAAGAGATTTACTCTTTAGAGAAAAATATTTATTTTTCATTCATATTGTAGCTATAATGTTTAACATAAACTCTATTATAGTTTTGGATATAGCTCACATCTATTATTTTGTTTTTAATTTCAGACAAGTTGAAAACCGCAACAATGACAATCCTTCTGAACTAGAGCAAGACACTTCCAAAATTAACAATGAATTATAAAATGCACGTTTGTGCATAAAATCTGTTATTTAGAGCATTCATTTAAAAACTATCTTTTTATGGAATTTAAAAACAATTACGAAATTTAAAAAATATATTAAAAATAAATATATATATACTCGTATATGTATTATTTTTATTTTATAGTTTATTGAAATGTTAAAAGTTATTATTTATTTTATTTTTTGTACATAAATAAATGAATTTCTGTTAAAAAATGTAACCTGTTTTAATCGTATTTCATCATTATTTCGGGAGAGAACCATTTTGTTTGTGCCGTTTATAAAGGGCTACAATACAACGTTTCAAGTGAGTTATAATCCAACGTTTCAAAAAAGTTACAAAATAACGCATAAAAAGAGTTAGAAAATAACGGTACTACAACAGCACAATCAAACCTTGACGCAACGTTAATACGAAACGTCCATACACGGTTGAAATAAAATTCATTTGAAACGTATTTTTTACACTCTTTTGTAACCAAAGTTGTGTAATAACTGGGCATTTCCGGTTGCAGACACGTGTCCTGGAAGATGTAGTAACGTTCTCACAACTAATCAGCAACTCCTTGGTCGCCGCAACTATCGTTTCAATACGGCTTTTCAACGGTTTTGCAACTTAAAAATGTTATTTGGGAAGAAAATGTTAAACAAACACACAAAAACTGGTAAATCTGATTGATCTGACACATTTTCTTTTTAACACCTTATTTTTAGCATTTCACCATCGCTTGCAACTGCACACAAAGAAAATATTTCCATGCTGACCAATGGAAGGGAAGCCATAACAAAAAAGGTTTGACTAAACAAACAGTTCGTAGCAAAATAGATCATAAGAAAATAGTTAGGACCACAAACTTAGAAATTCGTTTATGAAAACTAATGAAACAAATTTAATTAAAAATTACATATAAATTTTGAAAGAAACTAATTTTCCTTAATTTACGAAATAAAAACTTAAATGGAAATTAAATTAACAAAAGGAAAAATAATAAAAATAGTAACCTGCTATACTTTACAAAGAATTGAATTGCATTCAAAAGAAGTTTCTGATTTTTTGTCAAAGAAAAGATTCAGCTTACATTTTGGACGACATAGCAATTCATGTGCCATGTAAAACACTTGAAACCATGAGTTTTTAGCACTAGAACACCATTCTACAAACGATGGAGAAAACAACCCAATTAATAGTTTGTTTAAATCCTTCAACATCAAAAATATTTTTAAAAAATGCTCTACTCTACTGCTGAAGACTATAACGCACTTATTTGAAAAAATTACTACATCATTTAACTACCCGTAATCATATAATTTATTTACTTGCAATAATAATTCCCTTTACAATAGGCTTTTTTTTCTTACTACCACCTGCAATAATTAATTTTCACAATATTTCTTTTATATAACACATCGCCTGAAAAGTTCCCAGTCTAACAAAGAAAACACAATTATTTTGGAAAAAATACATTTTATTCGTCAATATAATTTCCTTCTAGAGCGATACAATCATTCCATCGCCCCTCTAACATTTTGATGCCTTTTTGCAGAACGATTTATCTTTGTCTTCAAAATAAGCTCAGTTTCGGCTATCACTTCTTCATTGAAGCCAAATCTCTTTCCCTGGAACTTATTTTTTGAGGTCTGCAAACAAGTAATAATCGCTGGAGGCCAAATCTGGCAAATACGGTGGTTGCAGAATTGCATTGTTGCGATCGACTTGTGACATGCTGCATGGAGTTGGTGAAAGAGAAATTTTTTTCATATGCAATTGTCCTTGCAAAATATGACCAACACTTTCCATCTTTACAATGTCAGCTATCTCACGCAACTTCACTTTACTTTGAAAGACCCAAAACAATTTCGTGGATTTTTTTTTTTTTTGTTTTAGCCTCATTTGGGCGTCCAGAGCGTGGTGCATCATCGGTGGGTTGTACGACTACGTTTAAATTCAGCATACCAGTCCAATAATGGTTGATTTTCTTGGTGAAGAGTCCGGATAACACTTATCAAGCCACTGCTTTCCTTGAACGGTATTTTTTGCTATCAAAAAACAGTATCAACACACGAAATTATTATTTTTTTGATTGTTTTGAAGTTATTAAAAGTGACGTGACTAAAACAACTGTAAGTTGTAAATTAATGGTCGGAATGTAATGCAATTTTGATACATGTCTTTTGAAGGTTGGTAGAATTTAAAAATCATACGAAGTTTAAATTTGTGACACCATCTATGATGTGTCGGACCGGGAAATTTAGGCGTTGTAATACTAACCTACCTTTCAAATACAGAAAATTGTATACTTGGTATGTTTATATGCTAACCAAATAATCAACTGTTTTTCTGATCTAGTTTACGGGTGAGCTAGTGTTGGTATCTGGTGAGGAAAAAGCTCAATAATGATTGACGAGCGAGGTGACCCCTAAATGCCAGTATACTCAGATTAGTGGTATTATCTCTAGTATTAAGTGTTAATGGCCCTTAAACATCCACTAGACCTAGTTTACACTTTTTATATAAATATTTCCATTTACAATAAACAAAAAAATTTCCCCGAAGGTTGCAGTGATATGCCGCAAATTAGATTAAATTATAGTTAGTCTAAATTATAACAAATTCAACCCTGCCATAGTTTTTATATGTAATTCTACACTTTTTGTTAAATTGTGTATCTACATTTTTGTTTTTTGTTAATTTGTGTAGCTACACTTTTGATAAATGTTGAAAACTTTACACCGGTTATTGTATCAGTGTATGGTGAGTCATATACATTGGGCTGTTGTAATATTTCACAAATAAGTGAAATTTTATTATATCTGTGCCCATCGTATGTTATAAAATACAGTTTTGAGCTCGATTTTTTTAGATTTAATTGCGAGTGTGATACCGAAAAACTTCTGAAATATTTTGAAGAACCGATAATGATTTAGAATCTGTAAATCTACAAAATGTTGATAAGTACGAAGTTGAATTAGTACCACCTAATGATGTTGATGAAAGCGATAAAGATGACGCCAACGGCGACGACGAATGTAGCGAAAATTTTGAATCTTTAGGGAAAAAATTCGGGCGGGTAAGGGCGAGCTTCATGTGACAATTGAAGGTGAAAATTACGATTTTCCATATATTTTGCATTTATGCTTTAACGAAAATGTGCAAAAACCAATGAGTGAAAAAACCAGTAGTATCTCGTGTAAGTCAAATCGAATCACAGTATGAAAACCCTAACAAAATATATATACGAAGAACAATTAGGAACTGGACGGAGGAAATGCTCACTTCACCACTTGGGCCGTCGAATATAAACTGTGGTTTTCGTCCAGCAATTGTCGAACAGTTTATAAACTAAGATGTACAGCCCGTGCAGTTATTTAAAATGTTTTTTTCTGAACAATTTGTCAATCAAATTTGTGCACAAACCATAAAATATGCAAATTTAAAAGGAGAAATGAATTTTACTGTCTCGACAAATGATATGTACAAATTCATTGCAATATTATTACTCTCAGGATATTCAAAACGAAGTAAATTAGAAAGGATTTTACGGTTTATTCATTTTAATGATAATTCAAATATTCATAAAAATGACAAGTTATATAAGATTAGACCATTAATCCGCCATTTTAATGATAAAATTTTGGAGCTTGGCCAACCTTTATGCACAAACTATTCAATTGACGAACCCGAGAAACCATATTTAGGCAGAAGCAGTATGAAACAGTTTATCAAAGGCAAGCCAATTCGCTTTGGATTCAAGTTGTGGTGCATTACATCGAGCAATGGATATATCTTAAAATTCATACCATACACCGGTAAAGATAAAATAAATGAAAATTTTGAAAATGAAATGATACTTCAATTTTTTACTTTCTTTTATTATAAGGTAAAACTGAGTGAGCCGACGGGATACTATTGGGGCAACATGTTGTGCAGGAATTGGCTAATGGAATTGTTCAGCCGAATTCCACAATTTTTATGAACAACTTTTTTTCACCTCTTTTAATTTACTAGAAGAATTCAGGCAGAAAAATGTAAACATTATTAGTCCAATGAGAAGCGACAGAGTGGAAAAGGCGCCACTAAATGATTTAAAAAAAAGCCAGTAAAGGTAGCTACCATGCCTTAAACGACAATCAGAACGGTATTACAATAATCCGATGGAGAGATAACAACCAAGTTTTAATTGCATCTAATTCCGCTGACGATGCATTTAAGCTGGCAGCTACTAGCTACTACGTGTATTCGGTGGAATTCTGACGAGCATAAAAAAGTTTCTGTTCTGCAACCAATGCTCATCAAACATTATAATCAAGGTATGGGTGGAGTGGATGTTTTTGACCGATTTCGGTATTGCCCATACTTCCGTTTTGTGTTGAATGGGTCTCTAGTCAATCTATTTATTTTATATAAAATTAAAAATTCCAAAATTAGATTACTTCCCTTTACTCGATCGATCGTAATTGCTTTGTTGTCAGAAAATATACATACGAAAACTACACATTTGCCAAATAAAAACCCTGGCCCAAGACATCAAAACAAATGAAGTAGATATGATGGCCTAAATCATTTAATTGTCTTAAGTGACACTCAAAAGCGGTGTGGTGAATGTGGCAAGTGTACCAAATACATATGCGAGAAATGCAACATCGGTCTACATTCAACAGTTTGTTTGAAGCAGTACCATACTACTTAAGTTAGAATCATTTTTATTTTTTTATCAAACTGAATTATATTTTATGTTCCTAAATTGCTAAAGTACTGAGAGTACAATGTTAATTTTGTACCTGAATTGTAGTACAATTTTATTTATAAAAATAATTATTAAATTAGGTAATTACTTGAATTACTCAATGGGTTTTATTTTATCCACTTCTGACCAATGTATGATATGACATACGTGATCCAGATCTCTCCCCACTCATCTAAATTAATCCTTATTGAAACTGTGTGGTCCAATTGCTTAAATTTTGCCAGAACCAAATTTCTTCGAAATCGGTTTACTCGATCATAGTTTGGGTTCTGGCCGGTTAAGGTGGTCGATGGTCCAGACAATTTTTATGCGGTATTTTTCTACCAGTGCTGTCAACTTTTAACAGGTACTGAGCAAAACTTTCAACAGTTCCCAAATGTTTGTAGTCACAGCAGAAATTACTAAACTTTTATAGTCATTTAATGATCGCATACCATCCGGACTCATCCATTTCCAAACCTTTCTAGAGGGTGGTGTATACCTTCTGGTATTATTTATTTATCGTTGTTTACTTGCTGATCGAAAAAATTAAGCCAACATGGTTGATATAATTTGCGGTTCGCAAGTTTTTGTGTTTCAACAACCGTTAATTTCACGGTTAATTTAAATTAATTCCAAAAGTATTTTGGTTCATTCCATTTTTTTTTTGTTGAATGCAAGAGATATAACTTTTGAACTTTATTTGGTGTATTAAAATTTGAAATGTTAGTTACATATTTTAAATTTTTCTTCACTGACCTCGGAGTGATATTGATAAACTGAGGAAGGAAAAATTTCTGAAATTGGTGTAAAGTCTATTCAATTATATTTCTGTAACTTATAGAAAAAATAATATTTTCATGTGTAAACTATCAAAAAATTGTTTACAAAGAAATTTATATGGAGATGTCAAAAGATATTTTGCTTATAAATAATGTTTTTTTATTACATTGCATGCAAAATATTCTGAGGTCAAGTGAGTCTTATAATCTAGCCTTAGAAAAATACCAATGAAATCGGAGTAGAATATTCAGCACATTTAGTTGCTAGATTTTTTGAAAGTGTTAGAATTAGTGTTGTAATGTTGAAAGAGTGCTGAATTACCCTTTGGGGTTGTTACTTTTATGGCGCTAAAATAAACCTATGGTGCTAAATCTAGTCCCAAAAGGGCTAATTTGGTAACACTGTTTTCTACTAACTTATTAGCATCCCTTTCTCCCAATTATTTCATTTCGCCCTTTGTTTTTCGTATTATTACGACTTCGGCCTGGTAGATATTTTGCCCCGTTTCACCTCTTCTGTGACATTTATCTGCATCCTATTCAGCCCCAACTACAAAACATTCTTGTAGTTTACGAGCCTTTAATGCTTAAAAAATACTATTAATATTTAATACTCGGCTGTAATTAATTAAACCTCAAAATGAATAAAATGCAAATTGAAAATTGAAAAATTAATTATTATTTACTGTAGGTAACTTGTTATTCGCACACGGTATGTTTACCATATTGTTACTTTTACAACACAAATAAACTTACAAATTTGTTTTTAATTTATGATTTTATTTCTTTAACATATTGCTTAATGGTTTTAGTTTTTTATGTTTTTCATATCGTGTACGTAATTATAATGATTTTCGTGTTTAGTTCAAAGTTCCGATGTAAATTAAAGATTTTTATTAGTTTTACCATTTTCTTATATTAAAGAAATATTTTTATACTTTTTAGGAAGCCATCGTAGATCGACCCAGGAAGAAATATTAAGTTTTGTTATTTTCATGCAATAAATGAAAATTTGAATTTAATTGGTTTTTATTTTCCTTGCAGTATTTTTTCAATTTTTCTTAAGCGAGGGATACAAACGACGGCTTGCAACAATTTTTTTCATGTATGCATACATAATTTAAAATTTTTATATTAAAGGTAAATTATGTGTTTTACATATCCGCAAATTATAGTTGGCACTTGGCAGGCACTAGGAGGCAATACAATTTTGTAGTACATTTATAAATTTTATTGGATTTTGTGTTACATGTAATTATTTATAAATTAAATTTAATTAAATTTTACTTTTAGTTTTATGTGAATAAATGTTCATAAATGAAATTTATGCTTCAATTTTTATTTAATTTTTTATTGTTCTAATTTTTTGCCAGCAACTAACGTCAACTGACAAAGTTTTGTTTGTTGTATTTTGTATATTTGTTGTACCTGGCATGGTTGTGCATTTTAAAATAGTTTACCATAAAATTAAATATGTGAATTTATGCAAGCTGTTTAATGAAAATAAGTTTCCAATAATTTAAATTTGTTTGATGTGGTGTGATTTTGCTTGTCGAATACAGTTTGTTACAAAAGAGATCATTTTTTAAAAGCTCACGTTCCATTTGAATAACAGTTCAAAACGTGTTATTTCTTCGGCATTATTTCCGGCGTATGTATCATGCGTACACGATGTTCATTACAACGAGAGGTGTAGCAGGTTCATGAATTTTATTAACATCCATTATCAAGTGCAATATTTATCTAAAATTCAAAAAATAAGAAATAGAACAAAACAGCAAATGGGAAATATGTCTATCGTTACGAAAAAACTACGTGCGTAAGTAAGGTGCGTGTATGCAGCAATATATATCGTTGAACGTATACAAATTATTCTATTATAATCGCACCCGCAATAACAATATAATTTCGATACGATTGTGGAACAAAAAATCACACACTTTAGAAGGCGAAAATTGCTAAACATCATGTGTCCGCCCTTTTCCGTATGCGACTCGTATTTTAAATGGAAGGCTGTATTCTCATGCTGTCAACTGTCATGTTAATGACATATTTCCCGTTTTGGTATATTACTTGCGGGTTGTCGAAATGGAAGATGAGTTGAAATTCGAGAGAAAGCGTTAACAAAGTCGTACCTGATCCGTTACTCCGTCTTAGGCGGCAATCACGTTTATGGTCCTCTATCCATTGTTCTAATCGCCTACTCGTGAGTCCGATGTAGCAGAGATCAATTCTGGATTTTGTGCTGGAAAACAGAACGTGTCCTAGTTTTTTTCGATGGTAATTGGCTGAGCTTTATCTTCGGAATTTTACTATCGATTCGTTTCTTGACATAAGTGGAGAACGGTGGACAAAATGTAATGCTGCGGCAGGTAGTGCGGGAATCTCTATGTCAGAATTACCTGTATGTCGTTGTGGTTTTTGTGTTCTACTGCAGGCATAACGATATCATAATGGCGTATGGATAATGATTTCTCCGAAAATTTTCGGAGATGATACCCTTGCATTCTTCAATAAATCGTACAGGTTACTGTATTCAAAAAAGCCAAACCCATTATGCAGCTTTCCTTTACGTGTTGTTGATGCGAGAACCATAAATCTAATATGCGACCCTTAGTCAGATTTTTTGCACCATTTGCTGATGATGATATCTTCCAATTTGGTAAGGCGAACATCTAGGTGCGGAATACTAATATTTTCCTCGTATTCGATGTTAAACTTGAAGTAAGTTAGAGCGGTATTAAACGAGTGGGAAATTGGTTTTACGTTATCTTTGTCAGCGATAACGAAGAGTTCATCAACATATTTGACTAAAGTGTGACATCAAAACCTTAGTGATCTAAGGATGAAGGAATAATATGCTGATGATGGCTGTCCATTGCCAACACTTAGTTTGCTTATAAACCTTGTTATTGTTCCGTACGAAGTCAAATGTGTCACTACAGTAATAAACCATTTTAAAGAATAGGGTTGAGTTATAAGATAAGAATGACGTATTTATTTTGATGCCACATCTGTAATTTTTCGATTAACATTGCTAATTTAGCGGTGGAGTAAATGCAACACCTGCACTTCATAAAACGCAACGTTTTTTATTCACTATAGCTAAGGAAAAACTGGGGCAATAGCATACTTCCATTAGTCGATTTAAATATATGCGATAAAACGAAAAGCTCCTGTGGCAGCCGTAACTAAGTGCCACTGGGACCTCCCAGTTTATCAGATAGCTTATGTATGAAGTTTATTTTTAAACAGTTCAGCCGTCTACACTCTAATGCACAGAAAGACATCGCCTCGAATATCACTTTTCGGTTTCGGTTATTTCGTCGAATGGTAAATCTGTAAAACTCTCGAGGAAGAAAATGTTCTTCACTTTACTTTGTTTTACTACGTAAAATACGATATTTTCCACAAATTTGAAATTAGTTTTAGACAATATAATTCATCTAGCTAAACAAATTATATATTTACATATATAATATCAGGGAATAGTTGACCAGGTTAAGGTATTCGGCTTATAAATTGGTAACAAGAAGTTCATATAACAATGTGAGTAACGGGTACCGAGGTACGTATAGATTCCAGTTTTGGTTGGATCAGGAGTATCGGCTTCGAATCCCGATAGGGATCGGGTATAAACGATCGGTGATGAAAATGAACACACCTATGACCCCTGTCGGAGCTATGCTATGCGCAAATGGTTCTTCGTAAATCGGACCTACATCCGTAAGTTCTCAATTTGGTTACTGCCTAAGGTAGGATATAAAAAGATAACTATGAAAGAATTGGTTGTACTTCGGTACCAGAATAGATTGCGCAGAATAAAAACAAACAAACTACTAAAATCATTTGTTCGAACCATTCTTGTTTTCTCAAATTTTGCCTTCATTTAGCCTGAGTAAATTTACTTGGCTTTTTATTTAAGAACTGTGCGTATACCGAGTATACTCTGTTCTTTGAAATTTTACTCTGAAACATTTGTCAGTGTATGAAACGTATGTAAAGTAAAAAAATATTTAAAAATCTATCCACACCGGATTATTTGACACTGTGCAACCCTCGCTCTGCGTACACATCTTTTATAGTATTTTCTCGTTTAGTGAATAACTTTTCCTACGAGTACTCCTCGAAATCTAATCTAAGGCCGATGAATGTAGATCGAGCTGTATGGCACGGTTTCCTGATGGAACCATATATTCTGTTGGTTCAATAAACCTAACTCGGGCACAAGTAAATATGCGCAAAAATCAGCAAACCCTGCATTCTTAAATCTAGCAGTAGTAAACACGTTAATATATAAATTTAAAATTACCGGTATCCCAGGACCAACTATTATGTTGATTAACGAAGGGAGCCTAGTCGAAATATGTATAATAAGAGCACTACAAAATTGCTACGTTTGTGGTAATTTTTCTCTTGTGTCAATTGAACTTTGTACGAGTTAGTTTATCTCATTGCATCAATCAATTCTTCCGTTTATTTGCTTCTACTAGCGTAAACAAAACTTCAAAATTATTTATTACTTTCAAAGTGATTGGTTTGTTTGATGGTCCAAGATAAACACCAAAAATCATAGAATTTTCTGCGCATATTGACTACTGAACACTTATTTAAATAAATTCTTTCAATTACTTAAACTTGTTATTGCAACGTTCAATTATCCTTATTAAATGTTATTGACCAGTTTCCCCGACCGCTGTATTTTGAACTTGCATCAAATTACCAAAATTAAAAGAAGAGCAATTGTCTGAAGTGCAATTTAAATTTGACGAGAACTGAGAGACATGATGGGGTTAGGCAACACTCCATCGGAGCTGGGTACACTGCTTTGTTTACAGCAAAGCATTTGTATTAGAACCAATTGACAATCACACCTAGCCAACTGTTTAAAATTTAAATTATCATTTTAAATAAATTATTAGAAAATAAATACACGGCATTATAATCATAATTATTAACGAAAATAAATTACAAGCAAAAGTAAAGAAAATTATAAATTTAATTAATCGAGAAAACCTTTAAACTTTAAATAAAAGTGAAAAAAAATAATTATTGTGAAATTTAAGAGATAAAAAAAACTGAAAATTGCCGACTAGTATTTTAACTTCTTTTACCACAAATGTATATAAAGATCTCGAATACCAGTGCACACTTCTACACACAACTCTAAATCAAAAATTTAGACATACCGGACTTTTGGAAAGTTTCAGAAAACTAACGAGGTTGCTCCTTTTTGAAAATTTAACCTTTAAATTTATTTGAATCTTTTAATCCTTAGTCGTTTTTAAAAATGTTACCTACATACTTTTCAACATCATTGCAACAATTGTTAATGCAGAAGTTGGCACTTCCGGTACACAAATTGTGCCGAATTTTGGTGAAACAAGTTTTTTTTATCAAAACTCATTTTTGCTGGTAAAATTTACAAACGTGATCAAATTTTGATTGACACTTTATCATTTTATTTTAATGTTTTTTTCGTAAATGATATACACTTTTCAAAATAATTACAAAAAACTCCTCTGGAAGCTGCCCATCTCGGAGAACCGAGCATGAAGTTTCACCCGGATCAGTGAATCGTTTTGGGCCGTATAAAGGCCGAATTTTTGTTAAAAAAGAAATATTCGCCAAAAATCGTCATTTACGCTTAAATTATAAAAAACTGATCTAGACCAATATTATTGAAAATTTAATTTAGAATCTTTTATCGCATAGTTGTTTTCTTCATAAATCATATAATTGTCCAAATATTATCAAAAAAAGAAAAAGCTAGTATGAAAGATACCACTTCCAACAAAAGTGTTATCTCCCATTGTATAAAAAACGCTTAAGAATAAAGTTTCACCTTCAATCCGTCTGGGCTGTAAAGAGCCGAATTTTTGTTGAACAATTTTCTGTCAGAGAGCCTCATTCTCGCTTCAATTTTGAACCACAACGGTTTTTTAAAAGTGTCTTTTACCTTTTTCTACATAATAAAATAAAGTATATTAATTATTAAATATTTTGACCTTGATTTGCAGATTTACCATTCGCTACAATATCGCCGAAATCAAAAATTGTACCTTTTAAAAATCTCTATGTGTGTGCATGTTTGTGTGCAGACTAAATGTCTATGTCCTGGCTATAGCCCAAACTTACGTGATTGGATAGAAGAAAATTCATACATAAGCTTTTTTCATAAATTTGGGGGGAACTAAGTGGTTTTTGGAAAAAATCGGTCCACTTTTTACAAATATTTTGAAAAGTATATATATAACATTTTCGAACAAATGAGTAAAATAAAAAATTGTAAATTAAATTTCAAACAAAATTGGTTCAGATCATATTTTAAATTTTAACGGAAATTAAGAGCTTTAAAAGAAAAACTTTATTTCACTTAAATTTGGTATCTCTACAGGCCAGACGGATTGACTATTCGGAATAAAACTTCTTACCTAAAGCTTTTTCCATAAATTGGGAAATTTATGCGCAATGTGGTGGACATCTGTGTACCAGAAGTGGCAGCTTCAGTAAAAGCTCTTTTTAATTTTTGCAATCAAGATTACATTTTTTAAAAAGGGTTGACCTTGTTGGTTTTCTGAAATTTAAGCAGGAATAATGTTTTTTTATCACAAATCTGGTAGGTTCTACTTTTCGCATTATAAATTATGTTGTGCATGCGAGATACATGCACATGTCTCGTAAAAGGAAGTTTGGTGTTGGCCAAAATAAATCTGAAAACCTTTGACCATTAATTTTTTTTTCAAATTTTTATACTTTGTTTTACTTCGTAAAGAAAGTAATAAACACCTCTTACTTGCTTTTACGTAGTAAAATAAAGTATACCGGGTGACTGACATGAAGTGTTACGAACTTCAGACTGTCATTGCTGTCAAACCAGTGATGACAGAGCGCTCAAATTTACACTAATGACAGTTCATTCCATTGTTTACAAGCGTACAAAAATATGCAGAAAAAAGGGAAATATGGAAAATATGCAGAAAAAAGTTATCCGCAATGTAATTCAAGCGTAATAGTGTGATTGCACTATATTTGGCTGGAGAACCACAGCCGCAGATTGTTAACCAGTTAAAACATCTGCATGTGAATAAAATGTTTGTGTATCGCACCATAAACCGTTATAAAGTTACTGGCAGCATTGCAAAACCCCATGGTGGTGGACCGAAACGCACTGCAACATCGTCGGATATCATTCTGAAGGTGAAGGCCAAATTGGTTCGGAATCCGCGCCGTAGCGGCATAAAAATGGCTCGTGAGGCGAACATTTCGCTCGAACGGATGCAGCACATATTGAAATATCATCTTCGACTAAAGGCCTTTCCATAGCACGCATGGTCTCACCGATGCTCAAAAAAAAGTTAGAGTGGAAAGAGCAAAGGAGTTGTTACGCTTGCACGAAAGTGGCGATTTGCCGAATTTGGTTTTCTCCTATGAGTCACGGTTCGTTATTTAGCAATATGTGAACAAGCAATACGACCGGATTTACTTGCCATAATCGCGGCTAAGGGTGGCCAAATCGAAAACTGCTAATGCAATTCGAAAATTTAAATATTAGTGAACATTTTTTACTTTGATTCAATAAAATTCACCAAAAAATAAAAATTCTGTAACACTTCATGTCAGACACCATGTAGTAATAAAAAAATAGTTTTTGAATAATCTGTGTGTGGTGCCGGACAGACTAAATGTTTGTTGGCTCTACAGCCCAGATGGAATAACTAATTGGAGTGGAACTTCATACTTAAGCTGTTTAACTAAATTGGTGGACCCCAATGGTTTTTGACCGGAATCGATCTACCGGAATTGGTAGCTTCCATAGGAGCTTTTATGTTTTTTGCAAATATTTTGACAATTATTTATATCATTTGGGATGGTCATACTTAAGCATTTTCTATAAATTGGAGGATTCAGTGGTATTTGGCCAACAGCACGGTCTAATGGAAGCGGCCGTTCTATAAGAGCTTTACGTTTTTTGTAAATATTTTGAAAACTATAAAAAATTTATGAAAATTGATTAAAAAGAAAAGAGATTTATAACTAAACTAAACTGTGATCAAATGGTTTAAGGTATAGGGTTGTGATAACACGGTATAAGATATCAATATGTTTTTAATTTATTTTAAACATTGGTTCATGAAGATTTCATTTAATAATGATTTCATCTAAATGACCGTCTTTAGATTTTTTTTTAAAATTACATCCTCGAACACCAATTTTTCACATATATCTCAACTTATTTCACCATTAACATGAATAGCGTCGGTTTTAAGAACGAAAACATCCAATGGAGTGATATAGTAAGATCTTGGTGGCCAGTTTACATCGGAATTTTTGGATATTACATGGTCATTAAACTTTTCTCTCAATAAATTGATTGTGTCATGAGATGTATGGGATGTTGCACCATCTTGTTGAAACCGCATATCGTTTAAGTTGAGAAATCAGTAATCGTGCGTGTATAGCGTTCTCTATTAACGGTAACTGCAATACCATTTTCACTTTCAAAAAATATAGTCCAGTTACACCTCCAGATCATAAACCACACCAAACTGTTAATTTTTGTAGGTGTAAAAGTTTTTCATGACCAGCTTATGGGTTTTTAGCCAAGTCATTTAGAATATGATTTTTTCATGAAATAGTGGATTTCTATCATGTTGAGTACGAGTAAAGCCCAGGATGCAAAATTTTTACTCAATAAATTATCAATTTGGTTTAAATTATTCAGTTAACTGAATTTTAAACGTCTTGAAATGCAAATCGTTATGAAGAATATTCCATTTGCTGTCTTAAGAAAATCTATGTTCTTGAGAACGAATTGATTGTTCTCAACTTTCATTCATACTTTGGTTCACAGCTTTGACATTTCAGCACTACGTTTCCGTTTTTGATGGGTTAGATTCTTGACATCACAAGCATTGCCAATTGTCTCGAACTTTTTAATTACAATACGAAGCTCCGTAGGTCGATTATGTTGGCCATAAATTTCACATACGAATAGATTTATTATTTTAGTAATACATTTTAACAATTTCTAAAGGATGTTCAATTATGTATCTTTCGATGGTGATTTGCCAAAAAATACTGAACACAAATGGCAATTTTGAAGGTAACCTGAAAAAAAGGATTCTGTAATATTTATAAATTATATAATACTAATTTGATGAATTTGAATAAAAAAACTATTACTTTACCAAATTTTGGCGTATCAACAATCCAGGTAGATTGACTATTCGTAATGAACTTCTTTCTTAAGCTTTTTTCCTTAATTGGGAATTTCCTTTCGAAAATTGATGGAAATCTTTGTATCGAGAAGTGGCGGCTGCCATGGAAGATTTTTCAATTTTTGCAATGATGTTGAAAATTTTAGCATTTACAAAAAACGATAAAGAACTAAAAGATTCAAATTAATTTAAAGTTTAAATTTTCAACAACAGTTGATCTTGACGGATTTCTGGAATTTACGAAGGGATATTATTTTTTATTATAAAGAGTTTTACCAAAACTCCGGTAGGTTTAGTTGTTCGTGTGGTGTATTCGAGTTCTATATACTGTAGGTTTTGAAAGTCCGTTACGTTTAATTCAAGTTTGGTGTATTCGAGATCTATGTCTATAATCTAGTTTCTGGTTGTTCTCGAAAATTACAGAAAAAAACGCAGACATAATATTTTAAAATTTCGATCGAAGATTCAATTAACATGATTTTTATGTTATGCGACACGAAATTGATCAATTTTATTATTCGATATTATTCGGTTAATTATATTATTAAATGTAGTATTACAATTATAAATTGCTACTTTAAGAAACTCAAATAACTTTTTGATTAATTCACGTAATTTATTTTTTCTTGATTCATTTGGAAGATAACTAATTTTTATTTAGTTTTCTTAATTGGTTTTAAAAATAATGGAATTTAAATGGCCACCACGCACGCATGTGCGGCATCTCAGCAAAAAATTATTCATTACTGCCTAAGAGTTGCAGCGGGAATTGGTAACAGTAAGGCCAGGAGACCTGGGCGGCCAACGGAATGTGGAGTTTCTTGAAATCAGCTTATTGAGGAATTTTTGCTGCAATTTTGTCAAAACTGGCCGAGCTATGTGAGGAGTTGCACCATCTTGTTGAAACCATACAGAGTTGAAAGCTCTTTCAGCATTTATATGTAACGGTCTGCAGTGACCATAACAGTAACACCGTCCTCTACGAAAAAGTAAGGCCCGACAATGCACTTTGATGAAACTGCACACCACATTGTTACGCGAAGTGGATGTAATTCTGCCTCATGGAGTATCTGTGGGTTAGAATCACTCCATTGCCGTTTATTAACATTGCCGTTTAGATCAAAATGGGCCTCGTCATACATAAAAAGGCAGTTTAAGACGTTTTCGTCCTCTTCCATCATTTGAAGGATCTTCTGGGAAAATTCCAAGCGAATCGGCAAGTCTGCTGCGTTGAGTTTGTTTGTTATTTGGATTTTATAAGGGAATAAGTTCAAATTTTTGTGCATAATTGTCTGCAGTGACTATCTGCTGATACCCATTTGAGCAGGTAAGCTTCTTTTCGAAATTCTAGGATTGTCTTGTATGGCAGCAGCTACAGCAGAGGTTGGAACTGAAGGGTTTCGATGATAAGGATTTCTTGCGATTGACCCATGCTCAGCAAAATTGTTTACGAGCCTTATTATATATAGTCCATCTGCTAGGATGAGTGCCGCTAAACGGGCGCCTATATTTTCTTTGTATCGGAACTACAGACTCCAATGCGTGATAGCGGCGGACAGCCCAAATTCTTTTCTCAGTGTCCCAATTCTCCATTTTCGTTAAATTTAAAAATCAATCTATAAAATAAAAAACAATTGGAACAGATTAATTATATAGAAAAAAAGTTATTAATTTTTTGTTGGCAGCAGCTTTCATTAGCCACCCTGTTCTTAGCTAATTTTACAGTATATGATTTGGTTGTTTCAATCGCATCGGATTGTGTGACGATTCTAGGTAGCGCGAGGTAGTACCAGTCATATAATGGTGTGTTGTGAGTGTCGTGTTGTTAAAGTTCTAGGAAATGTGCATCATTAAGCTACTCGAATACGTTTTCCTCATGCACTTTTCAAATTCCCCAAACATTAACACAATTTTGTATTCTTCTAATCCAATTTTCAATTCCTCGCAATAAACTGGTCTTAGATGTATTAACGTGTAAATCTTTCTCGATACACCGTAATTCCACAACAAATAGAGTGCATTGCATAGGTCAAATATGATATGCAAGTCACTGTCTGAAACTTCTATGACTTGCATAGCTTTGCACAACTTTAACGAAAGCTGAAAGACCATCCAGCTCGAGCTCGAAATTGCGAGACCTGATTTAATGCTGTTTTGAAAAACATCAAATCTACTACAGGCGTTGGCAATTGTACAGAAGGAGTACTGTCAAAAGTACCAGCGATGTCCAGAAAAGTTCCAACTCGATACTTTTTATTACTCGAATAACTAACCTTACAATCTTAGTCACAAGTTCATGTAAAGCAGTTTCACAGGATTTACCAACTAAAAGCATGCCGCATTTTACTAAGTCTGTCTATTGGATAAACAATCGTAATTGGATAAACAATCGTAATTGGATAAACAATCAATAATAAATCTATCTCAGATTCGTTTTAACGCTTTAAAAAAAGTAGAAGGTAGTAAAATCTGATCTTCCAGTTTTCGGAATAAAAGTAACTTTACCTTTAGTCCCAGAGTGCGACAATCCCATCTCAACGACAATGCAAGTTTAGAACACCTCGAGCAAACGATCTTTAATGCAAATGAGACATGTACTACATGAGAACAAACGCTAACGCAGAACATAGAGAGTAATTAGCCTATCAGCGTTCATTAATACTCAGGGCCGGTATAGCGATACTGTCAGAATTCAAATAGTCGCATTGTTTTGTTTAAACTAACCAGATATTAGTTATGGTAAAGCAACATGATGATTAGTATGGAATGTTTTACCACAGAATTTCCTGCCAATATGGGGTATTTTACCAGGGGTATTTTACCACAGAATTTCCTGTCGTTAATTCCCAATATAAATTAATTTAAACCAATTTGGTTTGCTTTATAATAATAAAATTATATTTATTATTTGAACACTGATCACAACTATTAATATTTTTAAAAATAACGTAAAATAAAATTTGCTTCCTTGCTTGCGTTGTTCACGTTCTGCGTTCCAGTTGCTACTTAAAAATTCTGTTTTTCTTTCTAATATAAAAGTAAAAAAAGTTGTTTTGAAATGAATTGCTATGATCAGCGTGTCGCTGGCAATCCGTTTTTGTGGGACACATTGCAAGGTATTTTCTAACAGTAGGAAAATACTCCGCAATGCTATGCGTGGTGTTAGTGAGTTAACAGTAACTGACCGTTACATTAGTAACCCCTGGGGTGAAATTTTGTAATATCACATTTTGGACACTGTCAAATTTCAAGAAAATAAAAGAAATCATTCAATTTATTCTCACAATTTTGTGTTACATAAATTTTATGATACAACATCCCACCTTAGTAAATAACAACACTCATCACAACACAATTGATATAAAAAAGACTTGTATTGATATAAAAAAAATTTGGATACTCTTTGCCCTACACACAATATTTATTACATCTGGCCTAACTAAATGGCAGAAAAGTATAAAAGACATAATTCTAAAATGATTTCAGCTATTTTCTGCTGTATCTGAGCCAACCATAAACTATTTTGTTTGGCAATTCCAAACATAAAACCTTTCAAGAATAAATTTGGTTCTAGAAGATATTTGGTTTCATGCAAGCATTCGCTTTTGTAAGTGAAAATAGATTTATAATTAAATATGTAAAACAAACAAGACGATTTATACGACAACCGCAAAATAGTAAAGACGACAACAGAAATATTAAAAATTTCTTTAGATAAATACAAGAGGGGAACCTGAAGCAAAATAATTAATTTATGTTTTCCCTATTTCCACAAAATAATAATAAATATTATTTTAAACGAAATTCAATTAAACCGTCTAAATAATTATCTCTTTTGAAAAATTAGAAAAGCAAAAATCTATTTTGTATCTTTTAAAATTCTAAATATTTATTTTATTTTTCGTTTCTTCCAATTTCGTGTTATCATAAGAGTTATTTGCTCACCAGCTATTAGCACTATTCGTCTTACCTATTTAATAGCGTACACAAAATTAATTACCTTAAGAATTAAAAGTTAAATTAAAATTTTTTAAAATTTATCTCGTGTATATAGATATTTTTAAAATATCAATAAATTGTAAAATTTCGTTAATATTTTTTTCGTTTTTTGTGTTTTTCAAACGAATTTAAAATTTATTTAATTAAAGAATTTTACTGATGCTGGTTGATGATGCGAAGAGTGGGTAGAGTAAAATGTCATTAAATTAATGTAATATAATTTAACAAAATGGGTACGGACTCTTTAAAACGTAATTTTCGAAATAAACAAAAAGGTAATTTCACTTAAAATAATTGTTTGCTTTGAATTGTTTCAAACCCTTATAAAATAATACGTATGTTTCTTTATAAATGACACAGGTGACTGAGTACATAAAATTTGAAGCTATAAGTATTATTGAATTTTTATTAATGTAATTAAGTTTCGATTTAATGTAAAGTAATAATCATAATCATTAAACGTTATGGTATGTTACCTTTAGTAATTAATTTATTTTTCTGCTTACTTTGATTTTTTCGGCCATTTTTGAGGTGAAAAGGGGATTTTTGACATTCGCGTATAATGAAATTTTTTTTGGTACATTTTAATTAGGTACCAGTCTGACATCCAATTTCATAACAGACAAATCAGTACTTCAATTTTGGTTAGCTAATAAATTACTTCCCATGTTCATTTGCCTTAATTATATCATAGATGTTAGAGATAGATAGATAAATTATTTGCAACACAGGCAGCCAGTTATCCTTTTTCCTGTAATATACTATACATAACGGGCCCACTTTCGTCCAAACAACGCAGTAAGTGAATGGCTTGAGCACATGTATACTAATTATCCCCAGCTATCCTCCAGCTCAAGTTCCAGGTAGCGATTCAGATTTTTGTTTCTGCCTGTAAAGCATTTGACGATGTTATTGCAGACGGCATTGAAACGTTTCGTCGCCATCAAAATAATGGTCGCAAATTCCAAGATTGGCCATGGAGATACTCCTGGGTGTTGCTAAAAATTTGGTTTTGGCCTTCACCGCCAAGCCAAGTCTTCATGTGTAACGATCGGACGGTATGAAACTGCCCTTGGCATCGCTAGGTCTTCGGCCAAGTTGCACGATATCATATGCATCTCCAAGAAAAAAGTCTGATTTATTAAATATACAGCGCGAAGCTTCAAAGTTCTGTTTCCTTATCACTCGAGCGCCAAGCATAGGCGCGAGTGCATTTCCCTGTCAAACACAAGGTGTTATTTTAAAGGAGTCTGATACAGTTCCTAATTCGATTATGATTCTACATACAGACCCAAACGTTGTTTATTTACAGAGGAAAATCAGTTTCTGTGGTATTCCTAGACGAGCGCGGCCTAGAGATTCTCGCGGTTGATACTGTCATATGCCTGTCGGAAGTCTATATATAGTTGATGTATGGTTTTATTGTACTACCAACCGATCGGTTGGGACGAAAGCTGCGGTTTTCACATTTAAGATGGTCGCCTTTCTTGTGCATCGTACATATGAGTGCGTTCTTTCAATTCTCCGGCAAGTCTTCTTTGTCGCAAATAGAGACGATGAGATCGTATAAAGCTGAACAGATAGTAAATGCAATTTTCCAAACTAATACTTTGAAGTATGGTGCTGCAGCTGCCCTCCTTTGGCGATGAAAGTATCAAGAGAACCTGCTTTAAAATCTCAAAAGGGTTCCTGCGTCATTTGTGCTTCAGCAACGACATTGGCACATTCAAAATTTCAGAATCCGTGTTATCTTTTGTAATTAACGATATCAATCACAATTCTTTAGATATTGTATTTGACTCAACTAATTTAATGGCGAGTTCGAAACATATATACAACCAATCAAATACAACTTCAAAAAAACAAACCGTGCAGGGCTACAAAGTTACCTAGAATCTATCAACTGGCAACCAACTCTCAATTCCAATGATATAAACGAAAATTTTAATAAATTTAATGACATTATGCAGCAAGGCTTCGAACTGTATGTACCTATGTGCTGTAAACCACAAAATGTTCACCCTCAGTGGTTCGATGATAGACTATTAGACTAGTTAACTTAAAAAATTGGAAGTCGAAAGCGTATGCTAAAATGTTGAACAGAGGGTTAGAAGCCGACAAAACAATGTTTCTACAACATAGTAACTAATTTGAAATTTACTTCAAATCAAAATACAGGTCGTATCTCGATCAAATTCAAGGAAAAATCAAAGTAAATCCAAAACAATTTTGGAAATACTTTAGGAATAAACACGAAATTTACGGATACCCTGCCAATATGACATATAACAATACCAGCTCCTCAAACTCCAAAGATATAGCTGACATGTTCGCGAAGTTTTTCTAATCAGTCTATAAACCACGCGTTACTAGTGGATTGAACGAACAACCCAGCAATACCAACGTACCAATAACTCCTCCTGTTATATATGAGGATAACATTTTATTGGCTCTAAAGGATTTGGAGACGGTTGTGGTCTTGACAATATACCCTCTTCTATTCTGAAGGAGTACGCTGACATTTTGGAAATTTCAATATGTTACCTATTCAACCACTCCTTAAGCACCGGGGTGTTTCCCGAAAAATGGAAAATTTCCAAAAATTACACCAATTTTTAAATCGGACAAACGAGACGACGTTATATGCTACAGAGGAATATCAACTACATCATCAATTCGAAAATTGTTTGAATTAGTTTTATTTAACTTTAAATCCACAAATGCACGTCATATATCAATAAACTAGCATGGGTTTATGCCTGGCCGATCCACATCAACTAATCTGGTTCAATTGCACCAGTAAAATAATTAAAGAGACAGAAAACCATCATCAAGTTGACGTAGCGTACACGGATTTCAGTAAAGCATTTGATTACATTTGAAATCAAAAAGCACTCCGGAGTTTATTCGCATTTGGGTTTCACTCGATTACATAAATTGGTTCAAGTCTTATCTATCAAACCGGCGACAATTTGTAATAATGAGAAATGAGAAATCAAGCGTTATTAAAGTTACGTCTGGTGTTCCCCAAGGATCTCACATCAAGCCGTGGATATTTATTGTTTTTATAGATCGAATAACCAAGATAATCAAAAACTCAAACGTGTTCCTATTTGCTGATGACGTGAACATTTTTCGAACTGTTAATGGAATGCTAGATACGAGGAAACTTCAAGAAGACATCGATAGATTAAGTGAGTGGTGTGATCGAAACTCGCTTTACTTAAATATTAAGAAATGCAAGATCATGTCTTTCCATCGTAAGAGAAATCCGTTAATTACTTCTTACAAAGTCAACAACGAAGTATTGCAAAGAGTTAATGAGATCCTAGATCACTAGAGGTGTAACATTTGTCGAAAATGCCGATTTGTTAAAAGGTGGACAGGTGAATTTAAAGATATTCAAACCTTATGTTCACTCTATTTCGCTTACGTTCGATCTCAACTGGAATACGCTGTACCGGTCTGGAATCCATACTATGCTGTACACATTAAAAGAATTGAAGGCATTCACAAGAAGTTTCTAATTTTTTTGTTAAAGAAAAGTGACTGGAATTACGACCACAATTTACCATTCCATGAAAATGTGGCTTAATTACCTCCGGACTCAACAAGATGCACGGATTACAAAATATGCACGCTTGAAAATAGACGACTTCTCTTAGGTGCGGCTTTCATTGGAAACGTTTTGCTTGATCACATTGATACAGCTTTCATTTTGGAAAACGTATCAATTCATGTGCCTTGCAGAACATTTCTGAAGAATTTGTCCAAGTCTGAATTTTGTAGGAAAATAAAAATCTTTGCTGATTTTATGCGATTTTATTTTTAAAGTTGCGTTCAGCTCGAAAGTTGATGATTAAGAGATTTTTTATTTTCTCGTATTTTGACATTTATAATAAATTTATAACAATCTTTTATAACAGTTTGTAACAATATTTTTATAGCAACTTATAAATATTTTGTTTTATAAATTAAAGTAGATGACACATACAATATAAAATTTAATCTACATAATTTATAATTAATTTATAATTTATAATTCTACTTTACATTGTGATGGAATAAAGTATACATAATGTGAAGACAGCTGATCAAAAATGAATTGAGAAATACAAACAAGATATGTGACGTTAAATTAAAATTTAGAAATAAAGTTTGATAAAAAATATTGTTTGTATACGTTTTAATTTTAGATTATTGTAATCGTAATATAATGAGATGTGATACGCTTGTGTTTACTGGATTAGATTGTTTTGCAACAATTTCGAAACCATGAATTTTTAGCACTAGAACACCATTCCACAAACTATGGAGAAAATAACCCCATTCATAGGTCGTCTAAATCGTTCAACATCGTCGACGATCTATTTGACTTTAATTTATCAAAGGACAAGTTCAAAAATATCCTTAAGAATTATTTTTTAAATTGTTAATTGTTAAATCAAAATTTGTTATATACTAGAATAGATTTCTTTAAATAAATAAATAAATAAATAGATTACGGTTTTCTTTGCATCGATTGAAGATCGGCAAACACAATAACGTCATACGGTTTAGTGTAATTTAAATGTTGGTCAGGATGGTTGTGCAAGTGCAGTATTATTTATACACAATAAAACGAAAAACAGAGAAATATCTCGTTTAGCCATATTTCCTTGCATGAAATAAAAAAATTTAAATTGAAAAAAATTGTTAATTTTAAAATTTTCTTGTATTAAATTGCATGCTTTTTAGTAGTAATTAAGTGTTAGTTTAGTTCTAGTGACTTCTTGTGGTATGAAATAATATTTAAAATAATTGAAAAATAAAAGTGTACAGCAAAATACAAAAATAGCAGAATTTCCAAATATCGTACTTGAAACAGAAGTATGACTTCTACTTGCGTAGAAGCCCTCCCGTTTCATAGATTTGCCGTAACCTGAATTGTACCCCATGCGGTTTAGGTTCCCACCGCTCAGTCGGGCAGAGGAAAATGGTGTGGGTTTTTGGGGTACCCAGATTTACGGCCTAGATTACCGCATATTTATATAAAAACAAAGTGATGGAACGACATCAAGTATGCCGTCAAATTGAGGGATTATAGAATTGGGCAAAACAGTACCCAAGTTGATGGTGTCCATGCCTTACGCTGTCGGCAGGTTCCCCGCGGTTGTTTTAATACTTGTTTAGGGTAACATAATTACCCTAGACTAAGCATAACGAGTAAGAGAAAAACAAAATAAAAAAAAACATTATTATTTATTATGGCTGAAGGCCCCGAATGTTAGTAAGTAAATAAATCGGTAAAGCGTTACCAACAGAAGGAAACCCGCGTGCCGAGGCACTTGCGCGGTTTCCGCCCCTAATGGAGCAGTTGGTAGACCCTTTACCAATTGGGCCCCTTTATGTTAGTATTTAGTTTGTTTTAATCATACTTACTTGAACGTTACGTTAGAAAATTAATACACAACAATTTATTTTTTTATTACTACAAATTGTTTATTTTGTAAAATTTTACTTTAATTTACACTAATCTTCTTTTCTCGCTAATTACCACGGCTAAAGCTCTGTGCGTAATTAGCTAGAAACACCAAAAACTGAACTGACCAAAAATTTGGTACGGTATTTATGCGAAAATTAACTGATCTAGAAAAGAGGGGGAAATTAATTTTTATAACAGAATTTAATAAATGAATGGCCTCTTTTCAATCAATTAATAAATTTTGCTGTTCAATCAAAAAAATATTCATAAATACCGCCCAGTTTAAAAGTGTTATAAATTAAATTTGTTTACCCCTTACATAAACAAATTAATTCATTTCACACTCACATAGAAAATTTAGTGCATAATCATAAATGCAACATACTACATTTTTACGTAGGTCAGTTAATTACCTTACGTATTATATTTATGTGGAGCATTTATGACTATCGCAAAATAAAAATATGTTCCGTATTCAAATTACAAAACAATGAGATAGGTTTCTTATATGAACATTTGTACTACTGTAATTTTTGCTTATGTAGCAGCCATATAAGGAAAATATGTAGTTCCGTCAATGAGTTATTTAATAAATATTTGTGAAGATGATATCTTCAATGCCATGACAGAATTACTGTGATGAGACAAAGGTAAGATTGGATTGATAACGGAATATGATAAGAATTCCGTTACATACTCTAGGTTCCAGCAGAGCGCACAAAACCTCTCGTAGGACGTGGATCAGAAAAACCTGGTGAGTTTTCTCTAAACTAAATTTACATATTATTTCCATTTTTTTAACTATATTCATATTATTTATATGCGTACTAGCTGACCCGGTGAACTCCGTTTCGCCACCGAACTTTGGCTTCGTTTTTTGTACCATTTCGTTTGGGGATTAAAAGATGAAGAAACATTATGTTTTTGTTTTATATTTGAAAAGGAAAAATTTTATTTCATTTCACAACAGTAATGAATTCATTTCGATTACAAAAATGAAGTGTAATTTAGTTGAACTTCTCTAAGTAAAAAATGAAAGTGAATCCAAAGTAAATACTGAATCGAAGCGTTATACGTGTCCGCCAATTATCCGTTTCATTGAAGTGCTCTTTGGTACACCACATTTTTTGTTTTTTGGTCTGGCGTTAACACAAACAAAGCGGATGGTTTCCCAACTCGTGAACACGCAACGTATAGCTGCCCATGTGAAAAACAATGATTTTCTAAATTTATCCCGCTAACACTAAGCGATTGGCCTTGCGACTTGTTAATTGTCATTGCGAACGCAAGGCGAACCGGAAATTGCAATCGTTTGAAGTCAAACGGAAGATCAGTCGGAATCATTGGTATTCGAGGAATACATACATTTTCACCTGCGTACTTTCCGTTAATAATGGTTGCCTCAATCAAATTCGGCATAAGTCTTTTCACCGCAAGTTGAGTACCGTTGCAAAGTCGCGGTGGATTCAAATTACGCAATATGATAATAACTGAACCAACTTTGAGTTGCAAGTTATATGGTGGAAATCCTGGTAACTCCAGAGAGTTCAAAAACTCCGTTGGATAATTTACTACATCATCGGGATTTGTTATGGAATCAACGGATTTGTATGTCACCAAATCGTCAGCGATTTTTGATTGAATGGTGAAATTCAGTGCGTGTACATCATTATTCTTTGCGGCGAGAATTGCTTGTTGACTTAACCAAGCATAATTCTGATAATTCTCACTAATGTTTGGGAAAACATTTTCAATAAGAGCTAATTGAGAGTCTACAAATCGGCAAAAGTCGTTGGTAAGAGCAATTAATCCAGTTGTCGCATCAACTTTTCCATTTCCAACAGTTAACAATTGTTTGGAAAATTGTGCAGCACTTTGATCATTTTGAAGTTGAACTCTCATATTAGTGGTTAGCGATAATGTTTTTACGTTATTCCACAAAGGTGATGCCTTCAGGCAAGCATTCAATTCATCTGCAGGCGTTCCACGGGGAATTACTGGCAACGTCTGCCTGAAATCGCCTGCCAACAATATCATCAAGCCGCCAAAGATGTTGTTATTTCGCCGAAGATCCTTCAGTGTGAAGTTAAGTGCTTCAAGTGATTTCTTATGTGCCATTGTGTACTCATCCCAAACAATGAGCTTGCATTGCATCAACAATTTTCCCATTGCACTGGATCGGGAAATATTGCATGTTGGAGTATCAATTGTGTTTAATTAAGCGCAGAATGTGCAGTACGACCGCCATCTAGAAAAGTTGCCGCAATTCCAGATGATGCTAACGCCAAAGCTATGTCACATCTTGATCGAATAGTGGCCAAAATCAATGAAACGACAAATATTTTCCCTGTTCCTCCAGGTGCGTGCAGGAAGAATAGACCACCAGTATTATTGTCCACCGCTTGCATTAATGTTTCGTATACTTGTTTTTGCTGTTCATTCAGCAACGGCACATTATTTCGAACGAATTCCTGCAATGTATCAACATTGTATTGCAGCTCTCGATTTAATTCTTGGTTGAATGCATCGTGCATCGATCGATTTGGCGCAATCATTCCTACTTCAATCAATAGCTTGTTTGCAATAGTCAAGCATTGATCCTCAATCAGAATCAATCCTTCATTGTAGATTTCATCGGTTATTTACATGTCGGGATTATTCGTTCTAATGCGCAAACGATGCAAGATATCTTCACATATGTCGTCTTTGTATTTGTTCCATAACTGAATTGGTTGTGAAGGGAAACATGTGGTGATGATAATTGCGAACAGCGTTCGTATTTGGTACGCATTTGATGAAACAACTGAATCCGCAAGTGTTAAATCCCAATGAGAATCGTTCTCCAGCAAACCCAATAGTTGACGTGCTTCTCGATATGTTTGGCATTGGTGGCCATTCACAGTTTTCAAATGCGCAAATGATTTTGGTCCATGTACATTTACCAACAGCAGTCGCAAATAAAAACATTCATCATTTCTAGGATGAATAGTACACATGCGACCTAGCGCATTAGTGGAAAACACCTGTGGCCAATCTGGAACTGGGGTTCCTTGTTTGCGACGTTGGAATTTCTTTGTTGATTGATTCCAAGTGTAATACTTGGACATTTCAACGTACATCAGCGTCGCTGCTAATGGATCTGCTTCACACATTGCAAAGAAGCTAGTCAATGTTGTCGATGGAGGTCTCTCCGCTCGTTGTGCCGCATTTGCCTCAGTGAAGTAAACTCTTTGTCCATTTTCCAAATGCACTGCTAAATGTACAACTGTGGGATATCTTTCATGAATTTGAAATGACAATAATCGCCACAGTGCTTCATTAGTACTGACGTATCTGCCCATTTGGAAGTTGCTGATTTCGTCATTCGCATTTTCCGACGCAATACCAAACACAGCCATGTCGCTGCGTTTTGTGATGTACTTGCACAAATATTTGACTGATTTGGCCGAATGACAACTCTCAACGTTCGCATGTGTTTCGAAAATTCGTGATAGCAGTGAGCAATATGGTACAATGAATTCATTTCCGATCTCAATCTCTTGATTTCGAACTTTAACTTTGATAGTTCGACCATTATCTTCTTTTGAACGCCGACGATAAACTGGATATCCATCGTGCCAGCCATGCAAGGCGATAATGGATTTAATGCACCGCACGGTCCATGCACCATCTGTGTCGTCACAATGTCGTGTAGATGGGGATCAGTGACTGGTTCAGGATTTTCAGCTGATATGATGTCATCCACTTCATTTGAATGTAATTTGTTCAGCAACCAAATTAGGATATGAGCATGCGGTAGTCCACGCTTCTGCCATTCCACCGAGTACATATAACAACGTGTGTCACCAAAAACTCGATACTTAGTAAGCACATCCATCATAACCTTGAGTTTTTGCTGAAATACTCTGGCGATTATGTCATGGCGATCTAGCGGTTTTTGGCCCGGGTCCAACTCACGTTCAATTTCCGTCCACTTCGGATTACATGTGAACGTAATGAATAAATCTGGAGTTCCATAATTTCGCACGTACGTCATAGCGTCTTGAGCGTATTCGTGCATGTGTCGTGGGCTTCCGATATAAGATGATGGGAGAATCGTCAGGCGTCCAATATTCTGAACATTACCATCTGAATGAATAGCATCACGCAAGTGTATATAGTCCTCAGATCGTAGCTTTGCCTGATTGAATCGGATGAACGCGAAACGTTCGGTCTCGATTTTGACATACATGTCGACAGCGAATTGCTGGAATAGCCGACGGCACTTCAGAATGACATTCTCCTCATGTGAAACGAATCATCATACGATACGCATAGTAATTCATTGCGCTTAGATTTTTGTTCGTTGATACGCCTGAAAATGCAAAATTAAATGGATTGTTAATGGAAACCAAGCAATAATTAGTGTGTGAATATTGTACCTGTAATTGGATCGACCATTTTCAACGTGATGTCGTATCCGTCTTGCTCTTGCCGATGTGTCTCGTTTACACGATGCATGATATTGCTTCTTCGCTGAACGACAATGTCTCGTGATTTAGTTGGATCGCCAACAATAATTGCAGCAACATCATCAACGGTGGGTGCATTGAATCTTCGCACATGTTCATCTGTTGGGGTACGATCCGCTCTTATGACAAATTTGTGCGTATCCGATGGCATTCGTTCCAATGCTGTTTTGAACATATTAACCACAGCGTTATTAGCGTGAAAAAATGCTTGCAACTGTTCTATAATTCGTCTCTTTAACTGTTGTGTTCCCTGTATATTGCACCGCACAATCAGCTGATCCACCATCGACGAAATGAAATATATTTGCAGAAATTGATGCGGCTCATCTGGTGTTGGCACCATTGAACCATGCAAATGATATATTTGTCCTTGTATCTGTAATTGCAAACAATCATTAGTTAAAGAATACGGTGTGACTTCTGATCGTGTGATGGAGTAGTGTGTGGTGTAGTTGTTATGTGTTGCAATTGATTGTGTTGGTGTGATTGATTGGTGTGAGTGATTGGTTGTGTGTGTTGTATATTTTACCTTGCAAGTCATGCGAGAGCAGTTACTGTATTCAAGGATGCGTTGAAGAAAATGGTTGGAATCGGGATCACTTCCATCGAACAATGGTTTCAGTGGCTGTGGTGGTGTAAGTAATGGATCCAGTTTGACTTTTCCACTTGCGCAGCACAATCCACCCGTTTCTCTTTTGAACTTTAACGCATTGCAATATCGGCATACAGTCGTCATTGGTCCAATATCTAAATTGTCATCATCACTGTAGTTCGCAGTGGGATCATATTGGAATGCCAAGCGATTGTATGATGCCAATGATCTTCGTGTGCTCACACGTTGTCTCAATCGGGCATTTTCTCTTATTATATTTTGTCTTTCTTCGCTTAAGTTCTGTGAATACACTTTTTGCTGGCTTGCATGTCTTGTGCGGCGGCCGATGTTCGCACGTCGTACTCTAGGCATTTTGGACTATGGACAGACTATTTATTTAATTTAACCTCAAATGCACGATCCACATAATTTACACAGTTCAACTTACCACCTTAAGAACAAATGCCTGCTGTTGAAATTGAATAAAAATTTGCAAAATTTGAATAACTTTAACCTCAATTTCACAATTTCACAGTGAACACAATACCGGTTTTAAGTTAGCGTTTGAAAGAACGTGCGCATAATAAATGTCACATGAAATTAACTGAGCAGAGTACAATGAGTAGCTGTCAAACAATGTATCACGCACCGGCACCATCTACTTAAAATGAAACGTACTTACACACCACGTACTGGCGCCATCTGCTCCACCACCATGCAAAACCATATTGGTTTGTAGTACATGCTATGTATCAGAGATGGCGCTGTATGTGAAAAATGATTTTCCCTGTTTTCCTGCTTTTCTGTTGAAATTTTTCTTGAATTTTGTTTGCTATAAACCTCACGGAGCCCGAGACCTTTCCAACGAATGCAAAACCGTGGAAATCGGTTCGTGCGTTCTGGAGTTATAGCGCCAGGAAGGAATACCCGACTTATTTTTATATTATAGATATACCTTAAAACTTCAAACGGAAAAAATACAAATAAAAGTATCACACCAACACGATAAGAAAAGAGAATTCGATTTAATGTTTTACACCTACGAGTAGTTTTCTCAAATTTCAATATAAATATTCAATATAATAAAGGGTTAGGGAAAAGTTCGTGGCCTTTTTTGGGTGACATTGAAACAAACAGTTTTCTGATTTCAAATGAACTTTATTAAACCAAATATGTGTCATTTTGATCGATGACCGTTTGCCATTGTTCTGGTAGAACCATGATCCCATCACTGTAGAACTTCTGTAGTTTAGAGGCGAAAAATCGAGACAACTCATGTTCGCAGGCCTCTTTTGAATTTAATGTAAAACCATTAAGATGGTTCTGCATGGACTGGAACAAGTGGTAGTCCGATAGTGCAAGGCCATGACTATATGGTGAGTGCAACTTCCCAGCCAAGCTATCTCAGTTTCTGCCGGGTCATCAATGATGTGTGTGGTTTACCATGATGGACCGTTTTAACCGAATTGCTTACCGTTTGGTCTGGTGGCAGTACCTCATACTGCACGATTCCTTTCCAATCCAACCAAACACACAGCATTACCTTTCTTGACGTCAATCCTGGCTTTGATACCGTTTGGGAAGCTTCACCTCGTTTCGTCCATGATATTTTTCGCACAACGTTGTCGTATCTTAACCACTTTTCATCACCAGTAATTATTCACTTTAAAAATGACTCGATTTCGTTCCGTTTCAGAAGCGTTTCGCAGATAGAAATCTGATCCATTAAATGTTTAACTATTAATTCAATTGGTACCCAAACGTCAAGCTTTTTTTGTATCCATCCATTTTCAAATGGTTTAAAACTGTTTTATGATCAATATTTAGTTATTTACCAATTGCATTGCTGCGTATATGCCGGTCTTCTTCAATTTTCTGCATGATTTCATCGATTTTTCCAGGGGTTGGTCGACCAGAGCGGGGTGCATCTTTGACATCCATATTCCCAGAACGAAAGCGCTTGAACCATTTCTTTGCTGCTGATTTTGATAAAGGACCTTCTCCATAAACAGCACAATTTTTTTCGCTGAGCCGCCTTTTTACCTTTGTCGTAATAAAATTGTAAAATATATCGAATTTTTTCATTATGTTTAAAATGTTGTAACTTTTTATTCACTTCACTGATTTTAATGTTTTGTATGTCAAAGTACAAGTTAAAACAATTAATTGCCCGATACAATCAATGGTTACTGAGATATATGAATGGAAAGAAAAAAGCCACGAACTTTTTCCCCTACATATTATAATCTAACTAATTTTATTGTTTTATGAATTGTGTACAGTTTTCACTTTTGTTATTTATTGGTTGGTCCATTAAAATAAATGATTTGCTAAGCTGTTTGAAATATTAGGAAGTGATATTTTCCGTCGAAAGTAACTGTTAAGTGGTTGTGATTGTATAGTGATTGGAGTGTAAGTATACCGATATAGATCGGTATACGGTTTATTATAGTGAGTATAGTCATTTTGAACACGCAGATGATCGAGTTGTGACGCCTATATTGGTCGCAGAAGAACCCTACCCACTTTCACTTCAAAAGATTAATTGTTTCATCAGCTGTGTGGCATGTGGCACCATCTTTTTGGTGTCACATATCGCTGATGTCAGGTCCATCAAATTCTGGTCAAAAGTAGTTTTCCTACATGGCACGGTAGCGAACTCTATTGACTGTAATATGGCGATCATCTTCATCGACGAAAACATATGGTCCAGTCCACACTTCGTCATCAAATCCACTCCTCAAGGTCACTTTTTGTGGTTGCAATAGAGTCTCTTGAAGCACATGTGGGTTTGTGGCTATCCAATAATGAGATTTAAAGATGGTTTTTCGATGAAATATTGGATTTTCTTCAAACTTTAGCAGAGCTTAATTGGAGAAGTTTCTCCGCTTCAAATGATCAACAGGCATCGCATGTGGTTCGAGAAATTCCCAATTCCTGTAGACAGCATGGAATCAACTGATTTGGCTCATTTTGAACTGAGGCACTTATGAAAATATTGCAGTTTTCGGAACAGGAACATCTAATATTCTTTTCAGCGATTATTACGATCGAAAATTGGAATAAGTGCTCTTAAAGTTGCGACCACAGCCTCAGAGTTGCGGTAGTGATTTTTAATAATATCCAAACGTTACTTGCTCGTGAACTTCACCATGATAAAAATGTCAAACTTGACTGACGTTTTGACGTTGGCAGATCACGGAAAACGTTGAAGGGTGCGTTCGTATGAAAATACAAAATTGTTATATCCCTATTGGAAACCACGATATAATTCTAATAACGTTTGGTATTTTAAATTTACTATAGTATGAAAGATTATTTAAACATGCATATTTATTTTTTTATAAATTATATCATGCCGACTCATTGGGGCATTATAGTTGTAAGCAATTAAAATTGAACTGTGCTATAATTAATGTTAACAACATTAATTGACCTCTATAACTTTGTTCGGTGCACTAACGTGTACACATATATATACGTTCTCATACATTGCATGAAAATTAAGCCGCCACTGAAACACAAATAAGGGTCAGTTGTTTTAATAGAAACCCTAAACAATTAGGTTCGTCACATATTTCTTAACTTGCACAGATAAAATAATCTTTTATGCAGTTTTAAATTGTATCCGGATAATTGCAAGAATCTGGCAAAATATTACCATTTTCTGCTATTCACTTTTGGTGCATCCGTTTACAACTGTAATAAAACGCTTATCTGTCCAACTAAACACCGCAAAATCATAACGGGCATATTACCGTAAAGTAATTATGAAACCACTACAGTTCGATTGTGGTATATTGATAGCAATAACATTAGTAATTTGATGGCTAAAGCATTATTATTATTATTTATTTTAAATGCTAATAAAATTATTCGAAAAACTTAATGGAATAGAAAATTGTACGCAAAAATAAAACTTTGGATATTTTATGTTTATCGATTCCATTTTACTGTATGTATGTAGTTTTATGTACTTAGGTATCGTACATACTCATAAACAGAAAAATGTTCAGGATACATATGGGAATTTTTATCGATATTCTGTACATTACGTATACTACCTATATTATAATATGCAAATAAGATATTGTACATAAAGTTTTAAAGAATTTAAATTTTCTGTTAGGTGCTAGAAAATAATTCTCTTATTGTAGTGTACTATATGCACTCATATGTGAGAAAAATTATTGATTTTAGTTTAGTTTCTGAGCTTTTAATTTTAATAATTAAATTTTTTTTAATGCTGCTAATAATACTCTTAAATTTAATTTGTTTTTAAAATTCTTGTGATAGTTGATCTCGTTAGTATCTAGACATCAAATTCCTGTTAAATAACGGGTTATCCAATTCGAGGTTGGTAAAGTAGAAATCTGTATACCGACATCTGTCAAAGATAAACGTCAAGTACGCTGTCATTTATTTAGTTGACATTCTGCCATTTAAGAATGTGGAGCATTTAACAATCGACCAACGCGTTAAAATTATTAAATCTTATTATAAAAATATTGATTCTGCCGTATCCACATTTCGCGCTTTACGAGCAGATTATGGTCGTCATAATCGTCCTACAAAGCAAACCATATTGAATACAGTGAATAAATTTGAACAAACTGGATCTGTTACTGATATTGTAAGGTCTGTGCATCATCGAAACATTCGCAATGCTGAAAATATCGCTTCTGTAGCTGAAAGTGTGGAAGAAGATCCAAATTTGTCAATTCCTCGTCGAGCTCAACATTTAGGCCTATCTTATGGCTCATTATGGCGCATTTTGCATCTGGATTTGCATCTTCATCCGTATAAAGTCCATTTGACACAAGAGCTAAAGCCTGCTGACCATGGACAACGAAGAACATACGCAAATTGGATGTTGGAAAAACAGGCCGTCGATGCTGATTTTTCGAACAAAATTTTCTTCAGTGATGAAGCTCATTTTTCGCTTGGTGGATACGTTAATAAGCAAAACTGTAGAATTTGGGGCTCAGAAAATCCACAATTGATTGTAGAGAAGCCATTACACCCGGAAAAAGTCACTGTTTGGTGCGCATTGTGGTCTGGTGGTGTGATTGGGCCGTATTTTTTTGAGAACAACCATGGACGAACCGTTACCGTCAATTCTGAGCGCTATGGCCGCATGTTAACCGATTATTTTTTTACGAAAATCGAAGATTATGATCTTGACGATATGTGGTTCCAGCAGGATGCAAGAGAAATTTCCTGGACGTTTGATTTCGCGATTGGCTGATGTCAATTGGCCTCCAAGATCCTGTGATTTAACGCCTTTGAATTTCTTTTTGTGGGGCTACGCGAAAGATCGTGTTTACGCAAACAATCCTCAAACTCTTGACGAATTAAAAACTAATATTCGTAAGGTAATGGCCGAGATACCGCCCGAAATGTACCGAAAAGTCGTTGAAAATTACCGCAAAAGAATCAAGGCCTGTAAGAAGTCCCGTGGAGGACATTTGAATGATATCTTGTTTAACTAAAAATGGCAAGGATCAATCTGTAAAATGAAATAAAAATTACAATACATTCCGAATATTTTGTGTGTTTTTTTTAAGTTTACTTTATCAAGCTTGAATTGGATAACCCTGTATGTTTTGAACTAACATAGTGTTTGTTAGTTTACTAAGATAGTCTGGTTTGAAGTTATCAAAATAGTGTTTAACGATACTCTCAATTGATCTGGTGGTTCGAGTGTTTAAATTGACCTGCGAAGCACCAAAATTTTGCTAAGAAATAGCTTGTTACTGAAATCAAAGAATTTATTCTGAAGTTTTAAAACCCGTTTTTGACGCTTTGCTAATTTAATATTCGCAATGAAATCATATAACGATTAAAAGTTGTACTTAAAAAAGCTCAATTGAGGTGGTAGAGTAATTCGGCAGAAACTAGAGTTTCAAGTTCGGAAACGTATTGGGCACATATAGATTATCTTAGTCATCTAGTACATCCCCGTGTGAACGATTACCAGGGCCTTAACGACAGCTCGTACGGGATCGTACGAAGAAGCAAAATTTCTGAAAATCCGCCAGCATCAAATATACGCAGCTTTAATATGTACGTAAATGTAGAGAAAAGCTATTTAAATGAGGTTTTGCCGGAACATGGGCCAATTTTTTATTTTTTTTTATTAAGTATAAATATTTTACGGACGTATACATAACATTAATTTTTTTAATAATAATCATAAAAATCTGAATGAATATTAGTGAATTTAATGTCCTTTAAAAGATCGTCATTCGCACTTATATTTACAATATACAGGGTGGCTGAGACCAAGTGTTACCAAATGAAAACACTGTAATTTTTTTAATTTTGATTATTTTTTATTGAAATTTCGTGGAATATGTTGAAAACATATTACATTTTATGAAAAACATGTTACTGTTCGATATGACCTCCTTTGGCTCTGATTATTTGATTTGAGCTGACTTCAATGCATCAGCACTTTCGTATTTTTTAGTGGACGCCTTACTATCCAAAATGGACCATATGGAGAAATCCATGGAATTCAAGTCTGGTGGCCATTCTTTCGACGAAATCAGCCGCGGAATGCAATTTTGTAAAAATTGCTGTGTCGCTCGAGCTTTGTGTGACGGTGCCGAGTCCTGTTGGAATGTCTAACCGTTCGTACCAAAGTGTTTACGTGCCCAAGGTAGCAAAGCATCTTTTAGGATCTTTTGACGGTACACCTCTTGGTTTACCTTGCATCCATGTTCGATGAAAACCAGAGGAGTGCGTCCATCTGCAGTCACTGCAGCCCAAACCATAACATAAGCTGGTGATTGCTTGCGCATGGCAACTCTTGTGTCCAAATTATCGTTGGACTTGTGCTCTAACCAAACACGATCATTTTGTTTATTCACATACTGTTGAATGGTAAAAATTTTCTCATCAGAAAAGACAGGTTTTGGAATCTCATCACGTTCGGCCAAGGTCTTCAATGCTCGTGTTCTTTCAAGCCTAACTTTTTTTTGTGCCTCCGTAAGATCTTGAATTGTTTCTATCTTGTAGGGCTTCAAGTGTAGTTCATTTTTCCGGCTTTCCCGTGGAATAAGGAATTGGGAAAAATATTTTCGCTGTATTTTTGCCTAAGTTGTATTTTTCTGGCCTACTGAGGAAATAAGTTTGGTGTAAATATTTTCGAAACAAAGTTAAATGGAAAAATATTTTTCCCTATAAAAATTTTGTGGAACAAAAATTTTCAGATTTGTTTCGAAAATTTTTTCACTAAACTTATTCCTTCAGTAGACCAGAAAAATACAATTTGGACAAAAATGGTATGAAAATATTTTTCTCAATTCTCTATTTCCAGGAAAAGCCGGAATAGTGCCAATGGAGACAAAAACAAATGGAAAAACTCTATTTCGTAGAAAGTTTTAATTAAAAAAAATTAAAATAAAACGCTAATTCATTAATTTCTGAATCTGTATTTCTTGTGAATGTGAGATATAATTTTTAAAGTAGAAAATTGACGGAACGAAAATACTTGTTTTAGATAATTTAGAGGAAAAGCCTTATAGAAGTATTAAATATCTGTTTAATAACTAGATATACTATATACTTCAATTAGACATAAAAACCTCAATGTTTAAAATTTATTTAAAAAACTATAAATAATCCATATACAAAATTAAAAATTTAGATGAAATTTAAAAAAATGACTTCAATCAGTGGTTGCCTGAAAAGAAAAAAAATTCAAAAAGCCAAAATCGCCAAATAAGTAAAATATAATTCAGGAACAACACTTATCTTAAATTTTACTGAGCCACTCTACTTGCCCCTCTTCTGAAAAGTAGTCGCTGAATTTTTCCCGCATCAATTTCGCAATCGTTGTTGAGTTGCGATTCATCGGTTGAAGAGGCATCATCGAATTATGATGTTGATTTCAGGAACCTTAAAACGTATAGAAAAATTTTTAATTGTGAACTAATGAACATTGTAATTAAAATCTTACCTTGTTTCAGGTTTCCTTCTACTTCACGATTGACGAGATCAGGTGTAATATATTGCGAGTTCTTTTTCCTCAACCAGTTGTGCAGGCAGACACAACTTTGCACGATATCTTCGACCACGTTAACATGGGTCACAATCGGGGTTCTGAAGATGCGCTATTTTGCACACAAGATACCGAAGCAATTCTCTACCATGCGGCGGGCCCGACTTAGCCGATAATTAAATATGTGTTGTTTGGTTGTTTTACTAGTGGTGTATGGCTTGAGTATATGTTCATCTAAAGCGAACGCGTCATCCGCAACGAAAACATAGGGCACAGAAGAGAAATTTGCGCTTACATCTCGTGGTTGAGGAATTCTAAACAGATCATTAGTGTTAATGCTTATAATTCTTATACTAATAATGTTAGGATCCGAAAAAATGTACTTTACGGAAGTGTTTTAGCATAAAAGCGTCTCTCAAAATTGCTGTCTCCACCGTCACTCTGACGACCTGCGGCACCGATACTGCACGTTACAAAATTGTAAACGTGGTCACAAATCACCATTAGAACTATAGAATTTGTTTTCTTTATAAAACTCTGATCCTGAATTTTTCGGTGACTGAAAAATATAAAATTATGAATAAACAGTTTCAACCGTTGCAATAATTGTAGCTTACTTGAATAAGAACGTGCTTCCCGTCAATGGCTCCTATACAATTCGAAAAATTCCATAGTTGTTCGAATCCCTCCGCGACCATTTTTAGATGAACTGCTGTTATTTCGGAAAACACTTTATTTTTCAATACCGCGGTTATAGGCCTCGTCGTTGCATTTAATATTCTGTGTACGCTGGTTTGGGAGCATTTATATGCTAGTGATAAGCTGCTCTGCGACTCCCCGGTTGCTAGATGTCTGTCAATAAAATAATGAATGAATTTATTTTAAATTTAAGCATAACACATTACATAAGTTGTGCGTATCTTAATGTAATAGCCAATCTTATAGTAGGGCTTATTGGTTCTCGTAATATGGTTTGTTCTTTCTCGATTAATGGCGCAACCATCGCCAATAGTTCATCGAAATGTTCTAAACTCATGCGCGTGTAATTATAGAATAGTTGTGGGTCTTTTTTAATCTTGTTAAAAATGCAATTAATTGCTCCACTTATATCGCGTTCCAGGTAGTAAGGCCGTACCCAACATTTACGCTTTTTCCTGGGAATAATTTCTTCACTCTCATTTTCGCTGCTGCTGAATATTATGTTCATAGGTTCATCTGAATCTGAATCCATATTTGATGTTAAGTATTATTTATAATATTTATTTAAATTTAATAAATATTTATGTAAACCTGGTTCGATTGTGTACATTTTTCTTTTGCCTGCTTGAAATTTCACTTTGCATTTAATTTTTTTAGGTTATTTTTCCGTTAAAAGAATATCAATTCAAAATTTAAAAATAATACCGACTGCTGAACTAGGTAACTAGGCCAAAATAGTTCCTTCGACTACAAAAAACATCCTACCTAAGTATTACATCGCGCTGTACACAAAATATTAAAAACAGAATTTTCAGCTGAGAAATATTTCATTAAAATTTATCATTAAAATTAAAATTTATTTATTAAAATTTATTTTAATTTGTTTATTTAATGTCGACCATTGGCGATTGGTTGAGATGACCATTACATTAGAACCGTTTTGTCACAGCTCTTCAACTCGCGTTATTCCTAAATCATCACAGGCAACAGTAAAATATAAACCTAATTACGATACACTGCCCTCATATGCTTTGAGATAGTAAATTTCTATGCAATAGATCGATTCATGCTAATTGATGTATATCCGGCCAATGGAAGTTCATCGATGAAAATTTTCGAACAATGCTTTACCCAACATTCGTCCAAATATCGTAATCGATCGAATTTTTAGATCGATAATGGTGGCCCAACCTCAATATCTGCGCGGGTAAAATCTTGAATAGGTTGAAATCGTCGTGGGCCTCGTTGCATACCACCGCATCTGCCTTTGTGAACTGCACCATCACAGTTAAATGAATGAGTCTCTGGAAATGCTAGTTCGACCAAACCCAAACAAAACTATTTCAGAGTTGTACACAACTGAATTAGCAGCATCGAGATTGGAGACGAAAATTCATTTTGGCGTGAGATTAAATTTGTAGTTGTAATTTTGATGAAAGTTGGCTTGAACGCCAACATATAGTAATCTAAAGTAAAACGTAATTGTTGTTAGTTAAAAATTTTATCATTTTTTTATTAAAAGTGTTCAACTTATGATTGAACAGTATTAAGTCATTTCCGGATTTTCCTTACATCGCGTTAAAATTAAATTTACATAGATGTAACCCAAAACAAATCGACACATGATTTTGCTAGCGTTGCATTTTATCTTTTATGTGAACATAATTAAGTCACTAACACATTAATTATTATCTAGTTTTTCTCTTACACCGCGTTTTAATTAAATCTAGATGTAATATAAACTCACATATTTTTTCCTAGCGTTGCACTTTATTTGAATATAGTTACATAAAAATTTTTGTTATTAGTGTAATGAATGTAAATTGTTAGTATAATCAACGATAAAATTGTATAAAAAGCAGAAAGTTTTGCTAAATAAAGTGATTTTGTTCAGTTTAGTGTGCAGTTCATTCTTAGAGTATTTTGAGGCCTCACCCGTGGTAACCTCAAATACTCTCAACAATTAAGACCAATTAACTAATTTGGAATTAACAAAAGACTTACTTGTATTCATAAACCGTCATTTGAAACATTTCTTAAATAACTATCCGACAATTTCACAATGGCCTCATAATCAATTTCACCATGTTTGACGAGTTGGGCATGCATTTTTAAAATTTCCGAACGTGCCTGTCTTGTTTGACGTCGACATCCAACCACATATCGTGGCCCGTTTGTTGCCTTTACAATCACTATAAAAATATAGATAACATAAAACATCATTTCACTGAATCACTGACATATTGGAGGTATGTACTTACATTTATCCTCATTCAATTGTTTGAGTACCTCCCCGACAATTTGCCCAACACTTTGCAACGCTTTTAAATCATTTTCTAATTTATCGAACTGTTTCGTTAAATCTTTTAATTGTTCTCGCACTGAAAGTAAACATATAAAATACCAATTTGGTACATTTGCTTACAGTCGAAATGATTCTGTTATTTTCCATTCTACATGTATTCATAAACAGTCAAATAGAAATGGATCGGTTAGCTGAGACAAATTGTATAAGATCGATATCATTCAACATTATCAAAATTTCAATGTCCGTTCGATAGCACTCAAATGATTAATGTAATCGTATTATCCTTTTCTTCAGAATCCAAATGATCCACTTCCACATCACTGCTGTTATTATCCGGTTTCATCGATACACAGTTTTATACAAGTATTTTGATACAAATATAAGACTGGACTGGTTTTTATTATATTTTTTTTAGGGTTCATTGGCATACTTGACAATGATTTTGATGTTACAATAATCAGCGAGACCTGGCTTACGATTAATATGTTATTCGAAGGGTACTTTCCATCAGACTATGTCGTTCATAGAAAGGACAGATACGATTTTGACACCAGTTGTAGAGGCGGTGGTGTTTTAATTTCCGTAAAGAATTCAGTCTCCAATGAAGTGATCGCCTGCCATCCCTGCCTTGATATCATCGCCGTTCGCATCAGACTATCTTACAATACCTCGATTGTCGCCGTCGCCGTTTATATTCCGTACGGATCCGACCGGGATGTCTACAACACGTTTATCAACTACATCGACTCAGCCGTTGTACCTTCAGTTCGCCCTTGTGATCAAATTATCATCGTAGGTAACTTGACCTTACCCGGTATATCTTGGAACGATGTCGACGGTGTGTTCTCTTTATTCTCAACCGACGAAAAAGCATTGACTATCATCGATTACTTCGCTTCCATATCCACAACGCAGCTTAACCACTTCAGCAACAGTTGAGGAAATTCCTGGACCTGCTATTTGCCAACGACGTCTTGCATGCCGATGTTGCTCCGTGCTTGGACTTCACTGGACACGAGAGCATTTATCACACACCAATTACGATAAATATTTTTTATACTAAATGTACAACTAATTATTTTTCTGATGATCTTCACTTTAATTATAGAATGGCCGACTACCTTGAATGAATTTCTCAGCACTGCCGATTGGGATTTTTTACAGCGCGGTGAGAATTTCAATGACACGGTGCACAGATTCAACGAGCTTCTCGGGGATGGTATCAGAGACACGTTCCGCGGGTTATCAATAATTAATCGGGCTTTCGGAAGCCATGGTATAATACCGAGTTGATGCTGCTCGAGAAACGACGCAACAAGTTTCATTCCCTTTACAGGCTTTATGGCGAAGAATATTATCCCGATTTTGTTAATGCCCGCAATGAATTCAAGACCCTTAATTGGTTCCTTTTCAATAATGACGTAGTGCAAATCGAGAAAGTTTTGACATCTAATCCCAAAAAATTTTGGAACTTCATTAACACCAAGAAAAAAGTATCTGGTTTTCAGCCATCATTCAGCCAGTCAGCCATCCGACATTTGAAATTTGTTTGCCAAATTCTTTGCATCAGTTTACAAGCCACTTCGGTCAACAGACACCGGTACTCCTACTACTTCCACCTCCATTGTACTCCATCATTTCAAACTTACCGAACAGGAGGTTCTGGAGCAACTGCTCCTTCTCGACGTTAGCAAGGGAGCGGGTTATGACGGTCTTCCACCGATCCTATTCAAACGTTGTGTCATAAGTCTGGCCCCTGCAGTTACCTTCTTGTTTAACGAAAGCCTTCGTCGTGGCATTTTTTCAGATCCCCGGAAAATATCATGCGTTCATCCAATTTTTAAGGCGGATAGTAGAAGTGAGGTAAGTAATTATCGTGGGATCGCCATTCTCTCTGTCTTACCCAAACTGTTCGAGTCCATGGTTCACAGAGTATTGCACTTTCTTACCAAGAGACTATTTTTTTCCTTTCCAGCATGTATTTTATCCCGGTAGGTCTACCGTGTCTAACTTGTCCTCATTTTGTGGTCATCTATTTGATAGCCTAAACTCCAAGCAGCAGCTTGACGTTGTCTACACAGACTTCGCAAAGGCTTTCCATGTGATTGATCACTCCATTCTAATTAGCAAGTTGGAGAGTCTTGACTGTGATTTCATTCCCATCGACTGGTTGCGTTCTTATCTCTCAGATCGTTGGCAATCTGTTAGGATTGTGGATTCTTTCTCCCCATTATTTCGGGCGCCATCTGGCGTGCCTCAAGGTAGCCATATCGGCCCACTGTTATTTTCATTATTTATTAACGACGTTGTAAAATGTTTTAAGTTTGCCAATTGCCTCCTCTTCGCAGATGACATAAAGATTTTTGCCCGGGTCTCTAGCGTGTTAGACTGCGAAATGTTACAAGATGATTTAAACCGATTTTGCAGCTGGTCAATTAACAACTTACTGACTTTAAACTTGAGTAAATGCAAAACCATTTCTTTCTTCCGTATCCGCGCGCCAGTTTTTTATCAATACCAACTGTACAACGAAACCATTGATCGGGTTGAGTTCATTTCGGATCTTGGCGTGATCTTTGAATCTGATGCTACATTTTCCAGACATGTTAAGGCCATTATTTCAAAGTCGTACATTATGATTGGCTTCATTAAACGAAACTGCAAGGACTTTCGTAACCCGTTAACTTTGACATCATTATACGTATGCTTTGTTCGGTCCATTTTGGAGTATGCATCTCCTGTTTGGTCACCCTCGTACCACTGTCATTCTGAGAGGATTGAGAGTATCCAGAAACAGTTTATTTTGTTCGCGCTACGACATTTACCATCCAGTCGTGCCGTGGACTACGATCTTCCGCCTTATCAGAACCGATGCAATCTTTTGAAACTGCAACGCCTAGACAATCGCCGAGACGTAGCTTTCGCGCTGTTTGTGCGTGATATCATCAATTCCCGTGTCGATTGTATCGAGTTACTAGCACGTATCAACTTGTACGCTCCCGAACGTCGAATGTGTCAACGCGATGGAGCTTTATTCATCGACCGAGCGGTAACGAACTACGGTCTTTCTGATCCGATTCCGATGGTATCACGGGTGTTCAACAAGATCTACGGAGCTTTCGATTATCACTTGTCGAGAAATTCATTCAAGAAAGCTTTATATAATCTTTTGTAGTCGAGCTCATAATTTCTTTTTTGTACCAATTGTTTTGTTGTACCGATTGTAGTCACTGTAGGCACCATTTATAAATAAATAAATAAAGCTCGAGGATCCCAACTATTGGATACTTCGATTCACAATGGCTTAAATACCAAAAAATTCACTCTCAAATCCATAACTAGCTCTGTGTAAGAATACGTTGTGGTTTATTATTTTTGGTGTGGTATGTTATAGTTCTAAATAACAAGTCAGTTTTCAAAATTATTCGATTAGATACTTTGCCCAGTTCAATGACGATATATGGGTGATGAGCACACTAGGCTAGTTCAACTATGTATGTAACTACTATAGAGATTTACCTCATATGCGGCTTTCGGCGATGTTTGTTTCGAGGATGTAGGTATATGTTTCTCCGATATGATACTCCTTTGGCAGACGTACCGGCACCTCTATGACAGACGTACACTTCGCCGATGCTCGGATTTCATACACTCAGATGATGAGGGTTGGCGATGTTTGGGTCTGCGATGTGAATGTTTGCGACTCGGGTGTCGCTGACCTGGTTCTATGAAAAGTGTAGAGACATGAACTTGATTAGAATAAAATCGGAAAACATCGAGTAATTTTTTCTCGTATGTAGAATTTTAGTTTTATCGTCATTCTATCTACGCTAAATTTTTAAACATCAATTTCTTATCTACAAAAATCAGTATTCAAAATCACAAAATTTACCAGATTGCACAACACCCAAAATCCACATGTCAGTAAACCATATTGAGGCCAAAAATTCTTAAACAAATATACTTATCCCCTAGATAACCAAAATAAATGAAATCACTTAAGAATATGTAAACAAAACACAATAAACTCGCCTAAGTGAATATTTTTTCTTAGACGTATCCTTTCGTTGGCTCTTTTGTGAATATGTGGCAAAAATTAAATTTCCATTAATCATCCATTACAAACCGTATACAAACACACACACAAAACAGAACAGAAAAGCATACAACATTTGACAAATAATTTCCCGTATATTTTCCACTTTTATACATTTGATTTTCAAAATCTATGTTTATGATTTTGACACAGGTAAATTCTATAACAACAACAAAAATCAAAATATGATATGTTATATTTCTGCTGTACAAGTTGGAAAAAAGGAAATAAAACCTCATTCCCCTATATATAACTGGGCTATATGTACTTGGCGTACACGTTACATAATACAAGAAATATATTTACTGCACAACAAAAACCAAACGTTTGACACGATTGACTGTAAATGAAATTTTCCTCTCTTCTTACGTAGTCGTATTTTCCAAGTGGAATACAACTGAGTATTTTTGCGTTCTTATCAGCATTTTGCAGAAACATATTTTGTGAAATATGAATCCTTACAGCAAACAGGTAAAGAAAAAATTATATATGTAAACATTTCGCTTTTCGTTTGCTCACCTGTTCTTAAAATGTAAAAGAAAATATGAGAAATAAAATCGCGACTAGGTTCTTTGGTAATTCGCGGAATAATCTATAAATCACAAAATGAATTCCATAAGGACTTATAAATTATAGCAAATTGCTGTGAACGCCAGTGTGGAGGTAATAGGCTGTATAAATTTGAATAAATGGTTATTTGTGAAAAAAAAACAGTTTTTCCAGGTTTATATTTTTCTATAATCCACTATAAATTTTTGGAAAATTATTTTTCATTTTCAGTTTACAAAAAAACCGAAACTAAAAATTGTCGTTCTTTTATGTTTAGTTTTATGTAACTACATATGTTGATTTTTAGTTTCTAATTTTCTACTTGGAAAAGCAATTTTCCATAAAGCAAACATGAACATCAACAACACAACACAGCAGCATCTCTATCCGATACTATAATAGATACATAACACATAAAACGAGAAAATAAAAATTAGAGGGCGGGAAAGTTAAAACATTTTATGTTTGTGCTTTTTGTAGCCGGGGTTTTTGTATTATTAATTTTTGGAAGAACTGAATTCCATGTAACTGTGTAGTGTGTGTTGTACGTTTCATTGGTAAAATGTTTTGGGAAATTATTACACTTGACAACAGCAACAACAACGAAACATTTAAACATAAAATCCATTACACTTGAAAGATAATACATGAAATACCATTTGGGATTTATAGAGCAAGTGTTAAATAGAAGAACACATATGAATCCAAATTACATTCAAATGTATGTTTAGAATATGTATCTACCTTTTTTGTATGTAAAATTTAATACTGGTACAGTACTGTTGTGTGTAAAAAAAATTATTAAAATGAAATTTTGTTCGGTCACAATTGGTATTGAATTAGAACCGTATACACCTAAATACAGATTTAAATTATTCTATTTGTCATGGAAGCAAAATTAATAAGAATATTGAGGTTAAAGTTTTCACACACAAGTTTAAAAGATGATGACTTACAGTTTTGTTTCTTAAAAAAACCACAAAAAATGTATACCAAGAGCTTTTAAGCTTCTCTACTCTTAGTCTATACAGTACAATATATACACACAGACTCAACATTTTCTTGTTTTTCTCATCTGGTTAGAACAATAAAAAGTACTCGAGAAAGTTTTTTTTTATTTTTATGTTTATAATTTTCACTGTATAAAAGTAATAATAGTAGTAATAGTAATAATGAAATATACGAGAAATTATACTTAAGAAATATGTTCTTTCAAAAGTTTTCACTTAAGAATTTTAATTAATTCGATAAATGTCAGATGAAACAAAACACAAAAAGGGTAAAAAACGAAAACATCAAGGTTATTTATGTATTGTTTGATAAGAGATACGCTTATGATAACAATTCAGCGAAATAACACGAGTTGGTAATTTTTTATACAGTTGTGACAAATACTGCAATCATCGTCGGTAACGATGGAAGAGGTGAAAATGGTTTGTAGTATTATTATACTAAGGTCATGTATGAACCTTCATGTAATATGTAACATAGGTGTTGCATAACTTAATTTGCTTAGGGCGCAAACTAATGATTTTGATTATATTTAGCAACTTCGGCAAAAAAATGTCAATCTAGGAGGAAGCTAGAAACACGTTTCAGAGAATCTGAACCAGGAGCTAGAAATACCGTTACTACAGACGATCTATACATGTATATTAAAGAGTGCTGAAATCAATAGAATAGAAAAGAAAAATTAAGACCGCAGAAGAGAATGTATGGGAATGATAAACTAACATTGGTTGAGCTTAGTCAGTCTGCACACCAGCAGCAAAAAGAGACATGAACAGGAACCTAAACTTACTACAAATTGAAGTAAAACATGCCCTAGAACAGACGCATATGGTTCTAAAACATAAATATAATTTCATTATGTCATACGCAGATATGTTGTCATATCGCCTCGACGACACCATAGCTCGATTCCGTGGAACGAGAAACGAGATCTTATTCTGAATCTTTCGGAAACGAATGGCTCTTTATCAGCACAACAGAAGTGCTAGGCCTAGCGCCGAGCTAAGAACATTAACGCACGAAATGTTAATCGTCACGAGACACCTGGATAAAATAACTATCGAAGATTTTTTAATATTTTCAGAATATTTTTTTTTTAAATTTGCCTTTTTATTTAAATTAATTGTTACTCTCGTCTTCGTTTGCAAGGACATAAAGATTTTGTGGGTTGGGTACAAGTGAGCACGACACATAGAGTTGCCCATGAGATAATGCGGTTTTTCTACATGAACACCCGCTACTTTAAGTGTTTGCCCTTGGGATTTATTTATGATCAATCCAAAACCAATTTTTAGTGAGCATTGCAATATTTATTATTATAATAGGGATTCGTGGGATCAACACATTTTCTCTTGTGGCTACGCCTTAATTTATAATTGCTAAGACAATATTTCGACCCAGATGAATAACTTTGTGAACGTGTACCATTACACAATCTGGGCGCATCAAGATTTCACATTAATAGGAACGATGCACTAACATATAACCGAAACATATGAGAAGGCATTCTTGATAATTCCAAAGAGTTAAGAAACTACACTACACCATCCCCTTCTACTTGTGACATAATTTTTTCATTTATCTGTTCCTCTTGTGTATAATTTCATTAGTCGACACCAAAATTGTCCTTTCACATAACCATGCATTATTTCCCATATGACTTCGCAATTCAGGATAAACTTAGCTCACCAATTCCTATGTACTGTAAACAATATAGCAAACAGAATTCGCGATTTAATGTTATCATATCATTCCCATCTATAAAAGCGCAACTGCTTATACTCCTAGCTCTGATGCAATACTGTTCAGTAGACGCACATTAGTCTTTAAACTTAATTTTTCTACGTACTGCAATAAAGTGGTAAAGGCGTCAGCATGCATTTATTTCATCTGCGTATGTACCTTTGGTTATTACAGTCAGAGTCTGTCTAACGTCGCCAGTCAATAAAACGATCATTTCTCCTTCGATACTCTGGTTACTGTAGTAGTACTGAATGTGCCATTTGGCCACCACGGATTAGTATGACATCTATTCCGGAGAAGACAACTGCAAAAGAAACTCAATCTTTCCGAACTGGACCTAAGAGCAGATTTAAAAAACTCTTGCCAGTCCTTCCCGGAGGATCTGAAAAAATAAACCACCTGCAACACAATCTGTTCCATACCATTGTCAAAAAACTGTTCTTTGTTCTGAATTTTAAAGAGGGACATATAGAGTAACTTGCTGTTGCAATGAAATAGTGTCATAACTTTCGAATTTCTCGTATCAAAAAACTGCAAACTTCTTCAGTACTAATTACTCTTCAAATTTGGATGAAAATTCGACTTTCCCAGTTAGCATTACTACATGGCCTTCAATGTTTGTTAGAGCAACAAGGTTTTTAAAGCTGTGTAATATATCTTCCAAAATATCCTTTCTGTATTTTTTCCACATTTACTGGGGATTTGAAAGTTCACATATGTCAAATAACTCTCTCACCTTGACTGCATCACATGTGAATGTTGACAATTCCTGACCATTCTGGTTTTTAGATCTTTAAAAGAGGTTGGTCCTGTATCTCTACAAAGTTAACAAAATACAGTCAGGTGTTTTTGGCGGGTTTGATATTCGGGCATGGAAATTTTTTTTTATTAAAATAGGATCATTATAATCGTATTATATAGTAGGTAGATATCAACCAAAAACAACACTTCCTTCAAAAATCCACCCCTCCCTTCCCGTCGTGACTCGAAAAACAAAAGTTCGCCAACTCGGAGTTTAAATCGTATGCCATAGTCCAGGTCAGCACTCCCTAAAACCACAAAAATAATATCAAAAAAATCCCCAATTATATGTAGAATACAATTTTATCCTGATCAGTCAATCCAGCTGGGCTGTAGAGAGCAGAGATTTTTTACTTCGGCGATATAGCGAGTGGTAAATCTGCAAAAATCTCGAGGTCGAAATTTTTCGTCATTACATTTTTCGAGATTAAAGAGGAAGTTTGAAATGCTTTCAATAGGCAGTGAAATGTATAAGACCGACTTTTGGAAAGACTTGAATGGTTGCGAAATGAGTAAAATCGGCTTGGTGTACTGTCGTTTATGAGAAACCCGCTCTCTCGTGTATTCCAAGAAATAATGTGGAAGGGCTGTGATTTCAAAACGACCACTCGATTATATACCGTATTCTATGACGAAGTTTACTATTCTTTGTAGCGAAGTGTATACAAACCTTCTAAGGCAGTTATGTCGAGAAACGGTTGCTTTATCCGTTCCCAGATAATATGGAGAGATATGTCACTATTTTGTTTCGTCGACAAACAAATAATGTAGAGGAGATTACATTTGTAACATTTTTTGAAAGTCACCCCTGTATAAGGATTATTGGTAGCTAGTTGCTTATGAAGAACAGAGCACCGGATCTAATGGTTGCACTCAACATAACTATTAAAGTGATAATCCAGGTAAGATTAAAGATAAGTTGCTATAGATCATTTCTGCAAAAATCAGTCTGCCCGAATGTCATCATTTATGGCCAGAAAAGGCTGTGAGAAGAGGCGGAGCTGAACATTAATACGTCTTTCCAAAAGGTCTTTGAGTAATCGCCGATTCAATAATACAAAGGATGGAAATGGCTCATGGAAATATTATACTTCTGCTACCTTAACGTTATAAAGCAAAATTGGGATTTAGTCAAAATTGGGATTTTTTCAGAATGGACCATCTGAAACTGCATTTGACCAATACTAGAGGTCAAACCAAAAGTATAAAGCATTGGCGTTGGCTTTGGAATATGAGGTAGCTTGTGAAATTATAGCAACTGATTCAGTAAAATTGCACAAGTTGGATTCCGAAGGTATTTCGGAGATAAAGACGAAAGAACGGAGGAGTTAAGACAATTAACACAAAGCTGTTGGAGTCACAAACAATTACAACAGTTCAGAGCCAGATGACATTAAATGTCTATGGAGAAGCTTCAGGTGTAGAACGTTAGGTCGTTACGGTCGATATTGTTAGCATCCACAGAATGGTCGTTTTATAGAACATCTTGACTCCCAAGGAACATATCAAGAAACGACCAAAGAGACAAATTCTCAGTTCAACATCAAAAAAATTAGAGACTGCGAGAAGAGAGCGCACGGGAAGAAGACTCGAAAATCGAATTGGGTTACCGAGTAGAGGAAGCATCCTTAAGGGTTGCCTAGCCCAAGATTCTAGTACGTCTGATGAAGGAGAGGCCGGCATTGAAATTGATCGCTAACGAGAGATATATCCAGAAGGCCACGACCGAAAGACGTGCTAATGTAGCAAGCATTGTAATTGAGCTGGAATGTGACGAGGATGAGAAAGAATCATTAGTAGGATGAGCTAAGCGATGTAATTATCAAATAGTATGTGGCCATAAATGCAACGTAACCCACCTACGACGGAGTATGCACGAAGATCAAACCACAGAAGATAGCAATATCACGAATGCCAGGGAGATAAATGAGGGATGCAATCAGACTAGCGCTAGGGATAAGGCAACTTACGACGACGTGAATTAGTGTGGCTGTTCAATTTTAGGAAGCGGAAAAACAGATTTCATGATGCACATTGAGCTCGGAAAGGTCCATTCAAAATTGTGAAGAGGAACAGCGATCATCCGTATCGAATAAAAGAAAATCTGTGAGTTCGACGAAAACTTGTACAGTGCGATAGGCTGAAGCGATATGACGCTGGACGCGTGCTATGGGATATAGTGTTACTAATTTTACTCTACACAGATATCGGTTGAGTAGTTAAGTTGTACACCACCAAGTGTTATCATCCCAGTAGTCGCGATTACAAACCTCTTCAAAGCCCATAATTTTCTTGAGCCGATTATTATTCTTAACATGCATCGATGTTGCCGGATCAAGTATTCCTTCAATATTAATTTAGAATTTGATTTTAAAATGGCATTCCATGCGGATGGATGGTAAGATGGAAATAACGAAACCAACTAAAAACGGTGGTGTGTCATCATATAAAATAATGGAATTAACAACGGCTTTAATCATCATCAAAACATGGGAATAGATGGTGTCGAATACAACTACGTTGTGTATTGGTGTAATTTTTTTTATTTATACAATATCATACCTGATTCATAGATCATCTAGTAAATTATATATCTTAAATTAGTTTCTATTTTGAAGATGAATAACCAATTGCTTAATCATTTTACAATAATTTCTTATTCTAATTAGCTAATTAGCTCTAATGGTTTCTGCCTTTGGAGTATTCTCACTCCATTGATGGTGTTCAACATACGAGGTATGTCTCAATGTCCATGCCGAGATAATTTCTGCACGTGTTTCCTTGGTTGTTTCTCTATTTCGTCGGTGACTTATTCCATATTAAAGCACCTATGCTCGCAGCACTTGTTGTTGAAAGCATATTGTCTCATTTGTACATTTATCTTCTTGTCACAAAGCCAAATTTTGAGGTCCGGTGTTGGTGTTAATAGAATTTCTTGCAAAATCCAGTTTGAATCCGTATCGAACGCTCGAAATTCAAACCAATATTTTAAATGAAGAAAAATCCAATAATCCGTCTATAGCCAGTATTCAAGATAAGACAAACCAATTGCTTTCACAAGTTACAGATCATTTAAATTTTGTTGATAAGCTGACACAAAAAATCATGAAAAATAACTTAAGGATTAATAACTCTGATGGTGCAGTTAATTAAAATTGTACATGTTTCCTTTTTCCAATCACAGGGTTTGAATTACTATTGAAGTACATCAGTTCAATGAAAAATAAAACGTCGGGTGGTCTAGATAACATACACATACATAAGGTCAACACCGTAATTCCCTTACTGTTGGAGTTTATGAACTGGTAAATTTCTGTGGTTTAAAAGTTGAAACAGCAGATATTCCTTTGTTTAAAAATTCAGAGAAGCTTGATCTATCCAACTATCGCAAAATAAGCTTTGGAAGAATTTACTAAATTTTTCGTGTTGAATAATCGTGTGATAATACTCGTGTGATATGATATAATCGTGTGATAAATTGTCTTCCTTTATCAAAACGATATCACCTATATGTATTTCAGCTTTCTGTTGCATCCATTTTGGTCGTTGTTGCAATCGAGATAGGTAATCTGTTGACCATCGTTGGTTCAAGTTTTACTTGAAATTGAGCATAGTTGGCTCAGGAACAGAATTGATAGAATCGCCTATCAAAAAATGACCCGGTGTAAGTATTGCAAGGTCGTCGGGATCGTTTGTAATGGGACACAGCGGACGTGAATTTAAAGCACCTTCGATTTATATGAGAACGGAACTCATTTCCTCGTACGTTAATTTGGTTTGGCCTATAATTCTCCGCAGACGGTACTTCACGGACTTTAATCCGGCCTCCCACAGGCCCACGAAGTGAGGTGATGAGGGTGGAATAAAATGCCAGGTAACTCCGTCATTTGCTATATGCTCCGTAATATCAGACTGTAGTTGTTTCATGGCTTTCCCGTGGTTACGTTTTGGCTCCAACAAATGTTGTGCCATTATCACTATATAAGTTCGAGATTTTGCCACGGCGAGAGGTGACTCTTGAATGCTGAAATGAAGTCAATAGTGGTCAGACCACTTACGATTTCCAAGTGTATAGCCTTTGTGCTAAGGCATACGAATACGCATATGTATCACTTATATGCTTTGCTGCCTCTTCCCTTTGACATACGTAACGAAATGGGACCAGCATAATCAACTCCTGAATGTTGAAATGGTCGGCTTTGATTGACTCGAGGATAAGGGAGGTTTCCCATTAACTGTATTCTGGTCTCAGCTGTGTACCGAAAGCATGTAATACATTTATGAACGTACTGACGTACCAGACTTCGGCCGTTGATAATCCAATAGTTTCTGCGTGTGTATCCAAGTGTCTGCGTAATGCCACCATGCAGAGTGTTGCTATGTGCTTGAGCAATTATCATCAAGCTGATCGGACTATTACGAGGCAATATGACGGGATGTTTGGCTGCGTAGGTTAAGCAGCTATTCTGTAGACGACCTCCAACTCTTAATACATGATCTTCATCCAACAAGGGATTGAGGGATGCCAAGGCACCTTTAACGGGTAGATTATTGGTGCAGCATCTAATTTCGCTTTGGAAATGACTTTGTTGCTCGTATTTTACCAGAAAGTTAGAGCTGATTTTAGTTCGTCTGCAGATAGAAAACCAGATTTTTGTTAAGTTTTGTGTGAAATCGTCGTATATATGCCGTAATGCGGACCAACTTTGTTAGGCATGAATATTTGTGAATTAGGTTCCATGAATCATTTCTACACATCGTTGAGATGACGATTTTGCTTTCCTCTAAATCGATGTTTTGGTTTTGTATCGGTTGTTGACTCGGCCATTGAGAATAATGTTGTCTCAACCAGAAGGGACCATTCCACCAGAGTGTATGAGCTTGTAATAAAGTAGGCGATATTCCTCTAGACGCGCAATCGGCTGGGTTGCTTTCTGTCTGTACATGCCTCCAATGACTAATGTTCACATTATGAGTTTCCGATACTCTATTCGCGATGAACGGTTTCCATCGGTTGGGATGTCCTTGTAACCAACATAGTACGACCGTGGAGTCAGTCCAGGCATGCATTGTGCATTGTTGATATGGTTTTATAGATGTAATCTTTCTGAATAGTTTCGCCAGCAAAACAGCTCCACATAGCTCAAGCCGCGGAATTGACACCTGCTTAATTGGAGCCACCCTTGTCTTTGCTGCTATCAGCCCAATATGGTATATGCCATCAGAACCTAACGCACGAGAATAAATAGCGGCTGCATATGCGACATTAGACGCATCGCAGAAACCAAGCAGCTCGCAGTGTTTGTTGTGCTTAGTGTTCAGCCACCTCGGGATTTTTATCCGAGATAATGATGACAGTCCACTTCGATAAGTAAGCCACGATCGTTGAATAGAATCAGGTACGGGATCACCCCAGTTTATGTGAGTCAGCCAGAGATTTTGCAGCATGATTTTAGGAGTAATGATGCAAGGAGAAACCCAACCCAACGGGTCAAAGAGACGTGATACTTCAGCCAATATGGTGCGTTTGGTAATAGTTGGTTCACTCGATAAAGAAATATTATATCCAAATACGTCTTTTGTGGGATTCCAAAATATACCCAGCGCTTTAACTAAGCCGTCGTTATAAATGTCCAATACTGACTTTGGATCGTGAAATTCATTAGGTACTGTTCGCAGAATATCAGCATGATTTGACGACCATTTGTGTAATTCAAATGCACCTGATTTTAAAAGACTCTGTAGCTCTGATTTTAGTTTCAGTCATCAACATACATTTCGTGTTGAATACTTGCCGCTGCTAATGGGAAATTGTGTCTTTCGTCGAACGCCAGATGCTTTAACGTCTTAATGGCAAGGTAAGGTGCACTCGAGGTGCCATACGTCACTGTGTTCAGACGATAATCAGTGATTGGTACGTCAGGGTTGTTCAGGATCGTCAGCTGAGTTGAATAAATAATAATAATAAAATAATTCGTAAAGTAAATTTAAATTTATATTTGTTTACAAATATCTCATTTCAATTTGTATTAAAAGTGCCATCTATTGTTGGTTATTGTATCCATTTATTATTAGTACTTTTTGTCTAACCGGTATTATTGCAGTTAGCACTTTTCCATTTTTTGTAATTTATTTTGCTTGTCAATATTTTGATGTAATTTTTTTGTTCTCTTACCTTTGTCATCTATTACGGGACGCATCGTTTCGTTCGTACAAAATAAAAGTATAAATAAATAAAAATAAATCCAGTGGTGTTTGAATGAGTTGCTAAAAATTAACAACTCCTAACAAATAAGAGTACAAGCTACAAGGGTTGAATCGCCAAACGATTCTCTGATAATCCGTATCATCAGGGTTTACTTTAATCTGCCGATACATCTGCCGATCAATTCATTAAAATGGATATCAATTCAGGTTGAATCGATGGCCCTACCATCAACGTTTCATTCAAAGATACACCATTGGACGATTTCTGAGAGCCATCAAACACCACTCTTAGTTTGGTGGTAGTGCTGCCCTGCTTGAAGACTGGATGATGTGCCATGTAAAATGCACGATTCATGTTGATGTACGGGTAGCTGATGATTTCCATGTGACGTTGATCTAGATAATCCTTCATGAATTTCGTATATTCTTCACGAAGATGGTTGTTTTTACGAAACCGTTTTTCTGTTGATAGTAGCATGGCAGTTGCTCCATTTCTCGAGTTTCCGAAGGTGGTTTTATCTGGTCTAGAATTAATGAATGGAAGATTAACCGTATATTTACCTTCTGGCGATCTACTATGCGTTTCCAAATAAAACTTTTCACATGTCCGTTCTTCTGCTAAATGAACCCTATTTGCTAGTTCCTCAATTTCCCAGAATGACTTTAGTTGATTGGAAACATCAATGCTTGAGTGAAAATTCAGTATACCAGCAGTAATCGATGGATTCTTGAATTGTCCAGTCTTGCCTGACAATATCCAACCCAATGTTGTGTTTTGAGCAGTAGGTGACTCATTGTGACCCTTAATAAGACCATCGAGTAGCAGTTCACCAAATACATCAGCCCCCAGCAGTATGTCAATAGCGCTTGGCTTAAAATTAAATGGATCAGCGAGTGTTAAAATTGAAATGTGATCCCATGTGGAGGTTGACATTGTTTTGGATGGAAGGTGCGCAATAATCATTTTGATCACGAGTGCGTTTGTTGATATTTTCACAATAGAACTCGCCTTGCTGGTGGTCACTGAGCCAACTCCAATAATTGGCACCATAATCGAGGCACGCCTTAATCCTAATCTGTTGACTGCACTCTCGGTTATAAACGTCGCTTGAGAACCTTGATCCAATAAAGCTCGTAATGTTATCTGTGCTCCAAAAGCAGATTTGATTTTGACGAGTGCTGTTGCCAGTAAAATTTGCGTATTGGTGGGCACAACATGAGCGCTGATTACCTTGACACTTGACGTAGACGTAGATTCGCCAGTTTGAGGTGGTACGTTTACAAATTCAGCTTTCGTAGAATTGTGAGTGATGCTTCTGATTGCATAATGAACAGCGTTTCGACCACTTCTCAAACAGTTGAAACATAATTGGTTGTCTTGTACTACCTTTCGACGATCTTGAATTTCCATGTTTTGAAATCTGAAACAAGAAAACAGAGGGTGAGCTTTCTGGCAGAGAACACAGGACATAGATGTTGCATGGAATGTTCTCAATGGAGTAGACGATGGTTCTGAGAATCGCTTCATGTTTGCTTTCGGTTTACATGGTGATATAGCTTCTAGAATTCTAAACCGGTCTTGCAGAAAGAGTCATAGATTCTCCCAAGTTGGAAGGTCGACGTTTGATGCGTGTGCCATCTCCCATTGTTTTAAGCTCTCAACATCTAACTTTTTTACTATCAGATATACGATCCAATCATCCCAATGTTTAGTAGGTAAACCGATGTTGTTTAATGCTCGTAATGTTTCACTAGTCGTGTCTAATAACTTCTTAATAGCTGTCGATGATTCAGTGTGCAAGTTAGGTTGTGACGTCAAACATTTAAAATGATGATACACTATCATCCTTTTGTTGTCGTATCGATTTACTAATGTGTCCCACGCGTCCTCGTAATTAGCGTCGGTAACTTGGATGTTTCGAAGTAACTGCTCTGCTTCGCCAGACAAATTCGTTTTCAGATAATGCAGCTTCTCTACATTAGAAATCGATTTGTTGTTGTGGATGAGTGTCTTAAAGAGATCACGAAACTACGTCCAAGATAAATAATTCCCGGAAAATGTAGATAAGTTGATGCGTGGTAACTTGATTTCGGATTTTGAACCTTGCGGTACCGGTGTTGTTGGTGCGTTAACTGTTTCTGGTGAGTATTTTGCGATCATTTCGGTAATTTCTCCCAGTAACTGAATAAATTGTTCTTCTCCCGCGGAGTATGCCTCGATGTCGATCTCTTGTAATTTGTCAGCGCGAACAATCTCCGAATAAATATTTTTGTATTCTACCCACAGTTCCTTAAGAATATTTAAACGTGTCATAGCCACCTTAATGGCTTTGAGCAAGCTGAGCTTTCGGAGATTTCTTGAAGTTAATTTCAAACCTCTTTAGTGGCACTTGACAAATTTTCACTCGACATTTCAATTTAACGGTTCCGTTAAATTGAATTGAAAAATAACTGGATCGATTAAATTAATACGATCCGCCTCGAAGGACCAACAAATGTTCGTGCAGCTACTAGATATTACGATGAACTCAAGATACATGAATCGATGCTCGGTTGAAAAAGTGAATCGATGCTTGGTTTATTTTCCAAGGAGTTAATAATATTCAGCACGCGGAACCAATAGCGGAATCAATAGTTTAAGAATTCGATTAATGTTAAACCACTCTTGTAATACAAACCACCATGTTAATTTTTTCTATATGTTTTATAAGTTATGTTATCAGCAGTTGTATTTTGATTATAATAATGCAGCACATCCGTCTTGTATGAACGCCAATGAAACAAGACCAGAGTTTTTACAAGATAACGGAAAAACAGGTCGTATGCAATGTGTTACTTAAAAGTCTACGTAATTCTACTAATTATAGAATGCACCCAATTAAGTTGAGTACTAAAAGTTTTACAATTACTGCAATCAAAACAGCTGTCACCTTTATGTAAACAAGAAATCGTAAGTAATTCATTATAAATTATTTGTTTTGATTTAACTTAAAATACATTAATTAATTAATTATTATTTAATCCTAATCTAGATATAGTAAACAGAGATGTTCACTTAATATTGAAGATTGGTAAGTACACATTTGCGATTACATTTTAACAAAAATTTATGTTTTACAGATCGAAAATACTTCAATGTCAAGGTTATTACCAATGGTTATTCAATGTCAAGGTTCTGCCAGTGAGGTGTAATTTGTGTGATGAATAAATTTTGTGTGATTGAATGTAATGTAGTTCCGTGTGTTTTATTTTATGTAAGAGGACAACTTAAGTCTGTCTCAGACAGTCTGAAATGTACAGGGGTCGAATTTTTCGAATTTTTTAGTTTTGTTTTGTTTCATGATTTAACAAATTTTCACTTTTTGTGTACGTTTATCACTTGATTTAAATTACTTATTACTAAAACTAGTTTGGCATAGCCATTTCTGCTTTTCCGGTTTTCTAATGTTTTGCAAGTACAATATATATTGTGATATATAAAGTACCAAACATTTTCTTTCAAAGAACATTTCGGGCACTGGTTTAAATACTTTTCAAATTTCCTTAATGATTAAATGTGGTTTTCTTACGAGCCATTAAGATTTGTAACCAAACCTGATGATAAGATATTAATGGAGATTAGTTTTCACTATTTGAGTGATTTTTGGTTCGTTGCATTCAGTCGTTCTAAGTTTTAGATTAATGTTTTTTGTTATAAATTTCATCTTATTGTGAAATTTATTCATAGGTAGTACAAATCGCTCCTTATAAATATTACTTTCATAAGCACAAGGGTTGTTGATTAATTTTATTGGATAGTTTAAACATCTTAATTGGAAATCCCCTAATCCATATTTTCAGTTCCAATAAATGATATTAAAAAATTAAAACATAAAAACATACTTACGTCTTTCCTGTTACTACTTTACTTTTTGGAATCTCATACAATACCCTTTTAAACCCCGTTGAAATTATTAAAATTCTCCGTAGACACAAAATGTTTGCATTTTTCTAGAGGAATTTTTATAAACGCCTACAAACGGGGCTTGTCTATGTTACATTTAACGAATTTTTAAAGAGATGGCACATCAAAGATTTTAATTTATTCAGTAAATACCTGTAAAGGTATCAAAAGGAAAAAAATTAAATTATTTTGATCGGTAAAAGTAAACCCACATAGGTTTCAGTGGTTGCTTACTGCACACTTAGGCCAATGTTTAGGCCCATTGTGATACCACTCATTCACTCCACATCATTAACCCACCTACTTTCACCTACTCACACAACTACAGTATACCACCTGCACATTGCAAGCTCCATGTCAACCTGTACATTGACATGGAAGGTGGTTCGGCGCGTGACACGGAATTCTGCACTCCATCAGAGGGTCTTAGTTGTATTTATTAGCATCACCGATCGTAATCGATTATGAAAATTCGATTTGCATCTAGCCTCTGATGGGATTCGAACCCAGCACCTCCCGGTCCAAGTGCCGAAGCTTTAGCCACTGCACCACTTGTCCGGTAAACCCACATAACTCAACATAAAAACATCCAATGTAACTACTATTAAACTATTAAAATAACAATGTCGCGCTAAAACTCAACACAAAAAATTAATTTTCCAACTACCAAAAATTTTAAATATTAGTTTTACAAGTTTTATTACTAAAAACATGAAACTCCTAACCATGATGTCTAATATTCATTTTTAGAAATTCTAAACCACATTATAAAATCAGATAAAACTTTCAAATTCTTATCAGATTTTATTCAATTTGCCGACTTTCTTCTTTCTGTTTTGTCCTCATTAGCAAAAGCATATGGAAATAGTACCATACCAAAAATATTTAAATATTTTTCGTATTCGTTTAAAGTTCACAGCAACGACTCTGGTGATAACCTTTTGAACTAAACCAACAAAAAAGTAGAATAACTTGTGTTTGCCACTGTTTTGAGTTTTAATATAATAATCACAAATAAGCTTTCGTTTTTATTACAATATTATCCACAGCAGAATAAGATTAGTTCGAAAAATTTGTGTTGGTTGAAGGTGAAAATTTACCCAACAAAATGAGTCTTGTTATACGCTCCCATGTATAAACCGCAACGTGCAAACAACAAAACTGAATGTAATATTATTAAAGAAAATGAAGGTGATTATTTTATATCCACATAGAAATTCACAAAAAAATTTGCACTAAAAACCATTTTGAAAATCTCAAAATAGTTAATCGAAAGCAAAAAAAAGTCCATTTCATTCCCCATTCTGTTTTTGGTACGAAAAGTTTTCTTCATTTCATCAAAAGAATTCACATTGAAAAAGATTATATTATTATCCTGTTTATTTCAATCATCATCTATCTGATATGATTTTATTTTCTTCCAAGGATTTAGGTTGAAAATTTCAAATGACACACAACTTGTATACACATCTTCAATTTATTTCAAAGAAATCCAAATTATCGTTTTGTTCGTGGTGAACTCATTGAAGAGTGAATTGAAAGGAAGATACTCCTAAACATAATTTTGTGCGGTTGTGTAGAAAAGTTATTGCGGTTCAATTTGTAGTATATGCGATAAATTAATTCATTGAAAGATTTAAAAAGTATACTATTTATATATTGAAAATACGATTATAATTACCAACTATTAGCAACGTCATTTTCGAATAATTGAAACGTAATACCTATTTACCACTGCTGAGTCCCGCAAACCAGATTTTTTTAAGTACATTCATTATACGAGTATATCATCAGAAAAACGCTTAATGGGAGAATTTCGCTTTTCATTTTATTTTTTTGAAAAACCATTTCGATAATTTTCGTTAATAAGTATTACATTTAATTTTCTTTTATATAAAACCAATCAATTGTAAATTAAAATTTCGAAGAAAAAGATCTTCGATATAATTGAAAACGAAGTATACAAAAAAATGTAGTATGTAGTAGTACGTTATAATGAAAATTGGATTGGAAAATGTAATTGAATGGATCGGGATTAAGTTAAGAAAAATTGTTTTATTTGCTTTATTCAGTTTACACGTTTCCAGTATATTATCCGTATACATATCTCAGATATAGTTATCTGAAGGAGGATAAAAAATATCGAGATAATCATTTCCTGATTTTATCGTATTTTATTTTTGTATAGAAAATACTTTCTTGTAATCATCCCGAAAATGATAGTTTTCTGCACAAATGATACATTTTTGGGAATTTGCTCGAACTACAATTACTTAGATCACATAAATCATCATAAACTAAAGTTTTAACTTTAAATAAGTTGGACAATTGTTATAAACTAAGAAAAGGTATTTTGTAAGTTATTTATTTATTGGAATGACCAGTTTTACTGATAAGGGTTTTTGTTAGGTATTTGCCGTGTCAGTCCAGATGTTAGAGATTGCGTCATACCTACCTGTAAAAACTCTCTTCCTGAAACACATAGATCACCAGAAACACATCATATAAACCTAAAATAAACAGCAGAAATTATTAATTACATTACCTTTGCATTGTATAAGCTCCTCAATTAATTACCTGAAAGTTTAATTTAATATTTGTTAGTGCAAAATAAATCTAAATCCTATGTAAACAATATGCATAACCTAATTTATCCTTGAACTTGATTTGAGTTTGGTAGTCAAAACAATTATGTCATGCATATTGTAACACAAATATTTACTTGGAAGTTCACAGTATATTTATTAAAACTTAGCTGACTACCTATAAAACACTATGAATATAATTATCTAATTAAAATAGTAATATTAATGTAAGATAAATGTAACTTATAAATTAGTTTTTTACCAGTTTGTTATTGTCCATTGTCTACCGGACAAGTGGTGCAGTGGTTAAAGCTTCGGCACATGGACCGGGAGGTGCTGGGTTCGAATCCCATCAGAGGCTAGATGCAAATCGAATTTTCATCATCGATTACGATCGGTGATGCGAATAAATACAACTAAGACCCTCTGATGGAGTGCAGAATTCCGTGACACGCGCCGACCCACCTTCCATGTCAATGTACAGGTTGACATGGAGCTTGCAATGTGCAGGTGGTATACTGTAGTTGTGTAAGTAGGTGAAGTAGGTGAGTGGGTTAATGATGTGGAGTGAATGAGTGGTATCACAATGGGCCTAAAAAATTGGCCTAAGTGTGCAGTAAGCAACCACTGAAACCTATTGTCCATTGATTATTTGACATTTAGTCACTGCTACAAATGTAATTAACTTAAATTATACTAACACTAATGCAATATTGATGCAACAGCTACTTGCGATAGAGGTGCGTTTTATACCAAAGATGTCATATGTATGCCATCTAGTGGCAATTAAAATATTATCTATTAAGTGATTAATAGCCCTCTCTAGGTTAAATAGACAAATATTTTTGTAATTAACATTTTGTAAAATAAAAATAAAATCTCTTCACAATCAACTATCGAGCGAGCAACATCTCCATAATAATAATAAGAATCCTAATAAGTGTAATAAGTGTAAGCAGAGGAGTTGTAACATGTGTTCCTTTTTGGGTACAGGATGGAACCCTTCTTATTAATTTCTTACCTGGAAGATTAGCACGGTAGTTTGGGTGGGTATGAAGACAGCCAAAAACCAGATTACTTACGCGACCACCATCATCAATGGCTCCCCCTCATCTCGAAATTCCAACGAAATTAGAAACGCGACATTATTTATAGTTTCATAACAATATACAAAAGAAACTCAAAGGTATATTTACATAAATTTAATATAAGGCTAAACATTAGTACAAAACATTTGTTTTGGTTTTCTTATTAAGCATACAAGCTATATTATCGAACGTTGGAATAAAATTGACATATGTATAACGACTTACCGTTTTAGTCCGGATCTCGAGCGCTCGGTTGTCCTTTCCAAAACGTTATTGAAAGCAATGTGCTGTATCTAAAAAAAATACTATATGCGTATGCAGAACTATTACAAAACAATCATGCACTAGAGAGCCTGATCTTAAGGCTCACAAGGATACTAAAACAAAACCTAATAATTCATCGACTATTGGGGAACTAAAAATTAGTTCCGATAGTTTCTTTTGGTTCGTTTGGTTTGATATTAACTTTAACGCCCAATCAACGACACGTAGATTCCACTAGCAAAGCGGGTTTCCGTAAGTGTATGGTGATGCGCTTCGTCTTTGTATAACGGAGATCTGATTTTTAGTCTACACTGTATTTATAACGATGGTATTTTTCCACCGGCTCGGAATGTGATGTACGCCCTCGCACCTGGTGAAATTTTGAAAGTGTTTGCTTTTGCTCTCTGTTTTATTCAAACAAACACACGATACAAAGCCACAATTGTTTCCTTTTACGGTACGTATAAGCTAACTGGCTCAGCAATATAGCGGCCCCCCTACACTAGGAAGTAATAGATAACACATAAAAATTTATTAGGAAATATCATAAAAAACCCAGTATGATTCCCTATTTACCTATGATGCGTACGATTCGTAACCACTATACGGTATATCACTATATGGACACAAAATACGGACGATAATTTATTCCGATACCGCTGGTTTACAAGAATGCCTACAGAATATGAAAGGCACAAATTGGTATTTGAATAATTATTATTTTACTGGTTCTCACTTACTTCGGGTATATTTTGGTTACAGTGAACTGCGGCAATAGACAATATATTAGATAAATTAAATTATTGTAAAGTTTTAGCTTTTTATTTTGGTTTTTCTACACACGTATTCCACTATGGGGCACAACACAATGTTTTAACATGAACTCCGAAAACCAACTAAAAGCAAACCAGAGAAAACGTTTCAAGCTATAATATCTACCAAAACAACTTGTGATTGCAATTACAGCTCGACCTCGACTAACAGGATCGATATGTTCAAAAAAAATTATAAATGGTTACCTCATATCACGAAGACGTCAGACAGAGGTAGCGTGTTATACAATACAATAACAACAATTAGTAAATATTGCGACTATATTTGAATTGGTTAGAGGTCATGCCCAACAAGATGAATACCGGTTGTTGCATTACGTTACAATTCGAGATGATGACTTCAACTAGCAATCAATTACATTACAGAGTCCGAGTATCGAAACACGAAAGCGGGTACAATAAAATTAATATACAGTCCACTGCCCCGGGTATTTTACAGTTTCCTCTCTGTTGTTTTAATGAAACTTGTTAAATCGTTATTATGAATCTACAGAAATATTTTAGGCACCTATTTATTTTCATTATTTGATGCAGTAGTAAATAATACTTCTCTTTTTAGCTCATATTCATAATATTATATTCGGGGAATCCCCGAAATTTATATGGCTGTGTTAGAACTAAAGCGCGTTCGATTCAACTGAAGAGCAACAACTCTTCACTTCAGAAATTGAGCTACTCTTCATTTAATTGAGTTACTGAAGAGAAGAAAGCGTTTGATACTTATAAATGTCAAATTAACTAGTTGTCAATTTTAGATTTTTATATAAGGTATAAACAGAACCAGAGATACAGCTACAGGATACATCGACAAAATACATTTGTCTCCTGGCGATGTCGCTTTGGTAAACACAACAAGCAAGTCAGCGTTGAAGTGACGAAACTTTTTATCGAGTCTATTTACATTTCTGTAATTAAAACATTGTGTACAACATTCAGATTTGATACCAACATAATAATCTGAAAGTTATATTGGTAGTACTGCAGCGCCGACGACAAAATTAGAATTGATTCTAAAAACAATTCAGCGACAATGTCGTCGTCGCCAGCGACATTGGTTGTGTTAGCATCCTATTGGTTTATTAGTATTTTAATTTGACAGGCGTGGTATTTTGTCGCTGTGTTCTGATTCTGTTTATACCAATATTTTCTGAAGCATTTACACAAAATTTTGAATACAATTAAAAAAAATATTTTATAGTTTATTTTGTTTGTGAAAAATTAGAAAAATGGCTCATTTAAGAGAAATGGCTAAAGACGTAATTGTAAATAAAATAAATATCCTTGTAAACATACACACTAATGATATTTTTACAAATGTTTTAGATTCTATTTTTGGATGAACCAAGCCTAAAATATCGTATTGGAACTTCGTCGACGAGTTCCAGTGGTAGCGAAGATGAAAAAGAAAAACCCCTACATAAAGTCGGGGAATTATTATGAAACAACGGTACAGGCGTATAATGACGTTCAGTTTAAAAGTAATTTTAGGTTGGAGAAATCTTCCTTTAATTCTCTCATGAGTAAGCGAAATACCATTTTCAGTTAATAAAATCAATTCTTAGATCACATTTTTCTAGCTTTCTTGGAGCCATTAATGACCAGCCCCAATTTATCACATTGGAGGAAAACTTATGATTCCAAATAAAAAAAAGGTTTTAGTTACAATTTATTACATGGCAAACCAAGATAGTTTCCGGCAGGTTGCCAGTTTATTTGATGTTTCACAAAGTACCGCTCATGGAATAATCAATTATGTGACCGATTTGATTTGTACCCATTCACCCAAGTTTATCAAGTGGCCGACACAAGAGGAAGCTATAGCAAATGAAGAATTACTTTTTTAATAATGGAGGGTTAAGAAACGTGTTGGGTTGTATTGATGGCTCACATATCCCCATTCTATTTGGATGAAAATAATGATTACATTAATCGAAAAGGTTATTCAAGTATTCTGTTGCAAGGGATAGTAAATCTAAAAATGGAATTTCTTGACATCCATTGTGGTGAACCCGGGGTCCATGCATGACTCTAGATTGTTAAAGAAGTCAGGTTTATACAGGAAATTACTTGAAAATTCAGCGAGCATGTATGGTTCCCTTCTCTTGGGAGACTCAGCCTTTATGTCACAGGACTTTAATTTAATTACGTGCATTCGTCGTTACGAGCGCGAGTGGAAAATGTCTTTAGAATGCTCAAAGGAAGATTTCGAAGGCTTAAAGAGTTCCAAAATCTAAATAAAACATTTATTATAAAAAACACTGTTTCTGCTATTGTACTTCATAACATTAGCATAGCACAAAATGATGAAACGGAAATAGTCACTCATTTTCGAAAACAGCCTCAATATTTTGATCCAGAGGATATTTCCCTCGAACCACGGACTAATATAAGACAACAAGCATTTAATCAGCTATTTGAAAACTAATAAAACTCTGATTGTATTTTAGTTTAGAAAATATTTTTTTTTTTATAAATTATAATAAAAAAAGTTATAGTATTTCAGCCGTTTTTATCATACCATTTCATCAGGTATCATTTCAAATAATGTATTTTTAAGGTATTTTTTGTATTAAAGGCTATCCGCTATTTTTTTTTATTAACTCGACCTTCCTCTTTTCCAATTTAAGAAATTCTTCTTCCATTTTTCTTTTGCTTCTAATTCTTTAATTTTTAGTTGATAGTATTCTTCCTTTGCGCTTGGATGCTTCCTTTTAGGTCGAGTGTCAGAAGCTCGGTCCGAATTTTCGGCTTCGGAATTTACATTCGCAACTCCGCTTTCCGATGAAAGACCTACCGATAACCCCACACTATCACCAGCATTACTATCCTTTGTTCCTAGAATAGTATGCAACACTTCGAAAAAGGCTCACTGCCGTGTGCTTCCACGCCACAAGAAGGCAAGCTTCAAACGAATTGGGCCTCGTCCAGTTTTATTCTTGTTATCCTTACATGCTTTGTACGTTCGTTGCAAATTATTCCATTTATTGGAACATTCTGTTATCGATTTCTGAAATCAAAATTATTACGTTTAAGGGTAATGTAGTACAATATTTTGTATTTTATATTAAGATTTTACTCACTTCCACATCTAGCGCCTGCAAATGCGTCGAAACCATTCCCCAAGCATGTTTCCTTTGTTTTACATGGTTAAACGTCTTTGTATTGTTCGTATGTGTCAATAAGGTGCAGAGTCTCCGTTTTGGTCCATGTAGATGATTTTGCTAGAAAACTAAAAGAAATGCGTTTTAACAAATATTATATTTTACATTGGATATCTGTAGTACTTTCACTAGCTGTTCCACTGGCACCTTCCACTGGCTCCTTCACTGCAAATTCCACTTTCATCTACCATGTTATTTTCTCTTTCCAAATCTACATTTTCAATCAATTCTTGCATATCAACACATTCCATTTTTCATATTTGATATAAACGTATGTATTTAATAAATTATTTAAATATTATTAATTATTATTATTGTTATATTATTATTATAACATACACATAAAACAAATTAACGTAATAAAATATTATTATTAACATACACAAAAAACGAAAATTGACAATTAACTGTTAATTTAAAATTTTCAAATTCATAAAAAAAAACCTGTTTGAAGTATCTACACGAGCAAACTATCTCTTCAGTTAATTCAGTTGCTCAATTTGTAGTTGAAGTGAAGAACGGTCAATCGAACATTGTCTTCACTTCAAATACTTCAGTTGTAGCTACTACTTCAATTAATTCAGCCCAATCGAACGCTCATTTTACTGGAAGTTTGATCATTCGAGTAGTCGAGTTTCTGTTTTCTAATTAACCGGTTAATCGACGAATGCGAAGATTTTAACAAAATGGAAAAATTAACAAAACATGTATTTACACAAAATTTGTTAATTAACAAAATATGTAAATGTTTTTGTAAAACAGCAGGTAAAAGCAATTTCTAACATTCCATAAACAAGAACGAACTATCACAATTTCACTGATTGGCATTAATTGCACTGAAGATTGGCCGAATCACAGATATATTCTGGGGGTCTGCTGCATGTTGGCTCAGAATGACAAACATGTTAATGAATTTATCTCTCTACTAATCTCCTTTAACTAAAGCTTTCTTTTTTCCATATTAAAATGCCTCTTGGTTTTTTCTATAGATTTTGTCTTATATTATCTGATAAAAATGATTGGTCTCTTTGTGAGTTTGTCGAATTTAAGTTACCTGAATTTCAAAATTTGATGAAATTATTTAAATATTTGAAAAGACTTGTACAGTATTAAAAGTTCTGTATTAAGATAATTGCGATCGATAATATTAAAAGTTTGATTTTTTTATTATCAATTGCCATATGTTGTAGTTTTAACTGTTTATGTACTATTTTTTTATTATAAAATTATTTACCTACTGTATAACACATTACTAATATTATTACATTTTTTGTTAATTGTTAAAAACTTCATACTCGAGTAACACGAGTAATCGAAAGTATAATTGTTAGGAAAAATAATTTCTTACCAAAACACAGCTAAATAGTCCTTTTAGAGTGTTTTCCAAACACCGACTTATTACAGACTTATTTGACGCCATCTTGAATAAGTTGACTTATTTGACGCCATCTTGAATAAGTTGGTCAACTCATTCCAATTCATTGTATCGACTTATTTGTGACGTAATAATAAAAAACAAAACGTGATTTCTATTATGAGAAAAAAAATTCTTGACAGTTGGTCATTGCCACTAGATTTGAAAATAAGAACTGCATGTATTACAACATCGAGGAATAAATATATAAGAGAAATCAAGTAGTGCAAATTTTATACGCCAATTTCTCCGAGGTTAATCTTATTTTATAGTTTTGATATATTTATATACACAAATTTAATATTTTGCTAAATTTAATCCATATATACGTATCTTATAAACATGTCGGCATAGTAATTTTATAGTTCATTGTTCTTGTTAGGCTTATACATGCTGCGTTTTTTTGGATTTACTCAATCGAATCCTAAAGAGCTTATATTAAGTCAATATTTTGCATTATATTATCGAATAAAGTTTATATAGGCTTGTTCTCAACAACTCTGAACAACTCTGGATATTATGTAGAGTACAACCGAGTTCATCAAAAAATTTAATAATTGCTGAACTGACGAAACAGGGAAATTTTTTTAGTACACAATTTTTTGATTGTTCCTTACTTCATTTACAACTGGAAATTTGAAAGAATGAAAATGAAATGATTGAATTGTATTTTTAATAAGAAAAATGGATATCTTAATGTTTGTTGGTGAAATTAATTAATTTATTTTAATATTGGATAGTATTGTGTTTAATTCATATAATTATAAACTATAGAATGAATGTAAAGATTTTCCCATATAAAATTTGTTATTTCATGTGTCACAAGCCAGAGCAGGATGGTTATATAAAAAATGCATATGGCAGTCTCATTGTCAAAGAAAAAACCCCTCAATCAAGTTTTTGTTTTTGTTTAAAATGACGCGTTAAATGTTATGCTCTTAAAAAATCAATCATCAAAATAATTAAAATATTATTAAAATAGTTAGTGGATTGTGTGTAGTGCATCATTTTAGTAATAAAAATTAGAAACATTTAATAAAATGGTGTCCCGTGAAAATCTGCAAAAATGCGCCTAAAAAATTACAGGAAAGAATTTCGTACCAGCAGTAAGTGTTTACATAAAATAAAATGTAAATTATGTTAAAAAGAAAGTGATTTGTGGCAAAATTATCCTTAAATCAAGTTATAAATCAGATAAAACTAAGAAAACAATTTTGGTTGTTGGCGTGGGTTCTTTCTTTTTGTAAAGACATGGTTTTACCAGTGCCACATTTTTCGCATTACTATGGTTCGAAAAGATGGTGTTGATTGTTTCATGTGCTTTTCTTTTCATAATTTATTTTTATTTTGTAATATGTACTGTAAATACAATTTTTTACAGAAATTATAATATAAACATTTGTTTTTAGTTTACCAAAATATGGAGAATTGAAAAAGCAATGGTTGAAGCTTCATAGAAGATGATATTTCAATTGGCCAAGAAATTTCTAAAGTAGACGAATCTAATATGTATGACGAAGATTATTTTGGATACCCAATTATACTAAGTGAATTTTTAATTAATGGGGGGATTTATAGTCCGATATTTATTTAGAAAATTGAATTGTGAGGACTGTTGCAAACTAATACAACAATGTAATTCTTATAAATCGGTAATCAATTTAAAAAATAGGGGTGGTCTTTGGCTATTGCGGACTACAAAAACAACGCAACTACAATCTAGTTCTAAATTGTTTAAAAAAATAAGTTATAACGTTCTTCACAACCTAATAAGTGTAAATATTTTCAATGATGAAGATCAATATAGTCATTCTCAAGAACAGGTTAATTTGTTAGCTCATTCTATCATAGAAAATTATTATGACATCCGGTTGAATTATTTTTGTAACCAAAGTCATATAAATTTACAAAAAGAAACAAGTTTGTTTCTTTATTACATTTTAAAGTAATGTGAATTAAATAAGCGTAAAGGTTTTATAATTATTATTTTTTATATACATAATATTATATTTAAATAAAAATAATTATTGTACTTTTAGAAATAAATGAAAATGTTATTAAATATAAATAATTTTTAATTTTAACTTCCTAACTTCATTGCATTCGGTCGAAAAAAATCTAAATACGGCCCTGTTGATTTATATAAACTAAAAATTAAATGTCAAAATGATTGACTTGAAGTTAGCTAAAGTTGTTGTTCTAAATTTTTTTGTCTAAATTTCCCTATATTTTATCGCGGTCTCGAACACCATATTTTAAAAAACGCAGCAACAGATTGCCAATAGTAAAATAGATTAACCTCAGAATGTCTACATGAGTTCTCTTATGTAAATTTTACTTTATGATTACAATTAGCCAAGACACATTTTTGGAGACATTTCTGTGTAGACGTACTTATTCAAATAAGTCTCCTCGCGGGCAACCCGAAAATTTTGCGTAACACAATTTAGAGAAAAATAGATGTAGGACATCATTGGTTAAAAAATAAAATTGTATGGATATTAAGAATAATTTAATGTGGATTATAGTGATGAGGTGCTTAATATATTTAAATCAAACATAATTGCTATAATAATTCGAACATTTCGGGAGATTAGGGTGACGAATTCGAGTTAAGTTTAAAAATCTGAACCTAAAACTACGGCACACCAAATGTCGCAAAAAATTGTAAACCTGTGTTAAATTTCTATAAATTTAACTTTTCTGTCGCGCGATGGTTCGATCGCCCAACTTTTAAAAAATCAGTGTAAATTCCAGGTAATTCACATAAATATGGTATTTAACATAGATACTCTTATGCTATAGTTTGTCCTCTATCTAGTGCAGTAAACCGCTTGGCGATTTCTTTAGTAAGAGCTGAGATATGAATACTCTCGTCATGTAAAGCTCGAAAATCGACGAATACTCTTGCATAACATATTTCCCAAGCAAATGGCAATGTTCTAAAAATGCTCCAATTATCGTGAAAATTCACATGGCAAATCTCTAGGCTATGCTGAGCAATTACGCAGAGCTTCATTTTTGCCTAACATCATGGGAAACTGCTCAAATCTGAGCCAACAGTTAGGGCATTTTAGTTATTATGAATTTTTTCGATGAATTGTATCTTCGCACAATTCGTTTTCGCACATTTTTCGGGTCCCAAAGGAATTTACTATGGAAATTTTACAATTCATCGAAATAGAATTATATCGATATTGGGTAGATTTTGAAACAGATTATTGTGATGAGGTGCATAATTTATTGGAATCAAATTGAATTGCTATAATAATTCGAACATTTCGGGAAGTTATGGCGCAAGTGATTGGCCCCAAGTACTGAAATACATGAAAACACGTATAACATTTTTTTAAATATTTTAGTAGAATAGATTCAAGTTTAGTTTAAAAATCTGAACCTAAAACTACGGCACACCAAATGTCGCAAAAATGCACCATGATATGAGTTGTGACATTAATCCTAATTTAATGTTTAATTATGTGCAAAAGGATTTAAAATTCAGTGGTTTGAATTCCACACAGAACGAGATAACGAAAAAAAGTTCGAACTGTGAAAAAGGAGAAGTCGAATTGGAAGAATCGTTTAAGAGGAAGGTTTATTTTAAATGAGTCAATCAAAATTTATTCGTCATTTTCTAATCTTAATCGGGAAGAGATTCGGAATTAAATTAGTGACTATTTAATTGGTATTAGAAATCCTTGTGTAATTTTATTTACGACAACTAGATTCAATTCTAAAAAAGAGTTAGAAAAAATTATGGTTTATGGACATTAAAATCTGATTCCAGAACGAAAGTAAGGGTAACATGACTAAGTTTGTCATTAGGGTAAATCACTGCTAGAGGGCGAACTGTAGCATATCTATGTTAAATACCATATTTATGTGAATTACCTGGGATTTACACTGATTTTTTAAAAATTGGGCGATCGAACCATCGCGTGACAGAAAAGTTAAATTTATAGGAATTTAACACAGGTCAGCATAGCCTAGAGATTTGCCATGTGAATTTTCACGATAATTGGAGCATTTTTAGAACATTGCCATTTGCTTTGGAAATATGCAAGAGTATTCGTCGATTTTCGAGCATCACATGACGAGAGTATTCATATCTCAGCTCCTACTAAAGAAATCGCCAAGCGGCTTACTGCTCTAGATAGAGGACAAACTATGGCATATCTATGTTAAATACCATATTTATGTGAATTACCTGGAAAATACACAATATTTCATTTTACATGAATTGTGAAATCTCCATAGGAAATCTTTACCTGTAAGTACTGATGTTTAAAAGTAATTTTTAGATGAGACATTTTGTTTCGGTGAATTGTGTTTTCGATGAATAAGTTATTTGGAAAATTGTTTTCACGCACATTTGGTTATTGTAAAGTTGTAGTTTTCATATTTGTTTTTCGATGAATTGTTTTTCGATGAATTGTTTGTCGCATAATTGTTCGTTGCAGAATTTTCGGGGAACCCTCCTAGCGAGGTGAATTATTTAAATAATTCGGTGTCCACAAATAAGTCGGTGTTTGGAAAACAGCCCTTATATTATTTATCTAGAAACAAAAACAGTTCAATTTTTATTTAACAAAAACAAAATAAAATAAAAATAATTCATTGTACATTTAAAAATAGTAATTAGTTATTTTGGTTCAAACGATACTTTAAAAATACCAGCACATTCAATGTATTCATGCCTAGTGGACTACGTATCTTTGTCATTTTGTTTCCTGACACAGAAAATATTCTTTCGCAAGATGGTAGACTTACGTTCAACAATACATCATACAAACTATTCATATTATCATATCTTCTCCCTCCATTTCCTTCAATGCTTTTAAATTCCTTGTCAACATTAAATTCATTGCATTCAGCTTGCTAAGGTCTGGTTAAATTTTGGATATAATTTTGTAAATTATGGAATTCCGTTAATTCATCTTCTACTTCTAATTTTTCAGTTTCTGAATCTAATTCTGAAACTTCACGATTTTCAATTTCATAATTATTATTTTCCAGAAACAATCTATGAAATAACTGTCGAACATAATTGTTAAGGCTATATTAAGAATTGCTGGTAAATTCCCTAACGTAAAAATATTAGTAGTACATCATATCTCTATTTCTACTTTTTACAATTTCATTTTTCAATATTTCCAATAAATTTAGTGATAGTTCAGCATTTATATTTTTAAGTTTCTTCATAACGTATATAGGATTATTTTATTCCTTCTGCTGATATTATCTATTTACAGCTGTTGCCAATGTATTCGAGTTCTCACATCTAATTTCAATTTTAAGTTCTCGCCTTTTTTTTATCGTACATTTTTTAATAGAATTTCAGTACGAACTGATGAATTTTTATAAAATTTAATCAGTTTTCGGATTGCGTATAATGCTTGATTCAGACACCAGGCGATCATCAGGCGCTTCTTCATCATATTGAAAATGTTGCTCATAATATTCAGTATTGTCTTCACCTACTACAACTACATCATCTATATTAACTTCGTATACAAAACTTTAAGGAAAGCTAGATGAATTGCGTGATTGTAGCATAATTATTTTTCGGCAGAAATACTTGAACAATACTTCACCATTACACAGTATCCGGTTCTAAATTTACACCAAATTATCGGGTTAGGAATTACCTCCTTTCTGAATGAGGTTGGTTAGCAGTTGGATTATTCGGTCTTTAATTTGGTTACGTCTACTTTTACAAAATTGTTTACCCTTGAATCGGGGTTCAAGGTATGTCGATAGTTGCATTGAATGTGAACTAACTGTTGGGTTAAGGTTAGCAAATATTGTTTTGCACCTTCCACTAAAACTAACTAGTTCATAATTGTGACGCTTTATACGACACTTAATTCAACGGTAAGCAAAATACTTCAAATTTCTTTTAATTCAATAATTTCAGCTGATGAAAGCATTTCGACTTGAGCCTGGAGCACTGGCGCTTCAACTGGCTCGTGTTACTGACAGAATCTACGATTGGAACGAAAATTATTTCAGTTAATGTATTATTGAATTGATCTAGTTTTAAGATTACCTTAACTTTCGAGCATGTGAAATTTAGAATTCCAATAAATGACGACATCGTTAATCAATTTTAAGGGAACCACTGCCCCATTTGCCTGCGTTTGCAGTTGTTTTAATTTGTTATTCGCAACCGCCCTTCGTTGGAAATTGTCAACGATGACTTTAACTTTTCTTTGGAGTTGGTTTATCCCCTGCCATCTTGAACTATTAAATTTTGAGAATAGGCGAAGCATCTCACACGCTCATTTTTTGACAGGCAAACTATTACTGCTGTTGTTCGCACTGTCAGTCACAATAGCACTTATCTTTTCTCGACCCCATATTCGAAAAAACATTTTAAAAGTTTTTCTTTTAAAAATTCTGCCGTGTGCCTGGACGAAGAGATGTCTAATCAATCGAGAAAAACACTGGTTAGTTGCCATTCTTCTATAATAAGGTGAGTAGTGATCACCATAAAATATTCTGTTTTAATTGATGTCCACGCATCAGTGGTAATTGCAATGCTACCAGCGCGGCTTTCTAGTTGCTTCACATTACTTAGGCATGTATCATAATACTGTGGCAGCTGGTAAGTCGAATCAATTGACCTAGAATAATTTTGAAACCCCTGATTTTCCATTATGTAGAAGGGTTGAAAGTCCTTAACAATAAATTTTAGTAGGAGTTCATTATTTAATCTTCTTTGACGTGCAATTGACGCAGGTCTTGTTATATAACGTATCAAGGTATCTTGAGTTGAATTGCAATTTTCAGCCAAAGAATAAGTTACTATTGGCGACTAAGCTGTTGATGAAATTGTTAAATTTGAACTGGAAGCGCTGTGACTTTCCAATGAGGAGCCTGCGATAGACGTTGGAGTCTCGTTTTTTGTTAATTTCCTTTAATACTGTAGGATGTCGCGACTCAAAGTGGCGTTTTAAATAGATAGTACCACCACCTTGGTAAGAAAATAGATTTTTACACAAGTCACACTTCGCCTTTTTATCGGCAAGAGCAGCTTCGCTCCGTCCCTTCGGTGGCATAATTTACAAAATTATTCGGTTAAAATTTAAATACACAACACACAAGTAACTTAAATTTGGTCAAGCTCTTGAGCGGGAATATTAGGTTAAAAAATAGAGTAAAAGCATGTTATTTTTATTTTTTCTTTATTATCTATTTAGCAAAAAATGGATATTTGACTCTCTGCACTGACGAGAAAAATGGGTCAGTACAGAGTTCCGTACTCCAATATAAAGTCAAAGTTGTATTTATTTTAACATTACCGATCATTATTTTGCGTCAAGCAAAATATCTCTGTTTGGATTCCGACTACCTCTCACTACACTACTTGTCGAGTGTTGCTTGCCTCACTACTTCTTTTTTTTGTATTTTATCCAATCAAAGAAAAAGTAGAAAAAATAAAATGTCAGAGAGGATAAAAAAATCGGAAAACTTAAAATTTGCGATCTAGACTAGCATTTTTTTAATAATGAATTCGGCATTACTATAGGCCGAGACTATTCTGTGTATTTTTCTTCTACTCTGCTATACACAATAAAGGAAAGGAACTATAGAACCAGTTAGTTTTTTTATTTCCAAAAGTAGAATGGGTTCATAAATCACTTAATTTTATTCGTGGTTTTACCAAAATATAAAATGATTAAGTTTCATGTTTTTATTTAGAATTTTGACCAAAATAAACAAATAAAGGAAAAATTTATTAATTGATTAGGGATTACCTTTCGTAATCTTACTTTCAGACTCGTTGAAATTCGTGGTAAAAAAATGAAGCGAAAAAAATCTTATTAAATCGTTTTGTAAATCTAAACGTATAAATAAAGTTTGTATGGCTGTTATAATTCTGTAATAAAATATTGTTTTTGAATTTTCTGTTTCTGTTAATTTTATGTACGTCTGTCCGTCCGCATAATTTTCGTGGTTCGGCTTTAACACCAAAAACTGCATCGATTTTAGCGTAGCTTAAACGGATTTGAAGCTATTGCTCACAAGAGCAATCTGCAATTGGTTTTATCTCGAAATCTTACTCTGATTTAAAGTTATAAGGTTACATTAATATGATAAAACATAAACAGGTCAGTAATGGCCAACCAAAGCGTTTTCTCGGTTCGTTTTAGCGTTCTTATTTTTTTTTATGAAAAAACAAATTAAAAATTGTAAGCAAAGTTTACCAAGATCCTAGTAGAATCATACAAATCCAATTGGAATTGTCGTCGCCTTCTTAAATTAAATTTATTTATAATTAAATCAATCTTCAATTTGAATTTTTCTACTTTGCAGTAATGTTGTGTGATGTTTGATATAATTGTTTGTGAATGATTGGATTTGATGCGACGTTTGGTTTTGCAAGGAGCAAAGTGATTAATAACGAACATTTCGAAAACTTAGCTTTAAAATCAAATTTAGTCAGGCTCCGCGACGATATCGTAAGTAGCGGGTTATATTTACCAGTTTGATGCTTAAATAACAAGCAGTTGATGTCAGTTTATCAAAACAAATCTTAAATAGCTAAAATACAAACTTCTGCTTAAACGAATACGTTAACAAGCGAAATTTCTGCATTAAGGATACTAAATATCCACATGTCATTCAAGTAAAATTTATGGATCCACAACAAGTTGCTGATTGGTGTGGCTTTTAAGCTGATAGGCTCATGAAATATTTTCTATGTAAAATAACAAAACCAAGACTGCACAAATTTTACTATTTTTCAACCTAAAATAATATGGATAATTTGCCAACTTTATCCGAAGTAACAATTTTGCTAAAACGTATGGAAAACAGCTATCAACTCTTGGAAATAGGAACGTCACGGTTTTATCGCTTGCATGATGAACAATTTACATCCAAAGAACAACACACTAAGAACCCAGCTGTACATTCAAACATCCAAAATTCATCTTCTGGAAGCTGAAAATGGCAAACCAATCAAGAAACTAAATTCTAGAAGTATAACAATTCGGCCTACAACACAATTAAAAAAATGGAGGAGTAAATATGTTGTGGCCAATGCCCGACGTTCTTTTACGACAATTGTTGATAAATCTCAAACACACCACACTTAATTTCTAAAGCGAAAAATTGAACCTACCAGATTTGTAATAAAAATGCTTACATATCAGAAAACCAACAAGGTCAACCCTTTTTGACAATTTAATGTCATAGCAAAGCGTTAGTATGAAGTTTTCCAAATAGTCAATCCGCCTGGTCTGTAGAGATGCCGAATTTCGGTGAAATAATGTTTTTTTTATCAAATTCGGCATTTACGGTAAAATTAAAAAATTGATATGAGCAAGTTTTATTTCAAACTTAATCTACAATCTTTTCGTTTTTAAATGTTTTTTCGTAAATGCTATTATATTATTTTCAAATTATTAGCAAAAATCAAAAAAGATCTAATGGAAGTTACCACTTCTTATGAACCGATTTCGACCAAAAAACAATCGGAGCTCTCAATTTATGAAATAGCTTAAGCATGAAGTTTTACTCCTATCAGTTAATCCGTTTGGACTGTTAAAAACCAAGAACGTTTAGTCTGCGCGGAACTATGCACACGCAGATTTTTTAAAAACTACTTTTTTGATTTCGGCGTATGGTAAACCAGCAACAATGTGGAGGTCAAAATTTTTGATGTTGAAATGATTACTATATGTACCAGAAAAACAGTTTTTTGTCAAAAATCGTCATTTTTGCTTAAATTTAGGAAAACTTATCATCGACGGTATTGTTGCAAATCTAATTTAGAATTTTAGTTCTTATTCGTTTTTATTGTAAATGATTTAACTTTCAAAATATTTGAAAAAAAAACGAAAAAGCTCATATGGAAGCTGCCAATTTCGGTGAACCGATTTAACTTTCAAAAATCACTGGAACATTTCACCCCGATCAGACAAACCGTCTGGGTTGCAGATAGGGTAAAGACATTTAGCCTTCACGCGTACTCACACACAGAATTTTAAAAAATTACTTAGTTAAACAATTAAACTAAACTAGAATAGTTAACAAACTAAATTTAGTTAAAAATTCCTTATTTTGACTTCGGCGATATAACGAATGGTAAATTTGCATAAATCTCGAGGTCAACATTTTACATGATTACTATTTATTTTACTTCGTAAAAGGTACGTGTCGAGGCAAAGTGCAAAAGCAAAGTGTACGTGTCGAGGCAGTGAAGAGGCAGTTCATGATTCGTGTCTTCGCTTCTTCTTTAAATTTATTTAAATAAAAAGAGGAACAAATTGAGTAAAATACACCATGTACCTTCTACATATCATATAGAAAGAAACATAAGTAATTTTTGACCATTTGTTATTAAAATAGAGGCTACGATCGATTTCTAAAAAAAAATCTCATAATTACAAAATCCCGTATTTTTGAAAAATCCCTTATAATTAAAACACTAATTAATTTGTTGATTTGAGTTAATTTAAATTAATTAATTATTACCAGTGTCATAAAAAATAGTCCGTAGAGTGAAGCAAAATTTAATATAAAGGTAAAATTAAAATACGGGGTTTTGATATACGGGATTTTAAAATGCTGGATTATTCTGTATTGCAAGATTCCGTATTTTAATATTACCCTTATATTAAATTCAGCCTAATATAATTAAAATACGGGATTTGGAAATAGGATATTTCAAGCCCAAGCTATTTGGACCCATTCTCAGGGCGCTGTTAATGACATAACGAAAAAAATTCAGATTTCAAATTCAGATCAGTCCCAATGTCATGTGTCAATTTCTTTCGATTGTCGCTTGCTTAATAAATGCATTTCTTTATACATCTACTTCTCAAATAAGGAAAATTATTTTCAGTTTGAATTTCTCTTAGAAAAAATGGCGTTAGTGAAAGCACAATAAAACGACAATCACCAAAAAATTGTTCAGTTCATTTTTGCAACTTTCCTTAATTTGAATAAAAAATCTATTCACAAAAACTATTTTTTATAGAATTTATCGGCATTTTATCAACACCAAAAGGATAAAAAAAATTTGAAAATATCTAAAAAACACCAGTCCTCCGGGTTTAACGGGACCTTGTTACGGTTTGCCAGATTGAAAAAAGGGTGACGATCAGCAATTATCGTTCCAAAAATATCTGCCGTAACCGAAATTTTTGTTATTATTACGTCAGAGCCTCCAAGGCGGTCAATTGAGTCCGACTAAGGCTCAGGAGCTCTGGGGTGGGTTTTCTTGGAGGATGACATAATCTTGAAAGACCGCATAGGAGTTTGAAGGATTATTGATAAGCTAAGCAGGATAGAAGGGGGGGGGGGAAATCAGGATCCAAAGAAAAGTACCAGCAGACGACTGGCATACTCACCTAAACCACCACCCATAATATAATTCACGAATTCATTCCATTATCCTCAAAATTGAAAGTAGTAAAGAAATTAAAGAAGAACGCACAAATATTCACAAAACACCATTATAAAATTTATATTTCAAAAAAAAACTGAGAAAAACAATTACAAAGTATTACCCTACTACGACCTAGCTAAACCTACTAATAATATACAGATATTTATAATATTAAATAATGATTTTAGTAGTTTAGTAATTACTCAAAAAAAATTATCAAATGATAAACAAAATAGTGCATAAAAAAAAAATTTAATAAACAAAAAAAAAATTACTTGTGATACATCTTATGTTGATAGTGGATGTTCGTAGAAGTAAAGATGATATGTTGCAGCGTTGAACGATTAATCAAAACAAATTCATGAACCACCGTAGAATATAACATCAAGCACCCGTATTATTGTATTGGTGCACGTATTTCGAATTGTGGCATGCACTAACAGTTAATATAATTTGTGGTATAATGTGTATGCCCAACATTTGAATTTACTTAATTTTGACGTATGCCGACACTACCGTACCACAACAACGACACTACCGTACCACAACTTACGCGCACTTTGAAGGCTGCTTTTTTTTTTTAGTGCATATATATTACACTTAGAATTAGTTATATACTTTATAATTATTAATAAAAAATCGTTCTTTAATATCACTTTATAGGCGTATTATATAAATAAATTTTTTTCTTAGGTTATTATTCGAAAGCGGTTAAAATTATCGCATGCTAATCGAATGTTTTTAACAGTTCTTTTTTCCCGAAAATTACCGTTTTTTTTTTGTGGTTTGCCAATTTCGCAATATGACAACGAAAATCATAAAATGGTTGACAACGAAAATCATAAATTGCACTCAATTTTTAATATTTTTTTTTTGTTTTATTTTGTTTATATTTCACAATCACAAATTTATCTTATATAGTTCAATTATACTACATATAATTTTCATGCACTTTCAAAAAAAAAATTTAATTTTAAATATTTGGTTGGGTTTTAGTAAACCAAATGCTTATATCTATCTTATTGTTCTTTTCAAAGCACACAATTTGAAATATTATTACGTTTGGTTTTTTTTTTTATTTATTAAATTAATTATATATATATATATATTTTTTTTTTTCGTTTATCATAAAATACAATTCAAATTATGATTATCAAAACTCAAACGAATTCAAACATTTATTCATCTTTTCGTGCACAAACAAAATTTTATTTTATTACTATTTTTATGGGATCTCACACTCTACTAAATCTTTGGTACTACCAATTCGAGGTACCATTCCGAAACTCCCCGTGCAGCGCAAAACTTTCGTTTTTATAGCCAAACAAAACCCCAGCCGATCGAACGAAGTTAAAACTTGTTTTTCATTCCCCAACATAATAGTATTGCCGTATAAAAAAATTTCAACTGTAGCGTTAAACGCACTGACCCGGCGTCGGGCATTTAGGAGATGTACGAAGCGTCATGTAATGTGAGCAGGGCGTTGAACGTAACAACCTACCAGAAAGCTATTAATCAATGGATTATTGGAATATTTTTTATACAAATGATATTCATATGAAACTGGACGATTTTGAGCAAATTTCAAAAGACATAGCCAAAACCTTGGATGGTGAATTGAAGATAAATTATATTATTTTTATTATCTTTACACTTTTTTACATAATTTTATTAATTCTTTCAAAACATTTGAGAATACATACTACAACGCAGAAGGAGACAGACCAACCGGAAAATTATATAATCGGTAGAGAAATGAGCTCGTGAAACTACGTGGAATTGGTTATGTCGATCCTACTAAACGCACAGAATCAACAAAATTGAAGGAAGAAACTATTTTAATATCTTTAGGTAAATATACATATGAATCTTCTATCCTAACCAAACACTCTGAACTTATATAAGTTGTAGATAAATGAAAGTAACTTTATATTAATAATAATTAAATATAATATATTTATATTAATAATATTATTATTAATAATATTTTTAGTTTTTCACTATTTTAAATTTTTATTGTATTAGTCTATATTTACTTACATTTTATTTTTATAGTATATTATACCCTTTAAAAGTTGTTAATCTTATCAATACAATATTTGTATTGTTTACATATGAAATGTCATTCACAAATGTTTCAGATCTTTTTGTTGTAATTTTTGGTGTTGTTCGCGTCGATCTTAATTGGTCTAATATTTTCATATATTGGACGTTGGTTTATCATCGGGTAATTATTATACGAATTATAATTCTGTTCTCAATTTCTTTGGTTTATTCAATGTTGAATTTCATTAAATTGGTATTAGTTAACTTTTACGGTTTGGGATTTTTTATGTTTTTAACTAATGTTATTAATGACTGGATTTTACTGTTTATTTCATTTTATTGGCTATGAGTAAGTTTAGTAATATTCTAAAACAATATTGTCACAATGAGTATTTTGATAATGTTGATGATTTTAAAATGAATTCAAACGGTGATTTTGGAAATAACACTCAACTATTGATAACTCTCCAAATTAATATTCGTGGGATGAATGACATTAAATAAATTTGACAACCTATTAGAGTTCATTGATAGTTTACAATCTGATGTTCATATTTTAGTTATATCTGAAATGATCAGAGTTACAATATGATGTCGTATACTATCAACAATTATAGGAGTATATTTTCATGTAGAGATGATAGATCAGGGGGAGGTCTTGCGTTATATATCAGAAATGACATTGAATATAATTCAATGAAAAATGATAATGGTTTATACCCATTTCACTTCATACAAACTAAGCTTCCTCGATTTGTTGGTACTAATGTTTGTGCCATTTATCGCCTACCTGGCTCTTAATTGTTTTGTCATTAAGTGGTTTGTTTGGTTTAGGTATCATAATTACTTCTGCTACTTTCCATTGACTTGGAACGTGTTTAAGTCTGAACACTGCATTAATTATTTGGAGTAGTTTACGCAGACCTTTTTCAGGAAGAGCTTTTACTATTTGTCCTGTAATTAAGTCATATCCTGGAGATTTCTTTGTATTTAGGTTGAGATTGATTTCCTCTTTTAATTCTTGTAGTGTGACAGGAGATATATTGCAGTTATACATTTTACTGGTGGTATGTTTTCCTCTGCAGTTTGTCTAGGTAGTGGCTGAAACGTGTTCTCGAGGTGGGTTGCAAACAAAGAAGCTTTTTGCTTTGCACTTATAGCCCATGTGCCATCTTCATTTTTTACTGGTGGAATTTGTAGTTTAGGTCGTTTTTAAACTTTTTGTCGCTTTCCAAAGGGAGTACTCGGTATCTTTTTCCCCAGTAAGGCCACTCAAGTATTTATTAATGGATTCGTTTTTGATTTCTTTAATTAGCAACTTTAGTTTATTGGATAAAAAATTAAGATTTGTTTTATATTCTGGCGCTCGACTTCTTTGCCAGGCCTTTCTTGCTTTTCCTTTTGCTGCAACCAGTTCCCTAACTTCTAGAGGATAAATAGCATTTCGGCGCATTTCCTTTGAACTTGAGGGGGTACTACTCCGCGCCGCTTCTTGTATACTGTTGTTGAGTTGTTCTAGTTCTTCTTCTAGCTCTATCGCGTTTTTAATTGGCACCTGAAGATCAATATTATCCTCAACAAGTTTCTGGAATTTCTCCCAGCAGGTTTTTTTGTTCGTTAGCGAAGGTGGACTAGTTTTTTTAATAATCGTTGCACTGATTGTCATAATAACAGGCGTATGATCCGACATAATCCCCTCGCTGCTTTCTAGGTATATGTAGTTTTCGTCTATACCTTAAGTGATAAAGAAGTCAATGATATCGGGTATTTTGTTTCTATCCGTAGGCCAATAAGTTGGTTGATCTCCAGAATGAAAATCGCAATTGCATAGTCTTCCTGCTGCAAACAGCTCTCTTCCTTTTTTAGAGGTTACTCTTGATCCCCAGTAGGTGTTTTTTGCATTAAAATCACCTCCGATTATGAAACTTGATCCAAGTGATTTAAATAACGTGCAATAGTCTTCTTTAATTAAATTATATCTTGGGGGGGCAATATATTGACGATACACTATATTCTTTGTTGTTATTTATAAATACGTTTAAGGTGACTACTTGCATAAATTCCTCTTCAATTTTAAGATCTATAAAGTGTTTGATGTCTTCTTTCTTTTATAACCACCGACGATCCTCCCCTAGCCCTTCCTGCTGGATAAATGGCGTGGTAACAATTGTATTCCTATATTAAGTTGAAGTAAAATGGGTTTCCGATACTAGGCATATATCTATTTTTTCAGTATTTAGGAAAATTTCTAATTCTGGAATATGTTGCATTAGCCCATTTGCATTCCAAGTTACTATTCTTAATGTTTTATTTGTTGTTGTTTGCATCGTTTTAATAGAGCATGGATTTCATTTCATTTAGAGAGTCTTGCTGAAATCTGCTAATGAGCTATGGTTTGATAACCACTAATACGATTATTACTCGTTTTGCTAGTGGCAATATATTAGATTATGCCGTATCTAGTTTTCTAAATATCAAAAAGGTTTACAATTCTACCGTCTATTCAAACATTACCGATCACAATTTTCTTTACACAAACTGTTGCTACGCACCTAAGCTAAGTACATTGAGAAAACATTGAGTAAAAAAATTGTTAACTTTGATAAATTAAATGGTGAGTTTAATAACTTTCTGCTTTCAATGCCATTGAACGTTCAGGATCCAAACAGCACTTTACAATTAATTGTAAAGAAATGCAATGAACTAAATAATAAGTATAATAATGTAATAAGTGTCAAAGCTAAATTAAAAAATACTGTATGCCCTTGGATTAGATATGATATTTGGCAAATAATTCGTAAGATAAACCAAGTGTTAAAAAGATGTAAACAGAATCCCAATAACTCTGATCTTAAAGCGGAATTAGGACGCCTAAGTAAATTACTCAAATCAAAAAAATATTTCGCAAAGGAACATTATTTTAATCAAATGTTTGTTGATTTAAACCAAAGGGATCTATGGAAAAATATTAATTTGTTTCTTAATAAAAATCACAAAACAGTTCAGTTTGATTCAATTTCATTTAACGGGCGCCGTGGTAATGATACTGGTGATATAGTTAACCTTTTCAATAACTATTTTGTTAAGGTAGGTAGTTTAATTAGTGAATCTATCAACTCCGACAGAGATATACATAAATTCGGAACCATTTATTGGAACCCTGATTCTAAAATCCAATTGATAATTACAGACGTATTTCAACTTTATCAGTAGTTGACAAGATTTTTGAAAAATTACTCTTCTCCCGATTGGTAAATTTTCTTGACTCAAATAACTTTGTCTATTCACATCAATATGGTTTTAGAAAGGGAGCTGGTACGGAATTAGCTCTTATTGAAATTTCAAATAAGATCTTTACAGCTTTTGATAACAAAAATTGGTGGAGCGCTTTTCTTAGACTTACAGAAAGCTTTTGATTGTATTGATCATGAATTGCTACTTAACAAATTATATATTTATGGTATACGGGGTGTTCTTTATAACTTGCTGAGAAGCTATTTATCAAATAGAAAACAGTATGTCATGGTAAATGAAGTTAAGAGTAATATGTTGGATATCAAATGTGGTGTTCCACAAGGCAGTGTTCTGGGACCACTTTTATTCTTAATTTTCATTAATGATATCTCTTAGTTACCATTAATTGGTAAAATTAGAATTTTTGCAGATGATACTGCTTTGTTCTATGAAACCTTAGATGCCAGTGGGATAATGAATGGCATGAATCACGATCTCGATATATTATTAGAATACTTAAAATCCAATTTAATCTCACTTAATATATCTAAAACTAAACATATGATACTTCATTCCCAATATAAATCAATAGTTACGGTACTTCCACTTAAAGTGAATAACAATATGATTGAAAGAGTTAGTTCATTTAAATATTGAGGAGTAACTTTTGACGTTCATATGTGTTGGCAGGATCATATTAATTATATTAGTAACAAAATTGATTCACTTGTAGTGTAGGTCTTCTTAGGAAATTATTGTATTTTGTTCCTAGACGGGTGTTGTTAATGATTTATTTCTCGTTTATTGAGTCACGAATCTGCTACGGTCTACTTACATATGGAACAGCCACTGCGACTAGGCTAAATAAAATTCAAGTAATGCAGAACAAAAGTTTAAAATCAGTTTGGAAGGAACTATATATATTGTAATGAGAATTATTTAATCTTACCCATTAACGTGTTACATACTCGTACATTTCAAATAACGTTATACATTGTGTCCGCCGGGAAGGTATACTACTTTGTTTGTTTATGATTTTTGATTAAATGAAAGAGAATGGATCTTATATTGATAAATGTTTTATTTAATGTCGGCAATTATGTATGGAATACAATATCTGATAAATGTCCGCCTCTATCAGCCTCACAAATGCGAGCTTTTTTGAGCACATTTTTCATTACATTCTCACACATTTCACGCGGTATTTCATTAATTTCATCACGAATATTTTGTTTCAGTTGCTCAAGCGTTTTCTGGTTTGTTTGCATAAGCCTTACTTTTTAGATATCCCCACAAAAAGAAGTCCAGAGCAGTCAAATCAGGCGGCCGTGGAGGCCAATCAACATCACCATTTTTTGAAATAACACCACAAGTTAAAAAGTTCTCGCAGTAATTCCATTGTAATCCTGGCTGTATGCGATGTGGCACCATCTTGTTGATACCACATGTTAATCAAGCCCAAACTATGCAGTTGTGGCGTTAAAAAGTTTTCAATCATATCACGATATCGCTCCCCATTCACAGTTACGCCGTTTTCATTTTCAAAGAAGTAAGGTCCAATGATTCCTCCTGCCAAATTGCACACCAGACTGTCACTTTTAATGGATGTAAAGGTGACTGGTGAATAATGTGAGGATTTTCCATTGCCCAGAACCGACTATTCTGTTTATTCACATATCCATTTAAATGAAAATGTGCCTCGTCACTCATTATGATTTTTTCATGAAAATCGGGGTTGTCATGGGCGAGCTGTAACATCCTATTGGGATATGTACGGCGGCGTAAATGGTCTTGTGGAAGAAGCTCTTGTGTCAACTGAATCTTAAATGGAAACAAATGCAAATCCTTGTGCAAAATTGTGGCCAAACTTGTTCTTTGAAGACCAAGCTCCTGAGCACGGCGTCGAATTGAGGTTGATGGATTGTTTTGAACACTTTCTTGAACAGCAGTAATGTTTTCAGCCGATCTTGCAGTACGTTGTGGCCCATGCTTGGGCCTATCACTTACAGACCCTCTTTCTTCGAAATCATTCGCTACACGATAAATAGTGCGTTTTGTTGGCACGTTGTTTCTCCCAAAAGTTTCACGTAACTTTCTCATCGTCACAGTAATCGATGATTGATTTTGATAAAATGTTTTAACGATTAAAACACGATGGTTTATCGAACATTTTTCCATAATAAATTTGCCACGTGTCTACTTCACGACTGTCAAGTATGAACTGTCAATACTAATATTCGCCTAAATGGCGGCAAAACAAAGTAGTATACCTTCCCGGCGGACACCCTGTATAAAACATTACATATATCTTCAGTTTTATCTAATATTAAATTTGATTGTATTCATCATATTTATAAAACTAGAAATTGTGACAGAATTAATTACAATCACATAAAGACTGAATTTGGTAGAAAGTCGATTACGTTCTTGGGACCATTTATTTTCAATCAAATACCTAACAATTTAAAAATATCTGAAACATTTTTGAAATTTAAGAATAGTGTTAAAAAGTATTTTAAGTCAAATATTGAATTGTATTTTTAATTTTAGGCAATTTATGTATTAATTTATTGTTTTTTTGTTTTTTTTTGTTTTGATATTGTTATTTTCTTATTACTTTTTATATAGTAATAGTTTATTTTGCTGTACATACTACACAGATTATTCTTGAAAGAACAGTAAATCCACTGAATAATCTAGTAGTTGTGTTATAACTGAGAATATAAATAAATATATTTACCTTAAAAAAAACTTTTAATGCAATATAGCTATCTTGAAATTATAATTTAAAAATTCTAAATCGAATAATTTTCCTTAAACTTAGGTTGTTCTTGTGTGCGTAACATTAATAATTGTTTAACCATAAAGTTTTCGTTAACTAAATTTAACTTAACAATAATAGTATTTACATTTATTTTACTTTAGATTAATGAAAAAATCACGTACATGTGCTGTTTAAGTTTCCCAAAAACAATAATAAATACCCTACGTAACATTCAATTTATATACCGGATGGCCCTATATCAGGCTTAATAAAAGCACACAAATTTAATTGATTTTGTGTTACAGATATTGAAGAAACATTGATAGAGGATAAGAACTGGTTGAAAGTTTTACGTGAACCTTGGGCGACGGTAGACGCAAAATTTCAAAATACGTACACATTACGTCGCAAAGAATTCTTAATAGACAATGAGAATTGGATCGAGAATTGGCCAAATTTTAAACATTCAGATGCTTTTAGACTAGTAAGTATATTAATAATCTTTGTATATAATTAGATTTAGCGAATAGCTTGCAATTATGCTTTAAAAAGCCTTTTATTTAAAACATTATTCAAACGGTGTAATACAAATTAATATTAAAATTAAAGCTAGAAATAGTTAAATATACCAAATTGGAAAATATATTTATTTATCCAGTTTCTTGCACAATTTTTTTTATGTATAATTATTATAAAGGTTAATAAAAGATTGTTCTGAAGCGCGAAATATGTAACAGATAAATATTTTAAGGAATCAAACTAATTGTATTATTTTGCCCAGCACCCAAAATCCATGGTAATCCCAAGAAATAAGCTACATTATCAGCAAAAAGCTCAATTTTGATGTTTTCAGAAATTAACATTTATTACATGGGGCCTTAGAGTCAAGGAAAATTACCATTGATAGTATTACTTTTATGCTTATTTCTACTAATACATTTCCTCAAATTTAGAAAATAGTTCGTTCGACGAAGAAGTTATTTAATAACATTTAGCGAACTATTGTATAGATAGGCAACCACATTTGCTTAAACCAAGATAATTACAAACTTAACAAAAATCTGCTAAATTTAATTCAATTCGGCAATAAATTTAAGCAATTGTTTCATATAAAATACTAACGTATATTGAAATTACTTTAAATTTAATATAAAAATGTGATCATTGTTTTTATTATCAAATTTGTTCACTTAACATAATTTTTTTATAGTTGAAAATCAAGGCAAAATTTCCTTGATTTTAATTACAAAATTCTTCTATTTAGCAGCTATTTTTTCCGTGTATGTTGTAGTTGCAAGTATACCAAAAAATATATTTAAATATCATATATATGGTTGTAAGTAAGTATTGTCCTTCATTCTTCAACAAAATTAATACTTTATAAATATTTACCGATTATTATTTCATAAGTTGTGATGAAACCTATAGAGGTATTTTTATTATTAATAAATCTAAGAAATTATATTGAGGTGGTCATCAGCTGTAGCTTCTCAATTACTTGTGAAAATTAGTTCAAAATTTAAATTATGATACAAATTTTAACCACCCATTACATTTCAAATAACAACAATTAATTACAACCAAATTAAAATGGTTCAACAAAATATCACGTCTGCAGACTAAAATAAAATAAAAAACATTATTAAGAGGAACAATAAATTTTCCCAAAACATTAAAATGATTAATGACAAAAACTTAGGAGAAAATTAATTCGCTAAATATAAAACATGGACCAACGACTGCAGGAAGAGTACAAGAACAATTTTAAAATAGTTTGCAAGTGTTAAAAATTAATCAAAACAAATCAGTAATTTATAAATAATGTTTATTTCTATTTTTTGTCTATACAATAGAATTTATTTACTATTCAAAGTGCTGACGGTTAATTTAACACAGTACATAGGACAATAAATCCAGCCGTACTACTGAACATTTTATTTAAATCCTAGGTGTTAAAGGCGAATCGGTCGCAATGAATTTAATAGATGTACTTTCAAGATTTATTTGAAACTTCCTTGTTCCACCGTGCTTATTGCCAATTTTCTTATTATTTTGCAATGTCTTCATTGAATATCTAAATTCAACCACATTTTGGATACGAGTATGCATCCAGAAATATCCATTCCAACGCTACATTACTAAGACCTTTCTCCAAATAACATTTCTTCGAAAATGTTACTATCTGCACTCGAATTTATTATACGCTAAGAATATATTCGCTTAAATTATTACTCGATTATTTAAAGTCTTAAGTGTTTAGCGCTTAATGATTCATATAAAATGTACATTTAGAGAATGATAATCCAAAAAAATCGCGATGGTACGTAATTATGAATGCCTTTGTTGCAAAATCAAATATAAAGCAACTCGTTTAATTTTAACGACTAGGTTAGGTAGGGGTCTGGAAATTATTTGAAATTGATGCATGTTGAATGATTTGGTTAGTTTTTTGATAGGGGTATTTTTTTGATAGTTGGAAGAATTGCTTTAAGGAGTAGATGATTAACAAATGTTATATTTCTACCGTAATCACGTTGTCCAGGGCGTCGCAAAATGAACGTTGTGGTTTGGTTTCTTTATACCTTTTTTATTAAAACAATAATTAAAACTATTTATGATTCAAAGGTTCGTGCTATCCGAAATATTTTTCAACATTTCAGATGGTATGCCTTCCATTTCATTGCGAATGTTGTTTTTTAATTTTGGGTTCGGCTATTATCGCACACTCTTTCCTTCGAACCAACGGTCAGAACAGTCAGAAGCGGTTAAATTCGGTAAACCCGGAGCACAATAGACATCCCCCTTCACGAACAATGCGAACTCCAAGGATATCCCTTAACACAGCCGTTGTGTTAAGTAGCGACTTCATCTTGAAGAAATCACAAGATTAGATGGTTTTCCACAGCTGGTTGTAAACATTTTTTCAGCACTGTTATATATTGAGCACTTAGGAAAATATCATTCTGCACACGTTCAGTATTTTATGTTGCGTGTGCTCTACGTTGTCTTCCGGCATCAGAAAGGTTCCTCACTGTTTCTTGTTATCAAGATTTTCAATCCGAATGTATGTGAAAAATATTAGTGGCGATCTCAAAACCACATAGCCTTAATTCGACAAATTTATGCTTTTAACGTGCCAAATTTACATTAAATTTTTTATTCAAATACAAGTTGTACGAGTATGGATATAATTGGCCCAGGGTCCAATTTCGCAAAGTAGCCACGGAACGATTTTTTTCTAATTTTTCTAAAAGTAAGGCACGAGTATGACTATTTTGAAATAGCCTTAATTGTACTAGTTTATACCTTTAATGTGTCCAGTATCTTCATCGTGTCTAATTTAATTGTAGTTCGTTGCATGGCTAAAATTCGCAAAATTTAAAAGTAACGAATTTAATTTGTCTATTTATGTTGATTTTTAATAAAATTTGGACTGGGCTAACTCCACACAAGAGCAAATGTTTTTTTGTTGATTAGCGTTGCTTGATGAAATTTTTTATTTTCTGGGATAGAATCGTAGGATAACTTCACGTGTATTATCAGGTCTGAACATTTAATCCGCAAATATCAACGACCAGCACGCTGATTCAAAATAGTGAACGAATGATTTTTAAAATAAAGTTCGCATACAAGTTTCGCTTGTATATTGTTCCATTCTAATTTACCGAAGCAACCTTCACAAAATATTGAAGGACTTTTAAGGAATTCAAACCATAACGTTTATTTTAGGCCACCCTGTATTAATATCTGAAAATTGAGCTTTAGTTCACTTTTGTATCTGTCTATACTCGGGTGATCGGGTGATTTTTTTAAGTTTACTTAAGTGTAACTTCTCTAAAATTTAAACCATTTAGAGAGTTTAGGACGTCGAAAAGTAAATATTTTGTTTTCCATTCTTGAATTTTTACGGTTTTTAATAACTTCAATTTTTACCCCGTAAATCTATAACCTTCAAATTATTATATCATGAAGACTTTGAAAGAAGCTAAAATAAACAAATTACGTTATGAATAAAAATAGTAATTATACAGAGAAATTATACGTACTGGACTTTTGATAAAACTGTCTTGCATAATAAAAAAACATGATCCCAGATTAAAGGTCAGAAAACCAACTTGGTCAACCCTTGCTGGTTGAAAATTTACGCTTTAAATGTAGTTTAAATAAGCTCCTATTAAAGGTGCACTTCCGGTACACAGATTTTCACCAAATTTCACAAAGATCAATGAATGGAAAAAGTTTAAGTATGAAGTTTTATTCCAAATAGTCAATCCGCCAAACTGCCGAGATGCCTAATTTTAGTGAAGTAAAGTCTACAATCCTTTTGTTTTAATTGTTCGTTTTTTTTTTGTTTATACTAAATACTGAATTGAACCGAATTTTTGCGAAAAAAGGTGTCTGTTGTCAAAAATCGTAATTTCCGCTTTAATTTTTGAAAACTGATCTGGATTAGTATCGTTGGACATTTAATTTAGAATGTTTTAGTACTTGAAAATCGTTTCTCGGAAATGATATTCTTTTTAAAATATTTGCAAAAACCGAAAAAGCTTCTATGGAAGCTGCCACTTCAGATGGACCTATTTCAGCCAAAAACGTATGTATGAATTTTCACCCCGATTAGTCAATCCATCTGAACTGTAAAGAACCAAGACACAAACACCCAGATTTTTTATTAACTACTTTTTTAGACATCGGCGATTAAGCGAAAGGTAAATCTGTAAGAATCTCGAGGTCAATATTTTTCATAATTACTATACTTTATTTTGCTACGTAAAGGGAGTAAGACATAACAAAATTTTGTTTTGTACATATGTAATTGATACAAAATTTAATTGAATTACACAATAAAAATAATTTAATTTGTTGAATTTTCTATTTTGTTAGTGATTGCACGATTCGCATTTATTTATAAATCGAGAATGTTCAGCACAGATTGGTTTACTTCAAAAGTTGCAGTTTTCGTGTTTTTCTCAAATCAATTTTCTTAAATCCTTTAACTGGACCTATGTTTTCTCTGTAGTTTGACTTATTGGTTTGCAGAGATTCTTGAACCAATAGATTATTTTCAGTACCAATTTTATAACCTGTAAGACATGCGCTACATCAACGCTGTATATGCAATTATGTTGTAAGAGCCCGCCATCGGTGCGTACTTGATTTTGTAGAATAATGACTGACTATCTTGTCAACTTCGCTCTTGGTTCTATTGTAATACAGAATTATTTCTATTTTGTCTAAAACATTTTCGATATAAAGTTGCGTAGATAACATTACCATGCTTTTATTTTTTTGGCATAATGGAAATACCTCTAAAGTTTTAGATGGCAACATTTTTGGGAACATACGGTTTGCTTTTGGAATATTAGCCAATAATATATAAACTAGGACATCATTAATCGAGCAAATGGCAAAGAAGTGCAGAAATTGTCGGTAACTACAATATATTTCTTTCTGTTTCTTTGAATTTCCGATACTAGTCATAACTACTCGTTTACCTTAATTTACTTCCCTGCCATATTCATATTTAGCCGTATATATCGTCAGCGGCTAGGAATAGCTAAGCAGGCATGTACTATATAAAACGGGTCGTACCTCTAAAAGAGAATAACTCTTAATCTACTACTACGCAACCTTAACGGTTCAAAATTTGTGCGTGCATTGGCATTTAATAGTTGAAATAGATCCGATACAGATGCCGCATTATAGCCAACAAATCTTTGATTTCGAGTGGTAGGATGCCAAATATTAAAAATTGTGTAATAGCCTAAAACCGGCACCCATACTACCCGAAAAGGGATTAGCGGTAGTTCTGCATAACATTTTTGTGTGTTCATTATTGAAGTGGTATACTCCAGCCGCCATTAAAATTCCACGAAGCGCATTAAATTCGTCTATGATAAGTAATTTAAACGATCTTTGCTTTCCTTCCTGGTTTGCCTTTAAGATTATTATGTTCCACTTTGCTTCTGAGAAAATGCATTTAAATGTTTGACGAAGAGATAATATGTTGGTTTGCTCGTGCTGGTCCCTCCACTTACCGGTTCAATGCACTGCAAAATTCAAAATTTAATTTTTTCAGGTCGTCATTACATTATAAATTTGTATGTATATTTAATCTCTAATAGGTAATAGATAAACAAGAACTAAAATAATTAATTAAAATTTCGAGTGGTTTATCAAAAACTCAATACCAAGTTACAAATAAATTTTAAAACGGTATTTAAAACTAAAATTTCCCACTTTTCTGCAATACACACATTGTTTTATGGTAAACAAAAAATATTTTTTCATCACTTTAAATATGATTCTCAAATAAATTTAACTGATTACGGGTGTGCATGGTATAGAGTTTTTTTTCGTATAGACACAAGGGTTAAGTTTACCAAAAATTAATATTTTTAGCAACCGTACCTGAATGTTTATACAAAATTGTTCACCTTTTCTAGCATGAGCACATACTAAAACTATTTTGTTTAGGATAATGAATATATTCGTCTGTCTAGCAACAATTGATAACCCCATTGTTTGAAAAATGTAACTTTATTTTATTTTTTACTGTACCACAACAGTCAACAACAAACAATATTGAAATTTAGTTGTTCAATATTTGAGTAAGAAGAAAACAACAATAACTGTGTGTTTCGTTAGGCAAAAAAATACTAGACAGGACTGAAAATGGTAGCGTTGGTCGAGCGGGAAAATTTAAATACCTGTGTCTACTCTATACAAAAGCTAATAGATAATGTAAACGATATATGTACTTACGAGTATGTTATGTACGAACATAAAACAGTAACTAAAAATATTAGCAAAAGATAAAATGCTTTGTGTGGAAATTGTTCCATTCAAAAATATTTGTAAATAAAGGCCACAGTCCGAGAAGAAATCGGTCGGACGAATCTATTTTCAGTCCTATGCTATTTACTTTATTTTACGTAGTAAAATAAAGAATAGTAAGCATAAAAAATTTTGACCTCAAGATGTTTGCAGTCACCATTCGCTGCCACGCCTAACTAAAAAAAAATAATTTTTATAAAATCTCCTCATTTGTATCTATACAGACTAAATGTTTGGATCCTCCCCACAGGGCTGTAGGATTAATAGCTACGACGCAAGTGACAGCTTCCATAGGAGTTTTTTCGTTCATTCCAAATACCATGAAAAGCATTTCCGAAAAATGGAAGGGTGAATATGTTGTGGAATATGTTGTGGCCAACACGGAACTTTCTATTACCACGAATGTATACATAAACCTCGAATACACCACATATGATTTCATAAGCGTAAATTTAAACTTACTCGACTGTTTTCAAAAATTGTCTTGTGTAATCCAAAACCATTATTCCTGCTTTAAAATTTCAGAAAACCAACTAGGTTCAACCCTTGTAAAAAATTTCATTTTTAAACTTATTAGAATCGTTCGACGTCTGTGCAAATGCTATATTTTTCAACATCATTGCTAAAATTGAGAAATGTGGAAGCTGTCGCTTCTGGACCTGGTACACAATTTCTCACCAAATTTCGTAAGAATCTCCTAATTTACGGAAAAGCTGAAATATTATGGTTTATTCCGAATAGCCAATCCGCCTGGATTGTAGAGATGCCTAATTTTGGAGCAACATTTTTTTTATCAAAACTCATCATTTCCGTTAAAAATAAAAAAATGATTCCAATAATTTTGTTTCAAACTTAATTTACAATCGTTTTGTTTTTCGTAAATATTTTATACTTTTAAACACGAAACAGTTATCCTTCCGTTGGAACGATTTCGACCAAAAACACATCGAACTCCCAATTTATAGTAAAAGCCTAATTACGAAGTATCATCCCGATCACTCAATTTATCTGGGCTGTAGGAAGGCCGTAAATAATATAATTTTAAAAATAATTGTTACTTCCTGTGGCCCGATTTCAGCCAAATATTTGGGATCTACCAATTTATGACAAAATCTGAAATATGAAGTTTCGTCCCGATTGGCCAATCCGTCTGAGCTGTAGATTTACAGACATTTAGTCTGCATGGAACAGACGCGCACACACAGAGATTTTTCAAAACCTCTTTTTTGGCTTCGCTACAAAAATCATCCTTGGACTTAAGGGACATTATTAAGTCACTCTTGTATTAGCTGAAGGGACTAAATGCTAAATTCGATCAACCCCGCATCGAACAAGGCGTCAAACCAACAAGATGCTAAATATACCTAAAGACCAGCAAGGTGGACACTTTGCCGAGCTACGTAAAGAATAAAGCGTAAAATTTAAAGAACTACGAAGTAATAAGGTGGTCGGTTTGCCGAATTAGACCAGAAACACAACCAAATTCAGCACGCCCAAGCTCTTCAAGGTAAAGATCTAAGATAGAAAATAAAATCTCTGGATGGAAAATTCAACGGCTTGGAACGACAAATCAAGCTTGAAAATAAAATTAAGCAAGTGGAGGCCCGCTTTGAAACAATTGCCTCGCAAACTATTACAGATCTCATGGAGATTCCAACAGAACCTATCGCCGGAAGCTCAAAAATAATATTAAAGCATCCGACATACGTTGGCGAGGTCCCATTCGCTAATTTTAAGGTGCACTTTCTAGCAGTAATACAGCCCACCTGTTGCGGTGTACGGAAGCAGCCCAGTGCACTGATTGCGGCTTTTCGTGGGAAAGCTGCAGATGTCTTGCAAACTGTATCCGCAACACAAAGGATATATGAGCGGGCCATGACTGAGTTAGAACTAAGATATGGGCAGTCAGAGTTGCTGACCCAGAAAGAGGGATAACGTACTTGGCGCGGCAAGCTTACGGTAATGCACCTGCGGGTGTGATGAATGAACTTACAGTGGACGCCTTTATAAGTCCTGTTAATACATTTTACACTAAATGTTGATCGTGCTGATATGGTAGCTCCAGAACAGATAGATGTTACTCTCCGTTATAACTTGCTAACAGCAACAAGTGAATCTGCGATATACAAAGGAGAGAACACTAGTGAACAAAAGGTGAAATAAACCCAAGTGTAGACAGGATCGAGGTAACACTGATGTGCGAAAAAGTGACATACGTAAGCCGATCTAAGACGGAGATTGAACAGTATTCATAATGAAGTACTAAGCAATATCACAAAGAGTAGTGATAGAATGAAAACGATATGACCTAAGAACGGATAGCGCGGGATTAGCCGAGGGAAATTTGGATAGGCTATAGAATTGAGAGATTATGACGATGCAAAATGGGTAGAGTTACGAGTTCTACTATAAGCAGATATAAAATTTTATGGTCTCTACCGTAAGTAGTCCATTCATAAAAAATAGGCTTCTTGCTGTCATTAATCTTCAATTATTTATTTGCAATATACAATTGGATTTTATTTAGTGGTGACATTTATTGACATTATTTTTAATGCTAGTTTCCAAAAGATCTCAATAGATGCAAAATCTATTTTATTTTCGGGTTGAGTACAGTTGCCCGTAAGACATAATACCGTATTACAAAATCCCGTATTCTATCATGATAAATCGGCTTAGGTTAGGTTAAAAATCGCGTGATTTATAACCTAACCTAAGCCGATTTATCATGATAGAATACGGGATTTAAAAGGTAAGTAATGCGTCATTCTGGGCTTTATAAAATTATAGAACGTCTGGCAAAGGAATTAATCATGCCCAAGACTACAGTGGAAAAAGTAAAGTGCGGAGACAAAATACCTAGGACGAAAAAATATGTCAAACAAAGCAAAAACATAAAAAGAATATATAGCACTTTTAATCCGACATACAATAAACTCGATTTTTTTAATAGAATCGCGAATAACATAATTTTAAATTAAATAATATTTTTTTATAACAGTTAATTAAAAAATTGATAAAATTAATTCAAATATTTTAAACTAAACCATATTTTTTTATTTGATGAATCCCGTAATCCCGCAACAAATTCACACTACGGGATTTTGAAATACGGACTTTTTGTGATTTACGGGATTTTGTCCATTCGGGATTTTGTAATACGGGCATAAGTACTGATCCCTTTATTTTCATATTCGATTGTATTAACATCGATGATGTTACAAGATATTGTATTTTTTTTTATTGTATTGTACCGTTTGTTATGTTATTTTTGGTTCGTTCAATACAAGTTACAATATTTAGGTTGAAATAAATCAACCAATGAACTTTAGGAAACTAGAGTTGCAGTAATTAGATTCGATATAAGAGAGGGGTCGTTGCTGAAGTGAATTTATTCAGAAGCGGATAAAACGGCGAGAAAGTGGATGGACTAAGGAGGCCTTATACGAAGTGAAAAAGGGCAGAGAGGTGAAACGTTCGGCGAGAATTGTTTCCTCGAGTAAAAGTTTTATTTATTATGGAGTACACCCTGGATGGGTGGATGGTTAGTAAGAGATAAAGATTTGCTGAAACGTGCCAACCTAGATTCATATACTGTGGTGCGAACCACTACTTCCATGAACCTCCTCGCTTTACCGTGCGAGGTAAAGAAGGGACAAGTCAACAAACCGGTGCCAGATTGTTAGTGGTTGGAATACTTACCAATTTTCTTGTTCTGTGATGGTGGTTCTCCTTTTCTTTTTTTTTCGCGCACAAATACTAAATACTGCCTATTTTTACTTTTATATTATTTATTTGTATGTTAGTTTACTTTTACAATATTTAAGATCACTTATGAATACTTTGATTTTCTTAAGTCGAACGCGGCTTCGGTGTATGACGATTAAAAATGAACTATTGGTAAAACTGAACTATGCTACTACCGTCGAGGTTAGACCTCTAAGGGTTCACGATTCAGTTCTACAATTTGACTGCGATTAACTGATTGTGTATTTTTTTTTGATTTTATTGAACAATTTTCGGTTCTTATATACTAAATATTTGGTAGAGTTCTACCAACAATTCATTTTTTGGAAATTCGACAATTTTATTTAAAAAAGTATAATTTAATTTATTTTTTAAAACGCGTGTTTTTATATTTTTGAGTAGCTTTGCATTTCCAAATTAAAATTAAAAAAATGTATTTTGCAAGAATTATAAGTCGATGAACGATATTTATTTTTGAATACAACAACAAAAATGTATAACACATATAGGTCATATATTTTGATATACCATACTTCATACTTGGTTTTGTTGTTGTTATTGTATTTTGATATTATATGAAGAATGTCTAATGTGTGTATGACGTAGGATGACTAATGTTTTGTTTTGTTGTTGCTTTTTAATTTCATACTTTTATGTATCGCGTCGATCGCGCTTACTATGCTTTTTGTATGCACGTAAAGAATGTATGTTATATGTGTTTCGATATAACGGGTGATTTTTTAAGAGCTTGAGAACTTTTTTTAAAAAAAAACGCATAAAATTTGCAAAATCTCATCGGTTCTTTATTTGAAACGTTAGATTGGTCCATGACATTTACTTTTTGAAGATAATTTCATTTAAATGTTGACCGCGGCTGCGTCTTAGGTGGTCCATTCGGAAAGTCCAATTTTGGGCAACTTTTTCGAGCATTTCGGCCGGAATAGCCCGAATTTCTTCGGAAATGTTGTCTTCCAAAACTGGAATAGTTGCTGGCTTATTTCTGTAGACTTTAGACTTGACGTAGCCCCACAAAAAATAGTCTAAAGGCGTCAAATCGCATGATCTTGGTGCCCAACTTACCGGGCCATTTCTTGAGATGAATTGTTCTCCGAAGTTTTCCCTCAAAATGGCCATAGAATCGCGAGCTGTGTGGCATGTAGCGCCATCTTGTTGAAACCACATGTCAACTAAGTTCAGTTCTTCCATTTTTGGCAACAAAAAGTTTGTTAGCATCGAACGATAGCGATCGCCATTCACCGTAACGTTGCGTCCAACAGCATCTTTGAAAAAATACGGTCCAATGATTCCACCAGCGTACAAACCACACCAAACAGTGCATTTTTCGGGATGCATGGGCAGTTCTTGAACGGCTTCTGGTTGCTCTTCACTCCAAATGCGGCAATTTTGCTTATTTACGTAGCCATTCAACCAGAAATGAGCCTCATCGCTGAACAAAATTTGTCGATAAAAAAGCGGATTTTCTGCCAACTTTTCTAGGGCCCATTCACTGAAAATTCGACGTTGTGGCAGATCGTTCGGCTTCAGTTCTTGCAGGAGCTGTATTTTATACGGTTTTACACCAAGATCTTTGCGTAAAATCTTCCATGTCGTCGAATAACACAAACCCAATTGCTGCGAACGGCGACGAATCGACATTTCACGGTCTTCAGCAACACTCTCAGAAACAGACGCAATATTCTCTTCTGTACGCACTGTACGCATTCGTGTGGTTGGTTTAATGTCCAATAAAGTAAACTGAGTGCGAAACTTGGTCACAATCGCATTAATTGTTTGCTCACTTGGTCGATTATGTAGACCATAAATCGGACGTAAATCGCGAAACACTTTTCGAACCGAACACTGATTTTTGTAATATAATTCAATTATTTGCAAGCGTTGCTCGTTAGTAAGTCTATTCATTATGAAATGTCAAAGCATACTGAGCATCTTTCTCTTTGACACCTTGTCTGAAATCCCGCGTGATCTGTCAAATACTAATGCATGAAAATCCTAACCACAAAAAAATCACCCTTTACATATGCGATATCGTTTGCATTATCGTAGCGATTTTGTTTTTAATTGATTAGATTTTTTATTTATGATGATGGGATTGATATTTGGCATGGGTGAGGTTGTGAATATCACAACAAAGAGGCAACTAAACATGGAACCTTTTTCAACACACCATAGAAATAATTATTCCAAAGTGCACTAAAGTGGTACATAACAATACAAATCAACAGTTATTTTATAAACATATTTTTGGTTTCGAAAAAATTCATTTGACCCCTAAATGATATAATTTAGAAATCCACAAATTTTACAAGGAAGACCATGATACATCTACTACATAAAATTTGGCACCATTGTTAGTAAAATATATGGACAATTATATTATGCCTATAAATAAAAGGAGATCCATGGGTTTTATTATTGTTGCCATATAGCAGCAAATATGGGAACCTTGTGGTTAACAACTAATAACAAATTATGTGAACCCTAAAACAAGCAAAATTAGAAAATTCTACTTCAACTATTTATTTTGGACTTGTCACAAGACACTCGCACATCATTACCAGCCAGCAAAATTATTTAAAAAAATTTGTTTTATAAATAAAAGTTAAATAAAATTAATTTTGTGTCTTTATTTATATATGAAAGAATATATTCTAATCAACTATGACCATCTGTTGGAGTGCAGCATTTAAAACCGATTTACCTATTAATTCACCTTAAAATAGTATTAAATATATTGGACAATAATATAGGGTTTTATAACAAAATTGCAAAGCGCTTTTAAATGTGGGAAGAATGAACTACACATTTGGAATTTGCTTAACACGTGTTGTTGGGAAGAGAAATCATCAACGTCGGAATGAATTTGTTTTCTTAATCGAATTTTGAAAATGAAATATAAAATTAAAATTTTAGAAATTGTAATAATACAATTTATAGTTTACTATTATTTTCAGTAAATCAACCCCTTAACTATCATCCACCCAACTTATTACATTTTATATTTGCAATGGACTACAGCTTTCTCAATACATAAAAATGCATGATGAACGGGGTGGGATGGTGACACGCGCAAGCGCCTCATTATCCATAACATTTCTTGTATTTAATATACTACTTTAATAAAGTTTACTAATCTTCTAAAGAACAATACAATATCCCGGTTCTTCGGATGTTATAGTTCCTCAAATTACCTAGTACAGAAAGTTAATCATATTACTACATTTTTTTTATATTTGAATAGATTAAGAACCTTTCATAAATCCCTTTTGAAACAGCCTAAATAAAAACTGCAGTACCGAGAAGAAGAAAATTAAAACTACTACGAGTAGATAAATTTGTAAAATACAGCTAATTATTTGCATATATTAATTGGTGTCTTCGAGCCAAGGCCTGAAACCTAATAATACACAAAAAAAGTTTTGCTAATAAGTTTTTAAAAATTGACACGCTAAAAAAACTAACAATTTTCGAAATCACATACGTAAACACGTAAATTAATTAATGGAAATTTAATTACCTACTCGATAAAATAAATATATTAATTAATATTTCCAAATTATAATTATTTTTATTGACTAGCTTTTTCAACATTATAAAATAATAAATTATGAATTAATTTATTTGTTTTATTTTTTATATTTAATTACAAATAAAAATGAAATAAAATGCAAATAACACAATAGTAAATAAAATTATTTGTTTGTTAATTTATTTATTGAATTTAATCGCAAAATGGATAATTAATTTATTGAAAATATTAAAAAGCTTATTTTGTTTACGTACCGAGTGTATAATTTAATTTTTTTTATGATTATACAACACATTATTTTAAAATTAAATAAATAAATGTATGCATTAATAAAATTGAAAATTAATTTTGATATTAATATTTATTAACTGCCTAATTGGGAAGTGATGTGTTTAGAAAAATTAGAACACTATTATCATAAATATCGAAAATTATTTCGGTATTTTCCATTACGGATTGATGGTGTGGGATTAGTTTGCATATGACAGAAGTCCAATGCTTAGAATTTTAATTCTTACCAAGTACAAGCAGACCACAATCTGATAAAATTTTAGTGTACCAAACAAAGAATTTTACATCCAAGTTTTACTAAAAATTATTGAAGTCCTGGCTGCGACGGTATTTATAGTCAAAAACTAATTATGCAGTTTAAATTGAGAATAACCCTCGCCAAATACCAGGTGTACAAGTATGAAAGAAAGTATGCTCCATCGCTTGTTAAACATTTTTCCCATCTTAAGTGCAATTTATGAAAACCACGCCAGTAAAAATCTCCCCCTTTTGCTGCGAATCATTCATCGAGTTTTTTTTTCACATCATCGTACGAACCCAAGCGCTGCTTAGCCACATTCTGCTTCACCGTATGTGGTGGAGCATTGTCATGAAGAAAACTCACTTTGTGTTACCTTTTTCGGTATTCTGGCCTTTTTTTAAGCAGCGACCACTACGCCCATCTGGTGCCGCCAAACACGGAGCATCTTCTTTCTGCCAAAGCGATTCGGTCTTGCGGTCAATGTGGATGGTGTGCCTTCGTCTACGCATAACTTTTTGCGCTTGGTATTCTTAAAATAAATCCACTTTACATCCCCCGTAACTAGACGATGCAAAAACGACTGCCTTTTGTTTCACCTACTGATTCTTTCCCATCTCTCGTAGCCGATTGGAAAGAGCTTCTTGACTAACACCCAATTGCTCGGCGAGCAATTGTGAATCATTTTCGTCCAAAATTGCTTGCAATTCCACATCTTCGTTTTTTTCGAGGTTTTCCACCATCAGTTTTTTTTAAATGAAAACAAAAAATTAATGCTGTCCGCGAATGCTTTTTGTTCAGTGTAAATTTCGACATATTGACCACAACAATGTTGTATAGCACATACTTTTCCAATTTATCACTCGTATCAATTTATCACTATTTGATGACACAACAAAACAGCGCAGTGTCAATTTTTTACAGCACAAACTGCATTGATGCCATCGATTGTCTGAAATCCGCATTTCATACTTATACACCTTGTACCTCTCGTCACATTCATTTCGATGGCGAATTAATATGTTTCGACAATTTCTATATACAATAATTCCGATAATAATCCGATTTTCCTCACTGCTTTCTAAAAAATTAATAGAAACTAAATTAAAACTAAACTTTTTTCTTATTATTGAATATTTCATAAGGAAGATTTATTCAACACGCTCTTTTCGTGATTATCTAAAATAAAAGCATGTCTCTTCTATTGAGAGAATTATTTATCTCGATTATTGAAATTAATTCAAATGCTCTAATTAATTTCAATAAAAACTTTACTGCAGCAACCACGTCTTGTGGATACCGCTTTAAGTTGACAGATATTATAAATCCGAGCTACATCCGCAAGTCACTACTTTCAGCGGTTAGCCTAGAATATTAATATTCGATACAGACTTTAGGCTCGACCCTTGATTTGTATAAAGCAAAAGCGAATAACAGTAATTAACGTAGCGCTTCTTTATTACATTAACATTACTAGAAATAACTTGTGCCTTCCGATGCAAATATCCCGATCTCAATCACAATTCAATTAAATCACATTTCTGTTTTGAATAAGATCTAATAGCTCTTTAAAACTTGGTTAGTACCAATTCAAAGGACCAACATTTAAATGATATGCCTCAAAATTTTAAAGCAATGAAAAAAAATAATTGTATGTGATTGAACACTGGTTTTGGTGGGAAAACACCGTTCAAGCAAAGAAATGGCTTGATAAGTGTTATAGAAACTCTGCTCCTTCGAAAGCAATCGTCGAAAGTTGGTTTGCTGAGTTTAAATGCGGTCGCACAAACATCGATGATGCTGGGCGAAAATAAAAGATAAACAAGTGGATGTCCCAATCGTTTGGGGAGACTTTAACGTGAAGTTGTGTGAAATAGCTGATACCTTAAAAATATCAAAGGCACACTTGTATACACTATTTAGTATAAACATTTGACCATGGCAAATCTGTGTTCAAAGTGGTTGACGCACTTGCTGATATTTGACCAGAAACGTCGAGGATTCAGGACGCTGTTTGGATCTGTTTAACCGTAATAAACATTATTTATGCATCGGTACAATTGATGAAACAAGGATCTACAGTCCGGAGTCAAACCGCCAGTCAGATGTCTGGACAGCAGCCGATGAAAGCCGTATTTTGGGATGTGCAAGGTGTTTTATTTGCTGACTATGTCGAGAAAGGAAATATTGTCAAAAATGAACATACATGAATTTTTTGGTGCGTTTGAAGGAAGAAATTTCAAAAAGCGGCCCCAAATGCTCTTTCACCAAAAAATGATGCGGCGTGTCACAAGTCGTGGGCTTCGAGAGTTCCACCTTCCAATTGCCTCCCATTCACCGTATTCTTCGGAACTGGTTCCCAGTATCTACAACCTGTTCTTAAACGTTTTCTAACCTGACCTTAAAAAATGTTCTAAAAAAGTAGATTCGATCGAGTAAAATCGAACTAGAAGAAACCCAATAAGCTTGAAAGAAGAAACCCAATATGTTAGAGACGCATTGGAAATTTGGAATAAAGGAAACTATTTTGGTGAATAAAGTTGAATTTTCTAAAAAAAATATGTTTTAAGTAGTTAGCCTCAGAACTTATTGGGTGAGGTGATATCCATATGAGAATATATAGATGCCTAGTTTTGTTTGCTTATTTTTAATTTGACGTTTCGTTTATTATTTCGAATATTCGGTTAAGGTGTTCTACCTATCAAAGCCATGACACATATCAACATTTTTAAATCTGAATGCCCATTAAATCGCAATACACCAGTTATACCATACAATGTAAGGGGGTTTTCGCATTAACTGTCCCATCATCAAATTTATATAAAACAACAACAAATCAAACATCTCACAAAAAACTTTATTACTATCTTCAACATATTTCAAATTTAAAAAAAAAACTAAAAATTTTCAAATTTAATTTATTTTTTCAAATTTAATTCATCATTTTGATACCACAATCCCATATTTTACTCACAAGATTTTTCAATTAACATAAATAAAAAACAATTCTATCTCCAATTGTGCAAAAACCATATACAGAAACCCAAATGGTTTAGGTGCGGAGCCATACTGCCTTAGTCAGCAGGCCATTATTTCTTTATAAAATCAGGTAAATTGGCATGATATATCACACTTGAGCACTATCATGCTGGAAGCAGCAATATTTATTTCCGTACATCGCCTGGGCATGGGGAACTAAATGATGTTACAGAAAATCTTTAATAGTGATATCGTAGATTATTGCGATTTCGCAAGCCACAAATTTTTCGTTTTTTTACAATTTTATGTACAGATCCTTGGAGAGCATGAGATATATTGATGAAAGTTCCACATTCAGACTGACAGCTAGCTTTTTCATATGAGGATTTCAGGGTTTCCTCGAATTCGTTCTCGTAGAGTTTTCACTGATTTTTATTGCACACACTTCTTGAACAACCCGATTGATGCTTTATTTTTACCGTTCCTGTATCTCCAATCTTGTATGTTTAATATAATGCTTTTAAAAATATCACTTTTTATTAGATGTGCAAGTAGAAACTCTGCTTTTTTGGTCAAATTCAACTTTATTGAAAATATAATTGTTACAAAGATTAGTTATCGAAATATTCGCCATGATTATCTATGGTATTTTGCTATTTATCAGTTAGATGAGAATGCCTGCGCGATCAAAACTTGGTGGTTTCGAAGCAAAACAGTCATCGAGCCATTTTTGCACACCTTCAACTTGCGTGAACCGCTAATATTTCAAATATGTTGCCATCGATATGAATAAGCGGCACTCAGAGGGAGCCAAGTCTGGCGAAAACGCCGCATGCTGTAAACTTCCTAGACTAAGGAGAATATGAGTTCCTGGGTTTAATTTGCTGTATGTGGACGAGCATTGTCATGAAGTAATATCGCCTTCCTTAGCCCGTAAATGGTCCGTAAGTTCCCCCAGAACATCACTTAATTTGATCAATTGGGCCTGGCAACATTTAGCTGTAACAGTTTGACCAGGTTCCAGAACCTCGTAGTAAATTACTCCTTAACAATCTCACCAGACCCATTCCACTGCGGAAATCAGTAAATTACTCCTTAACAATCTCACCAGACCCATTCCACTGCGTTTAGAATTATCGTACAAAATCCACCCATTTCCATTCATCACCCGTAAGGATTTTGTGCAAAAAATTATTTCTTTTGTCCCGAAAGAAAATTCATGCAGATGTCAGCTTTTTTTTTATTATCGCTGCAATCTGTTCTGAGGCCAAGGCTCTTCCAACTCTTTCGCGGTTTGCTTTTCCGTCCTTACTTTTACGCCAGTATTGGCAAATTCGAGGACGTACGGTTATAGGTCCGATTTTATTACCATCTGCACATTGCATAGCTCCATGCCAGCCTATACTGGCATGGAAGATGAGTCGGCCCATGAGTTTTGCACTCCAACAGGGGATCATAGATGTGTTCCATTTCATCACAGATCGTAATCTGTTGATGAAAATTCCCTTTGCATCCTGCTCCTATCGGGATTCGAACCCGGTACCTCCTGATGTCAGCTCTTCGGTTTTTATTTTCTTCGGTCAGTTTATGAGGAACCCATTCTCCTTCCTTCTGTATTTTCCCCCACTGCACGCAATCGAAGTGGAATTGCTTGGTGAGTAACTCCTAACTATTCTGCAATTTGAGTTTGACACGGATTTTCATCCAGTAAAACTTTAAGTTCTTCGTCTTCAAATTGTTTTATTCCACCTGGACGTGGATCGTCCCCAATACTAAAATTGCCATCACGAAATCTTGCAAACCACTTTTTTACTGTTAAATAACTTGCAGAAAGTTCATTCAAAGTCGAACTCACCTATTTCATAGCTTGAGCAGCATTTTTTTCGTTTGAAAACAGAATAGAATGCAATGATGTAAATGTTGCTTATCGATATCCATCTCTTAAAATTGATGCAGACGTTCCGACGGCTTGCAAATGACTGAAATTTTTGTCAAAAACAGCAGTGACTAAGCTACATATATCCAAAATGACGAGCGATTTGGATGCGTTCAAATATATTTTAATGCAATAAACTTCAGACCCGAGTTTCCATTTGAACGCCTAATTTTCAAAAGAATTCAACAAAATTCCAAACCAAAGGATTACAGCGGACCGATAGGACCGATTTATATTCGACAAAGACACGTGAATTGACTAGTGAAAGCATATAATTGAAGCAAAGACTACGAGTAGAAAAGGCTTTTGAAGATATAGTTGAAAAACGGAGGAGTTTTAGTTGTTTTAAAAGTATCTACAAGGAATTTGTAGATACTTTTAAAACAACCAAAATAAAGTCAATGGATGTTTTACGAAAAGTGCGATCGGACACGTTAAAAAATAAGGATGATGCTTCTGATGATATTGTAGTTCTTAAAGGAGGAAACCCCACAGCTATTTCAAAAATTTTCAATAAAGCCATTTTTTGTAGTTTCACACAATGACATTTAAATTAAAGTGCTGCAAAGTTTGATAAACCACTCGAGTTCAAAAGAAATTATTGCTTATTTAGAAGCAACAGGTTGAGGACATAATATTTCAAATATTTTATATTTTGCCTTAGTAAAACCGGTTCAAATCAATGAGTATGATCCAGCTGATCATTTTCCATTAAGCGATATGATAAGTGCAAGCCATAGTAGAGAGACAATAGGGGATGATTTCGCGGAGGCGATAGTAACCGATGAAAGTTTTGCAGAAGTAACCGCAGTTATTGAAATTTTTAATAAAATGGATATTGGTTAATATCTAAGATAACTAATTATACGAAGATTATGAAATATTTAAGAAATATTTCTCAACGTGACTGTTGCTTAACCTGTTTTTCTGAAGCGGTTAATATATCTGGCGATAGATATTTTGTTTTGAGAAGAATTGTAAAATTTTCCAAATATTTGGAAAATTTTACAATTCTTCTCAAAACAAAATATCTATCGCCAGATATATTAACCGCTTCAGAAATACAGGTTAAGCAACAGTCACGTTGAGAAATATTTCTCCGTTAAACGTCGAATGTGTAATATTGTTAAAATTAGGTAAACTGCCGATCAAAGAATCATGATTTTTTAAATAAATTCACAAAAATTCACCAAAACTCAGCGTTCAAAACGTCCAAAAATTAGAAATAGTGGTAACTCGTCAATGTGTTTTTACCAAATGGATTATCAACAAAGATGATGATTTCACGTGTTGTATTTTAAATATAAATGGCTTTCATGAAAGTGCAATTGAAACAGATTTTTCTAATCTACATAATCGATGCCTTAAAGGCAGAAAGAATTTCGCCTCAAGGCCTTGATTAATTTATATGGATTTATGCGGGATTGTACATTCCTTTGGTCCATTTCAAGCTGGAGAAGTTGGGAATCCAGAATTTATCAAAGTATGTAGAACAGGATCATTGTTCAACGTGTTCATAAGCGATTGCAAATTTATCTAAGTTGAACCATTATTCGATCCAAAAACGGAAATTTCGATTACAAATATTTTTGAAAAAAATTACGAGATTAATTCGTTTGCCTGATAGTTCACATTATGTATGTTATAGTATCCGTGGCGATCACTAGGTTGAAGAAAAAATCTTGCAAAATCACAAAAGTTAATCCTCATATGGTGATATACAAACAAATTCTACCATAAACTAATCCTTTTGCGAAATTGAAAACGAAAGATTATTTAAAAATTGTATCTAAAAAAATCTACCCATTAAAAAATTGAATTCTTATTTTATAAACCAAAAAAACATTAAAATAAAAAAAAATGTTAAAATATTTTAAATAAATAAATAATTCACAAAAAGTAAAACAACAAAAAAAAAGATGGATATGAAATCCTAACCATCCACGATTACTGCCTTGACGAGGCGGAATGGCTTAATCATAGCAAGTAAGTAATGCAATACTAATAGTGATCAACCATTAAGCAAGATTCCATAACCACAATAACATATACTAGTTTAAGCAAAGCTATTCTAAATTTATATTCCAAATCACTCCCGCCAGCCCAGAGTTCAGTTTTGGGAACTTGCAAAGAACGATTTTTTCTAATTTTGCCTAAGTAACTAGTGGCTTATCACAAAATCATATAGCCCTTATCCGGTTCATTCTCAGTTTTGGCGAAATAATCAATGAAGTTTCTAGCCCAGAGTTCATTTTCGGGAACTTGTCACGGAACGATTTTTTTCTAATTTGAGGTAAAAATAGCAATCCATAGATTTTCTTAGTTTTATACGCATCTCAAAATATTCGATCAGTCTTATTTAGATTAACATTAGATTTGGTTTGGTTTCAATATTTTCAATTTTATAATTGAAGACAAATCGAATTTAATAAGTTTGATAATTTTTAATTTGTTCATTAATTTTGATAACATTTTTGGGCTGGGCTAACTTCACACAAAGGCAAATTGTTTATTTTTATATTAGAGTTGTCTGATTATTTTTTTTACTTTCTGTGATTGAATGTGAATATGAAGTAATCCCAGACTTCATATACGTGTGAAATCACCTAATTGAAAAAGGGAGGTGAATATATTGGGCCAACGCCCGAATTTCTTTTACCACGAATACATCTTGAATACACCACACTTGATTTCTAAACCGAAAAATTAAACTTACCGGAATTTTGATAAAAACGGTATAGTATAATCAAATCTATCATTCTTACCAACTGGCAAATTTGGGGGAGGAACAATGATGAATTCGACGAAATATCTCCTACCGGAAGGATTGCTCACCTATGAAGAATTAACAACGCTAGTGATACAGATTGAATCGATCCTAAATTCCAGACCACTTTGTGTCAATTCGACAGATGACGTAACCCATTGACGCCAGTATACTTCTTAATTGGGCAGCCGTAAACATATTTGCTGGAACCAGACACCAGCCATCTGAAAATGAACCACCTCTCTAGATGGCAGTATCTTCGAATTCTACGACAGGAATTCTGGAAAATTTGGTTTTTGAATTATTAAACAACACGTGACAAACAAACTCACCAGCAATCAAACACGATGTCATTCTAATTCACGACAGTAACTCAGCACCAAGCAAATGGCAAATGGGACGAGTTACCGTTGTGACATCGCAAAGGAATTATATTTACAAATGGCTACGTAATGTATTTTCTTAAGGTCAAACTTTTTAGTATTTACATGGTATTCGGAGTCCATATTCGAATGACAAATTATTTTTTAAGGTATTCGAACAAGGGTTATCTCTGGTTTTTGGCCTATACAAAACTGTGTTAAGTTAATCTAGAAGGCGAATGCAAGGTTCGGAAGTGATCAGTAAATTATAATTCGATTAAATGTTGTGGGGCACGTAGCATAGAACTTTAGTTTTGTAGTTTAGTCGCTGTACTCTTATGAGGAGACCGAATATTTCAGAGAAGTATACTAAATAAGTCAAACTCCCATTAGTACGAAAACAAGGCAACCAAATTCATGACATCTCATCAACAATAAATAAACACATCGTTATAAATTGTGGAATGAAATATTCAAAAACCTAAAAATATAGTATTGATATTAATGACAATTATAGTGCGAAAGTAGTTAATATAATTTAATGATGTTTTGTTGGTTTCCTTTATTTTCTGTAGGATTGTAAAAATGGCACTCAAGATATAAATTATAGCTATCCACATATAATAAAACTATTAGTTTTAGATAAAAAAAAAGTTTTCAAAAACTATATCACTAAAACACAATAAAAAGCTATAAAACTAAAAATGACTTGAAACACCACCATCATTATATGTAGTTTATTTTTTGTTTTTATGATGATGGTCAAAACTTGCAAGTATAAAAACTATTAATTGTTTTAGTCACGCCACATCGGCTCAACTACATGAAAAACCGGGAAAACGAATAACTAAAATAGAAAAAAGGAAAAGTTTGTTTTTATTGTCCATGTTATTATTCGAAATTTATTCGTATTTTCTCTAAAAAGTTTTATTTTGTGCGGAGCCCATTCTAATCTACACACGTTGTCTACTGGCTTTTATACATGGTGCTTGTTTCTTCTTAATGTGTAAAATTATTTATGAGGCTTGTTATTGTTGGTTGTTTTAATGATATGGATAAAATAATTGTGGGCGGTTTTTAGGACTGTCGAAATAAATTTTATTAACTACTAACTCTCTGGAATAACACAATAACAAAAACAGCATGAAGATGATATCAAAAGATTGTGTGTAGCAATTATTTTTCTTTGCATGATTTCGAATACAATAAACGAACGAACAAATTGGTTTTAATTAAAAGCTTCATAAGGAAAATGATTTTAATTAAAATGAATCATATACAAAATAATAACTATAGAGATTCAGTTATTTGGGTCAAGGAAATACAATATAGGTAAGATAAAAAAATAAAAAAAGTTTGTAGGAAATGGGTGGTCAGAATTATATGGATCAATGCGTCCTTCTAAATAAAATACATTTTCTCAGAAAATTCAGAACGAAAAAGGGCATTATTGAAAGTTTCGGCAAGCAAACGTGGAAATCGTTTATTGGCTGTTTTTCTCTCATATAAACTACGAATGTTATTTAAATATTTATCTGAGAGCCTATACAATGCAAACAAAACCATTAGCTCTTTATAAATGCATTGCTTCTATCGAATTTTTACAATTCTGTTTCATCCAGACATATTACTGAAATTCATCTTTTGTTAGCCAATTATTTTTTCCATTTAATATTACAAATACGGAAGATTTTAGGGAATATTTTTGGGGTGAAAGATATCTCTTTTGTTTGTTTGACTGACTTTTTTGGTCAGTTAAAACAATAAACGATATCAATAGTTATTACAGCCATTTCAATGTAACTTATAAGTTAAGAATTAGACAGGCCCAGTCCCATCCAGACGCACTAGGACACTGGAAGAAGTAGATATATTGGTTAATTTTGGTATATTTTTTCTTTAACCTCGCGAATATGTGAGTAAAGATTTAGTAGACAGCGGTGATGGTGAAACGCATCGACCAGGACGATGGCGTGATGAAGAAAGCACCTGCATGCAGGATTTTCAACGAGTAGGGTCAAATAATCCAAACAGAACTGCAAATGAAATTCGGGATAAAATTAAAAAATATCTAAATGAAGTTGATATACTGCCTTGGCAGTATACAACAATGCATAAAGTTTTAATTTAAATTTAATTCATATATCTAGCATATATTTCATATTGTTTCATATCACAAAATTCAAAACTTAAATTAAAAACTAGATAGAAATAAAAAATTAAACTAAATTATTAATTTTTAAATAATTCTCCCTCTCATTTATTAGTAAGCTAATTTCATAAACCATTTTGTTTTGTTCGGTTTCTGGCCATTTTTTAATGTTTTTGCTGACGGACTGCGCATATGATGTGAGGAGACAGGGCTCTTTATTTGTCTCTCTCTTTTATTAATTTGCGCTGTTCCTGGAAATTGAGAAGGACTTCCTTCACAAGAGGCTCAATCGGATTTGTTTGTGGGCATGATTTTCTTCTGATTTTGATTGGTTGGCGCGATGAAGTGGTGTCTATTTCTGTTTGTGTTGATGTAGATGGGATCAGTACTGTTTGAGTGGATGTTGTCGGTGAGATTTGGATGGTGGGTACTGGTATGGGTTGGCGAGGAGTTAATGTGGTTAGTCGGCTGGATGTTGGTTATGATGTGTCATTTAACGAATGTGGTTCTAATGTTAATTGGATTGCTGGATCGGAAAGGCTGCTGCTCGACTCATTTGAATTAGTATTTAAATTGTGACTGCTCTCCATAGGTCTAAAATACAAAATTTAATTTATTTATATTTGTAATAAATATACTATTTATAATTTATATTTTTATTTGTATTTGTAACAAATATATTATTTAAATCAGCTGGGTCACACGCAACATTTGCTACTCGACGGTCTACGGAAGTCTAAGGTTTGCTGTGAACCACGACATTACAAATTTGCCCAAGACTACTGTTTCACAATTGTTTAGTGCTGCTAAATACTGCAGGACTAAAATTAAATTCCACAGCTGTTGTATTTTGCCTTCTGCAATGCAAATTTCCGAATTCTTGTATTTGTATTAAATGAAATATATATATATATATATATATATATATATATATATATATATATATATATATATATATATATAAAAATAAATAAATATATATATATATATATATATATATATATATATATATATATACATATATATATATATACCTATATATATATATATATATATATATATATATATATATATATATATATATATTTATATATATATATATATATATATATATATATATATATATATATATATATATATATATATATATATATATATATATAATATTGAATTCGTCACTTAAAAACTCTAACGATCTTAAAAAGGGACCATCCATATCTTTTTTATAGGCACTGCAACTTTTTGGTGCCCGTGGTAGTCGGCTATATTTCGCTCTGATTAATTTTCAACGTCGCTTGCACTCATCTGGAGAAATACATAAGGCTTCACCAATTTATTTTGGTGGTATTTACACCCAAATTATTTGCTTTTTAGATAAAGACTTATAATTTGGGTGCCCCAATTTGATTTCCCTACCTGGCTTTTGAATTTCCTCTATGATAAGGTCATCCAAATCCATTTCGATTATTAAATCGTCAGTCACTTCTAAAAATAAAAACAGATTTTTTAAATTACCAACGAATTTCTAACATAATCCAATGGCTTTCGAGTTTTGGCAAAACGAAAATTTTCTCTTTCACCCAAATTAATAAATATAAAAATGATTCCCACGAACATATGTACTTATTTTATGTACTTACTTTTATTAAATATATTATATTATTATTTTAACTGTCACAAATAAGCAAAACAACAATAAAAAGAGCACCAATCATTGCTCAAATTTTAGTTTATTTTTTGTTACTATGGTGGTACGACCAAGATTATTTGCTCAAAAGATGGAAATTTTTCAACTAAAGCTCGATTAAATTGGGCGGGGCTTAGTTGAATATAAAGATTTGATCATTGACTTGATTTGCGCCTTCACGGAACGAGATTCTAAAAGTGGATTATTTTTTTATCAACTTGAACATAGTGTTTGCTTATTTCTTCACAAATACATCTGAAATACATCTTCAGATCTCTATGGAGGTTGTCATTTCTTATGTACCACGGTGCATTAACTATTCCACGAAGGACTTTGCTTTGGAATGACATTGACATTGGTTTTCTTTGTACAGCCCCAGAGCTGAATATCGTAAGTCCACACAGGTTTTAGAATTTGCCGGTATAGTAGCAATTTATTATGTAGTTAGCTCAGAATTTCTTCCTAAGAGCCAATCCATCTTTCTGTATTTGATGTTTAACTCTTCTTTTTTCTTTTTCACATGCTCTTTCCATTTTAGTTTCGCGTCTAGAGTCATGCCTAGATATTTTGCCGTATTTGCATAGGGAATTTGCTGGGAGTTCAGTTCTACTGGTATCCAGTGGACCTTCTTGTTGGTAAGGTTTACGTGAACAGATTTTGTTTCATTAAGTTTTATTCGCCATCTCTTGGTCCAGGTACTGACAATATTAGTAGCTCTTTGCAATTTGCTTATAGATTCTTCTATGCAATTAGCAACTGCTAAGATGGCCGTATCATCCGCAAACGTCGCTATGTTAGTATCCTCTATCGTTGGCAGGTCCGAGGTGTATAGAACATATAAGGTTGGTCCCAGAACGCTACCTTGTGGTACCCCTGCTGATATTTTCTTTATTTCTGAGTATTCGCCATCTAATTTAACTCGAAAGTGTCGGTTAGATATGTAAGATTTTAGAATTTCATAAAACTGCTTTGGTAAGTCTCTTTGTAATTTATATTCCAAACTTTTATGCCATACTCTGTCAAAGGCTTGTGCTACATCCAAGAAGACGCTTGAACATACTTTCTTTTTTTCAAGTACGTCTTCAATTATGTTTGTAATTCGGTGTACTTGTGCTATTGTTGAATGATTTTCTCTGAAGCCAAATTGATGTGGAGGAACAAGATTTCTTTCTGATATTATTGGTTTTAGTCTCTTTAGGAGTAGTTTCTCGAATAATTTTGAAATTATTGGGAATAAGGAAATCGGCCTATACGAATTTTTGTCATTAAGTGGTTTGTTTGGTTTAGGTATCATAATTACTTCTGCTACTTTCCATTGACTTGGAACGTGTTTAAGTCTGAACACTGCATTAATTATTTGGAGTAGTTTACGCAGACCTTTTTCAGGAAGAGCTTTTACTATTTGTCCTGTAATTAAGTCATATCCTGGAGATTTCTTTGTATTTAGGTTGAGATTGATTTCCTCTTTTAATTCTTGTAGTGTGACAGGAGATATATTGCAGTTATCCATTTTATATACTGGTGGTATGTTTTCCTCTGCAGTTTGTCTAGGTAGAGGCTGGAACGTGTTCTCGAGGTGGGTTGCAAAGAACAAAGCGTTTTGCTTTGCACTTATAGCCCATGTGCCATCTTCATTTTTTACTGGTGGAATTTGTAGTTTAGGTCGTTTTAAACTTTTTGTCGCTTTCCAAAAGGAGTACTCGGTATCTTTTTCCCCAGTAAGGCCACTCAAGTATTTATTAATGGATTCGTTTTTGATTTCTTTAATTAGCAACTTTAGTTTATTGGATACAAAATTAAGAGTTGTTTTATATTCTGGCGCTCGACTTCTTTGCCAGGCCTTTCTTGCTTTTCCTTTTGCTGCAACCAGTTCCCTAACTTCTAGAGGATAAATAGCATTTCGGCGCATTTCCTTTGAACTTGAGGGGGTACTACTCCACGCCGCTTCTTGTATACTGTTGTTGAGTTGTTCTAGTTCTTCTTCTAGCTCTATCGGGTTTTTAATTGGCACCTGCAGATCAATATTATCCTCAACAAGTTTCAGGAATTTCTCCCAGCAGGTATTTTTGTTCGTTAGCGAAGGTGGACTAGTTTTTTAAATAATCGTTGCACTGATTGTCATAATAACAGGCATATGATCCGACATAATCCCCTCGCTGCTTTCTAGGTATATGTAGTTTTCGTCTATACCTTAAGTGATAAAGAAGTCAATGATATCGGGTATTTTGTTTCTATCCGTAGGCCAATAAGTTGGTTGATCTCCAGAATGAAAATCGCAATTGCATAGTCTTCCTGCTGCAAACAGCTCTCTTCCTTTTTTAGAGGTTACTCTTGATCCCCAGTAGGTGTTTTTTGCATTAAAATCACCTCCGATTATGAAACTTGATCCAAGTGATTTAAATAACGTGCAATAGTCTTCTTTAATTAAATTATATCTTGGGGGGCAATATATTGACGATACACTATATTCTTTGTTGTTATTTATAAATACGTTTAAGGTGACTACTTGCATAAATTCCTCTTCAATTTGAAGATCTATAAAGTGTTTGATGTTTTCTTTTATAACCACCGACGATCCTCCCCTTGCCCTTCCTGCTGGATGAATGGCGTGGTAACAATTATATCCATATATTTTAAGATATGAAGTTGAAGTAAAATGGGTTTCCGATACTAGGCATATTAGTATCTATTTTTTCAGTATTTAGGAAAATTTCTAATTCTGGAATATGTAGCATTAGCTCATTTGCATTCCAGGTTACTATTCTTAATGTTTTATTTGTTGTTGTTTGCATCATTTTAATAGAGCATGGATTTCATTTCATTTAGAGAGTCTTGCTTATCTAACCTGTTGCTTAGAGCTTGAAGGCATTTCTTTTGTTTAGCTAGACGAATGTTAAGAGCTTCCATGCTTCTTAGTATCTTTTGGAGCACTGCTGTACCTTCAGTAGTGTGCTCCGAAATAATTGGTTTTGTCATGACTACTTGCGAGTACAGTTTTGGTTTTGGTTCTCCCGTTTTACTAGCATGAGGTTTAGGTTCCTCTTTGGTGGAAGTTTGATAATTTTTTACCGATACTCCTGGACTTTGTTTTCGCGTTTTATTTCTTATTCGTTGTAGCTCCTTAGCTATTTCACATCCCCGGTAGTTTGCGGGATGTGACTTATTGCAATTGACACATTTTGCAGCAATATTTTTACTAACCGGGCATACCTGGGCATGATGCTTTCCGGCACATTTCACGCATCTAATTTCTCTTTGGCAATATTTCTGCGTATGATTAAAACCTTGACATTTTTTGCACTGCGGTATTAATCCGTTATTCTTTTTCAATGGCTCTATTTTAACTCTCATGCTAAGTATTGCCTTGATATTATACACATCTTCCACTTTTTGTTTGTTATTAAAAGTGAGCATAAATAGTGGAAACCCTCTTTTGTTAACTTGAACTCCTTGTTCAGTTCCGATTTTTTCTTTCTTAATTATGTTTACGGCATTTTCTATTTGATAACCCTTTTGCTTGAGATCCTCAATAATTCCCTCTTCTGCACAGGTTGGGTGAAGACCTCTAGCCATAACTTTAATTGGGCGATCATTCTTATCCTCATAGGTAAACCACTGATGCCCCTCGGAATTAAGCTTTGTAGCCAAAGCTCTATAAGTTTCAGAGTCTACAACATTAATTTTCCAGGCGCCGTTGTTTAGAGATACGAGTTTGTACTCGGCTATCGTAATCGATTTCATAATCGATTGTATAGTGGAGAAATTTGATATCCCGACGACATTTATTGGTGGAGGTGATTTTTCTTTCGGTTTAGCTGGTTGTTGTTCTAGAGCTAGTTGTTTCTTGATGATTAACTGATTTCTGGCAACCTCTTTTGAAGTTGATGGTAAAGTCTCCGCCATTTCTGGTGAGTGTTGCGCTTTTCTTTTCTTACTTGGTCTTTTATTCCGGTTCAACATCCAATTTGTTTCTCTTTCTAATTCTTCTTCATCCGTATGGAATGAATTAATGCCATCATCGACTGTTGGGCTAGGTGTCGTCCCAAGTTCTGCACGTGTTTCAACTGCTTTTTTGAGTTCTTCATTTTCTTTCTTTAAAATTGTAAATTCTTCTTTAAATTTAGTAGTAAATTCTTTTATTTCTCTTAGTTGTTCACGGAGTTCGGCATTTTCCTTCTCGTACTGAAATATATTTCTAGTTGAAGATCTTGGTGATCTTGATAATTTGGAACTTCGTTCAAATGGGTTAAACAATGATTGAACACCCCAGAATCTGTTGGGCCTGCCTCCGAAGAGTGTGGATTTGGCAGCATATCTGCTGCTGTACCACCTGGGGTATTACATTCCGTATTTGTTGTATTCATTGTTTGTTTTAGCCAATTTATACCACTGGCATTTGGTCCCCGGTAACACTTTGCTACTGTCGAAGCAGTACCAGCCCCCCGCGACGAGGACGCGGCTACCTTGGTGTTACCTAGGTGTATACAGAGACAGCCGAAGCCCTCTGAGTACCCTAGGCTGAAGGGCAACAAACAATATGATTGGAAAATGTCATAAATAAACAACCACAAATAGATGAGCACAATTATTGCTCATATTTCAGTTTAATTTTATTACTATGTTGGTACTACGAAGATAATTTCGCTCGATAAAGGCGCCTTTACGCTGCCATCCGAATCGAACAACACGCGCGCAGTAAATTCGTCCATTATAAATAAAATTGAACATAACAAGTAACTAATAATAATAATATGTATCGTATATTAGTATAATAAATACGAATTGTTAAAATTACAAGAAATCAGAGTATAAATATAAATTACGTAAACCGTACAGTGAAACAAAACACTTGGCAAAATTAACACCTCGACAGCATTATATAAATCGGTAAAAGAAAATATTTACAAGAAGCAATATTTATTGAATATTGTATTTTTCTTAGTCGGGTTTGGTCTTAAGTTCGCGTCAAGCAACCGCCCTTCTCTCTCCCCTATCTTCCTAGAAACTAGAATGAAGAGTAATAGACATGACAACGATTTACCTCGAAATTTTTAGTTCTGCCATATCAATTATCGGAAAAAATGAATATGAAATGTTCGCTGTATGGGTGTGTGTGTATGTCAGTCGATATCCTAAAGCAAAAACAGGTTATTCGAATGAAATTAAACATAATATAAATATATATGGAGATATCATTGAATTCTTGAAAATATCGGTTTCCCGAGAATAACAATGCTCGCAGGTGATGTTTTTATTTTTGCTCATGCTCTTACATAAATTTGCAGGATCTAGTGATTTTTGGCGATTATTCCAAAATTTTAATTAATAACGGGTGTTTTTTTAGGAGGTTTGTTTTTCCGATAGATGTCGTTTTATTTTATGACAGTTGTTTTGACAGCTCAAAGTGGCATTTCTACTCAGTATTGTTTGGCAAATCATTATGAATAGGTTAACTCCAGAACAACGTTTTCAAATCGTGGAAATTTATTTTCAAAATCAGTGTTCAATTAAAAATGTTTATAGAGCACTTCGTGAATTTTATGGTGCACATAATCGTCCGTCAGAGACCACCATAAAGAACGTAATTACCAAATTTCGGTCTACATTCACTCTTTTGGATGCCAAGCCACCGACAAGAATGAGAAGAGTTCGTACAGAAGAAAATATTGCTGTCGTTGAGGCCAGTGTCGAAGAAAACGACAATTTATCGATTCGTCGTCGTGCTCAGCAAATTGGACTTTGTCCATCGACTTTATGGAAAATTTTACGTAAAGATTTGGGTTTGGTGCCATACAAAATTCAATTGGTGCAAGAATTAAAGCCACACGACCATCGTTTGCGCCGTGAATTCAGTGATTGGTCGTTAAATCAATTGAACGAAGATCCATTTTTTTACCGTAAAATTCTCTTCAGTGATGAGGCGCATTTTTGGTTAAATGGATACGTCAACAAACAAAATTGTCGCATTTGGAGCAAAGATAATCCACACGCCGTTCTAGAATTACCAATGCATCCTGATAAATGTACTGTTTGGTGCGGTCTATGGGCTGGTGGGATCATCGGTCCATATTTCTTTAAAAATGAGGACGGACGACGCGTTACCGTGAATGGAAATCGATACAGAACCATGTTAAATGAGTTTTTGTTGTCAAATCTTGAAGATATGGATATGAATGAAATGTGGTTTCAACAAGATGGTGCCACTTGCCATACAGCACGTGAAACAATCGACTTATTGAAAGAAACTTTCAACGACAACATTATTTCGAGAAATGGTCCGGTGAATTGGCCTCCGCGTTCGTGCGATTTGACGCCACTCGATTACTTTTTGTGGGGATACGTGAAGTCATTGGTTTATGTGGATAAACCTCAATCGATTGACGCTTTGGAAACCAATATTCAACGTGTCATTGCTGACATACGCCCTCAAATGCTTGAAAAAGTGCTGGAAAATTGGACCTCCAGAATGACATTTGTGAAAAATAGTCGTGGTAGCCATATGCCAGAAATTGTGTTTAAATGTTAAATGCCAAAAAATTATCTACCAAATAAAAAAAAATTTTGGTCATTTCATAATTTTATATGCGTTTTATTCAAAAAAAAAATCGGCAACCTCTTAAAAAAACACCCTTTATTTTACCTAGAGTGAGAGGCGGAAGCAATTTAGCACTACGTCAAATATCAATTGGTATGGATAATGTAAATTGTGGCAGAAAGAAAAAGTTACGTTACCTTAAAGGAAATCTATCCCTTTGGACCGCCATTATGACCCATACAGTATATCTTTGAGCTGGTTAGAACATGAAAGACTGATCATTCATTAATCTAAAATAAAAATGATAATCGAAACCTGTTTGAATTTTAATGGAAAAGTACTCGTACATAATTCGTAAAAAAATTTCAAAAAGTTACGAATATAGTCAATATCGCATCTGAAGAAAATTTGTATTCTACCTATTTACAAATTATTTTATTAGGATTAGCCAGAAGTTCTTTCACTTAAAGATTTTTACTTTATTTTACCTAGTCAATAAATTAATAAATAAAACCTAATGACGTTTGGCGAAGATCGGTGATCTAAAATTACGGAAGCAGAAACATTGATTTCAAACCAACTGAAGAGAAGAAAGGGAGGGGCAAGGAAATAAACATATGAGTTAGTTGTTAAAATAAAATATAGATGGAAATGTGAAAGAATCAAATTTCGTACGCTATGCAGTAATTCGCTAGTAGTACAACTATACATGTTATGTTCTATATATATAGACAATATTCCAATGTAGTAATACAACATCAGTCGTCGCGACCTGATGAGAAGACTGATTTTTTCAAATCAATAGTCTCATTTGTTCGAAACTGATTGTTGTGATTCTTACACGTTAGCCATCTATAAGTCAAAAATTCAAAAATATCCGCGATCCGGCGTTAAAGGAAAGATAGTATGGGGTGGTTGGGAAGTTGATTGTGTATAAGTAAGTGTCGATTATCATATTCGTTTGTCACACAGATAAGTGACGCTAAATGGAAGAATTTCCTACGATTTGTGAATTTAATTCGAGAGTGCTGAAATATACCAGTATACAGAACAATCACAATTACACCATTACAATTGCAAAAACCAAAGTAAAATATAAAATAAAAATAGTTTTTAAACTGTTAGTACAGTATTTTAATCAGGTACAAAAAAAATATACTCCTGTGTTATCACTTCAATACATTTATTTGTTAAAAGTTTGAATACTTTTGGAGAACTGCAATGGTTATGGTAGAGAACTACAATGGTTTTCATACATTTTATGAGAAACCATTAGTACTTTGATAAGGTGGACACAGATGAAACAGTGATTGAGACAAAAGTTCGTCGATTTGATTATAATAAACATTTTCTTTAACCAGACGTTTGCAAGCGGTTTTAGTATTATCATTTGCATTAAGAGTTTCGATATGGTTATCAATATTTTTTGAGATTTATTATTGCGTTGATATGTTTGGGAATTTTTTTTATAAAATTGAATTAACTTATTGTTTTTTTTCACATTTACCACATGCACATTTATAATTTTGTTTAGATTCACAATGACAGTTAATGGCATTGATGGAATTTTGAGTGCTTGGCACTAGGTATTTTTTGTGTATCTATCCTTTTCTAAATATTTAAAATAGGGAAATCATTTTCAGTTAAACGAATAGAGAGTTATTTGTTCCTTTAAAAAATGTGTTTCACAAACATAATTATATTTGTTAAACAACACACTTGAAGAAAGTTTTATGGAATCTATCCTGTGTGCTTTTTTGGAATTTCGAGGAAATTTAATTTTAGAAATTTGCAATTTGGACAGGTTATTGAGGTTTTATTTTTTCCATTTTCCGCTTTCGTAAGCTATTACACATAATCAATGCGAAAGCTTGCATAAATATGTTCCGTGGCAATATGTTCCGTGGCAATGAAAAGTAGCAGAAGTAATCATGATAGCAAAACCTGATAAACTACTAACGATAAAACATCATACAGGTTAATTTCATTGCTGCCAATTATGTCAAAACTCTTTGAAAAATTATTAATAAAAAGACTTAAACCAATAGTTGAGGACCGACAACTAATTCCGCCACATCAATTTGGATTCAGGGTAAAGCACTCCACAATTGAACAGGTGCATAGAATCACCAACATTATTGAAAGAACATTAGAACGTAAAAAAGTATGCTCCAGCATTTTTCTGGACGTCACCCAAGCATTCGATAAAGTCTGGCACAGTGGACTGGAATTCAAGCTGCATAGAGATCTGTCGAGGCAATTCTATGCCATACTAAGATCTTATTTATCCAATAAACATTTTCGTGTGAAATATGAGCATGAATTCTCTGAACTAAAGAAAATCTCTGCCGGTGTCCCACAGGGGAGTGACTTAGGACCAATCCTGTATTTATTATATACAAGGGATATTTCAACAACAGATGAAGGAATCATAGTCAGAATTGGAAAATGGAAGTAACTTCCGGACTTCCGATTGGAAGTAATGTCGCTGATGCAACGAGCAAACTCCAGAAGATTACCAATGTGGTTTGTAACTGGACTAAGCGCTAGAGAATCAAGCTTAATGAGATGAAATCCACGCATATTATCTTTACATATCAAAAGGCTTCCCATCTACCGATAGAAATTAGCTCACGACCGGTGCCATATGCAAACAAAGCTAAATATCTTGGCATGACACTCGATACCAAGCTCAAGTGGTGAAAGCATGTCAGAAAGAAGAACTTAATATTAAGTTCAGAAAAATGCATTGGCTCATAGGTAGAGGCTCTGAGCTTACAATACACAACAAGCTGCTCCTATATCGGCAAATACTGAAGCCTATATGGACCTACGGTATTCAACTCTGGGGATGTACTAAGCAAACAAACACCAAAATGATACAGACGTTTTAAAATAAGGTTCTCCGTAGCATCGTAAATGCTCCGTGGTATACAAGAACTGAAGACCTTCACAGGGACTTGCAGATGGAAAACATCAAAGATGAAATAAAAAAGCATGCCGCCAAACACGAAATAAGGCTCCAGAAACATAGAAACCCCTATATTCGCCATATGATAGATAACCCTGTCGTTGAAACACGACTTCAAAGACGAGGCCACTTGACCTAGTAAACATACCAAATTAAAATTATATTTGTTCAATTAATTTTGGGACTAACCATTGGGTTTCATCCCAACAAATCAGAATTGTTTAAGAAATGTAAAATTTGAAAGATAAATCGCTAGACGAGCACAGTCTCAGTTGTAATTAATAAAGAAAAAATCCGCTTTGGTTTTAATTTTTTTTAAATATAATAATAAGTCAATAATTCTGCAACAATACTAAGTAAGTAGGACTAATACGGCTGGTATATATAATTTATTTGGCCTGTTTAATTGAGACATGAGATTTTTTAGTCTTAGATGAGATCAATGTAGAAAACATAAATTAAGGAGGTTATTCAAAATTTATATTAATATTGATTTGGCCAGAAGAAATTTAGCTTTACTCGATGGAATTTAAAATTACGCTCGATTAATCAAAGCTTTTAAAGCTAATGGAAAGAGCTATACTAATTTGAATAGGCTCGAATACTATTTGATAATAGTAGTGGCTATATTGCGGAAACTCTAGGATGGACTGTTAATTGGATGTGTATGCTCAGCTCTCATATAATATTTTTGTCAACATATCAAATTTTGTCAGAGGAGTCCAACCCTTTTTATATGTACGGGCTATACTAATTTGAATAGGCTCGAATGTCTACTATTCGATAATAGTAGTGGCTATATTGCGGAAACTCTAAGATGGGCAGTTAATTATGTATTTAACCTCAATCGGTAAATAGATGAATCTTTGAAAACATTAATATTTGCATATCAGTATATTTTATTGTTTGTTTTCGTATAAATTAATTGTATTTTAAATATTTAATCATTTTAAATATAGAATATTTTCACTTTTAAAAATGTTTTTTGTGTAGCTACACTTTTTATTAACGTTAGAAACTTCACAACGGTTAATTTTCTAACAAATTAATATAAGAAGATTTTTTATTTCTTATTTTGTTTATTTTATGCAATAGATATTTACTATTAATGTTAAAATTAAAACTGTCAGTTAAATTTGTGCATGAGTTTCTTTTAGCTTTGATGATTTCTCTTTTTAAAGTTGCTATAGATTTTAAAAGTTCTTTGATGGTGAAAAAGTTTTTGAATTTATTATAGATTTTTTGATTTTCCATAATTTACTTAGGTAACGATTCCACCATGGTTTAGGATGATTTTTTTATTGATATTAACTTGATTGGTATTGTCAAGAATAATATTATTTATAATAGATTGAATATTATTATTGTTATTAATGTCGGAAATTTTATTTGTATTGATTATGACTTTCAAAATTGATTAAAATAGGAAGGTGGTCAGAACCAATTAAATTATCCATTACAGCCCAAGTTAAATTATTGTAAATATCATTAGCACACAAAGTGATATCAATTGCAGATTTAGAGAAATTATTAAAATTTATTCTTGATGTGCAAATTACTATTATCGATTAATTCGGCGAATTTAATCCTTTTCTATCTTCCCTAGTTGAAGAATCCCTTATGTTATGGTGAGCGTTAATATCACCGGCTACTATGATATTGGAAAAATTGTTCTAATACTGCATAATGTTTTTAAAATCGGTTATATCTTAGTTATAATTATTGTTTGGAGTTTAAAAGTTTATTAGGTTGAAAAATTTATTATTGAATGTAATTGAAATGTGAAGTAATTCAATATGAAGCAAGTGAAAACTGGTATCAAATTTATTAACCGCAAATTTTTTATTAATTAAGAAGGCTGCACCACCGTAACCGTTATCTATGTTTTTGGAAATTAAATTATAATTTTTAAAATGTATATTATGATTATCATTCAACCAAGTTTCATTTAATATTACAATATCAATATTATTATTTTTTATGCAAAGGTCCAACAAGTTAAAATTGCTCTTAAGACTTCTTATATTAATCTGTATAATTTTTAGACTAAACATCTTAATTTAAATTAATATTTTGAATCACCGTTAAGATCAGGTTCATTGTAAATTTTATTACTAATTTTAATAATTTTACTAATTGCAGATTCAAAAATGTCAATTTTAGTTTTTGTGCTTTGATAATTAGATTATTATTATTTACTGTATTAATCCAGAAATTAGGTGTATTATTATTATTGTTATTTTTATTAAGTTCAGGATAAGTATTATCATAAATATTAACATTTTTAATTTTAGGGAATAAAATATTTTTAGATTGAATAAAAGAAGATTTTGATTCTTGATTTGAACTTTGAAATCTTGATTTTAGTTTGTTTTTCTTTTTCCTCGCATCCTTTCGAGTTGGCGAAATGAGGTTTAGCATCACAAAAAATACAAACTGGTATATCCTTGCATTCATGTTGATTTTTATCAGAGATATCCAATGTACATTTCAAGTCGCTGAAGTTAGCCCGAACCCGATTTTTTTTGGTTGTTGTCTTAGATAAGAGTAGTCATCCCGAAAAAGTGTAAATAGTAAAAAAATGTAGCCTCTAAGGTAACTACACAAAAAATCGCTTTTTGTTAAGACGACACCTGATATGGAAATAGGGTGTTTTCTAAATTTTAGTCAGTACATTGGCCTATCTGACCGTATACGCCATTGGGTGGCTATATCTCTAGGTATTTCAGTACAGAATTTAATGTGGGCCCATGGTAACTACACGAAAAATTGTTTTCGATTAAATACTACACGAAAAATCGCTTTTTGTTAAGACAAACAAACCAAAAACACCTGATATGGACATAGGATGTTATCTACATCTTAGTCAATACATTGGCCTATCTGACCGTGTACGCCATTGGATGGCTATATCTCTAGGTATTTCAGCACAGAAATTAATGTGGATCTATGGTAACTACACAAAAAATCGTTTTTCGCTTAGTTTAACAAATAAAACAAGGTTATTTCCATCTGATATGGACATAGGGTAGTATCTACATCTTAGTCAGTACATTGGTCTATCTGACCGTGTACGCCATTGGGTGGCTATATCTCTAGGTATTTCAGTAAAGAATTTAATGTGGGCGCATGGTAACTACACAAAAAATCGATTTTCGGTTAGATAAACAAATAAAACAAGGTCATTTCCACCTTATATGGTCATAGGGTGTTTTCTACATCTTAGTCAGTACATTCGTTTATTTGGCCGTATCATTTGCTGTATGACGGTACTCGTATATGGAGATGTTTTTTCTGTGTATAATTTACGAGCCAAATTCAACTCTAGCAAGATTTTTATTAATCTGAAAAATATCAATTGCTTTAATAATATTTTCGGTAAAAATTTTGGAAAGGATGATCGGAAATAATTTTTTAGGAATTTTCGATTTTATTAAAACATAAAATGGACCCTTGTCCAAGTTGATGTAAAGGTTTTCCACCATTTTAGTTTTGTTTTATGTGTCATTTGCTTTAGAAGATATTACGTCGTTGGAATTATTATTCTTATACTTTTATTATTGGTACTATTATTATCTTTATTTTTCTGCATTTTTATATTAATATTATCAAGCTCACTATTTGATTTTCTTTTATGATTAACTTTATTATCAAACCCAAAAATTCATTCGGAAATTTTGTGTTATTAGTATCTATAATATCATGTCGGCAAACATTACCGACATTTTCTATAACTGCGTCACAATTTATTTTTTATTTTATTTAACTGTTTAGATTATTAAATATGAAAAAATAATAATATTCCAAGATAAAAACACTATGAAAAGGAAAATATTAATTAAACTTTTGTGAATTAAGTTAATAACAACTTTAAGAATATGAAAAATATTATTAACACACTATGATTTTATTCTACAAAAGTACTGACGAAAATGAATATTTTAATTAATAATTTCAATATTTTTTAAAACACAAAGTGTTGCTGTCAATTTGAACAACAACAAAAACTGGTTTGGTAGGTTTTTTCTTTGCGATATGAGACCGCCATATGCATTTTTTATATAACCATCTGCTCTGACTTGTCACATGAAATAGACAATTTTATATTCTTTTACATTCTTTGTCTTATTTTGAAGGAAATTTTACAACAAAAAAATTAACCTCTGCCTACACTGTAAAAATTAAAATTTGTGGCACGTTCATATTCAGGAATACCAATTTATTTTCGTATCGTATTGAACTTTCGTGTCGTAAGAAGATACGTATCGTATTTACGAATAGGGCCGCAGATTTACTCATATACGAGTATACCTACAAAACTGAGTTGGCCTAGATTGATGTGATGTGAATATCATGAAATGAACATACATTACCAAAAATTAATTCAACATTGATAGAGTGAGTCATTATTGCTTAAGCTATATACTAACTTTAGTAATCCACATAATTGATTTCCATTCGCATTACTTATCACTCTCGGGGTGTGAAGCACACCCATTAAATATTCTACCATTTCAGCTGCCAGAATGAGTAATAATGTAATAGTACCAGTGATTATGATTAAAATGACAATGCTTTTACACATACATAATACATTATATTAAAACAACAACAAAAACTGCGTTATAAACACATAATTCGTCCTTATATATAATATTGTGACATTAAATGGTGTAATCATTCTAATCTTTTTGTCATCATTCTCTGTTTATTTTTTAGAGAAAAGAAAATTTCATAAAAAGACACAATCATCCATAAATGTATGTATGTGGACATTACGTATCAACATCTAATATTTCATAAAAGTAAGACAAAAATTTAAAGGACAATAAAATTATTATAAATGAAGACAATTTGAGTTTTTTGTTAAAACTTTACATCTATTCGTTTCTCGTTTTTCATTTTAATTGTTCTACAAAATTATTTTCAATAAGGGTGTTAATGACACTCTCAACGTAGCTGAAATACTGGCATTTTTAAAATTCTTCTTATTTCAACATTGTACACCTAACTATACCCAAAAAACAAACTTTTATGAGTGTGAATGTAAGGGTGTGTGTTAATCAATAATTCAAGTTGTATATACGATATGGTAGAAACTTCATAATTTTCTTGTGTTATTCTAACCCAAAAGTTGGGTTTTCTGTTTTAATTTTTTGGCTTTACTTTTACTTAATTTTAATTTATTTTTCGTTTGGTTTTCTGCCCTAAACCCAACTTGTCATTAACTGCAAAATAAATATTTAAAACAAGTAAGTAGTACAGGAGAATAATTTTTCCTTTTTTGTTTTGGTATTTTAAAGGGTGTTTTTTTAAGAGGTTGCCGATTTTTTTTTTGAATAAAACACATATAAAATTATGAAATGACCAAAATTTTTTTTTATTTGGTAGATAATTTTTTGGCATTTAACATTTAAACACAATTTCTGGCATATGGCTACCACGACTATTTTTCACAAATGTCATTCTGGAGGTCCAATTTTCCAGCACTTTTTCAAGCATTTGAGGGCGTATGTCAGCAATGACACGTTGAATATTGGTTTCCAAAGCGTCAATCGATTGAGGTTTATCCACATAAACCAATGACTTCACGTATCCCCACAAAAAGTAATCGAGTGGCGTCAAATCGCACGAACGCGGAGGCCAATTCACCGGACCATTTCTCGAAATAATGTTGTCGTTGAAAGTTTCTTTCAATAAGTCGATTGTTTCACGTGCTGTATGGCAAGTGGCACCATCTTGTTGAAACCACATTTCATTCATATCCATATCTTCAAGATTTGACAACAAAAACTCATTTAACATGGTTCTGTATCGATTTCCATTCACGGTAACGCGTCGTCCTTCCTCATTTTTAAAGAAATATGGACCGATGATCCCACCAGCCCATAGACCGCACCAAACAGTACATTTATCAGGATGCATTGGTAATTCTAGAACGGCGTGTGGATTATCTTTGCTCCAAATGCGACAATTTTGTTTGTTGACGTATCCATTTAACCAAAAATGCGCCTCATCACTGAAGAGAATTTTACGGTAAAAAAATGGATCTTCGTTCAATTGATTTAACGACCAATCACTGAATTCACGGCGCAAACGATGGTCGTGTGGCTTTAATTCTTGCACCAATTGAATTTTGTATGGCACCAAACCCAAATCTTTACGTAAAATTTTCCATAAAGTCGATGGACAAAGTCCAATTTGCTGAGCACGACGACGAATCGATAAATTGTCGTTTTCTTCGACACTGGCCTCAACGACAGCAATATTTTCTTCTGTACGAACTCTTCTCATTCTTGTCGGTGGCTTGGCATCCAAAAGAGTGAATGTAGACCGAAATTTGGTAATTACGTTCTTTATGGTGGTCTCTGACGGACGATTATGTGCACCATAAAATTCACGAAGTGCTCTATAAACATTTTTAATTGAACACTGATTTTGAAAATAAATTTCCACGATTTGAAAACGTTGTTCTGGAGTTAACCTATTCATAATGATTTGCCAAACAATACTGAGTAGAAATGCCACTTTGAGCTGTCAAAACAACTGTCATAAAATAAAACGACATCTATCGGAAAAACAAACCTCCTAAAAAAACACCCGTTAGTTTTAGCATGAGAATATTGTACTCGTACTATTTAATTGACACTCAAAAGATATAGTATTTACCTGAAGGCAGTGAAATATTTAAATTTTCTAGCCTTTGTGTGGTACGCAGAATATTTTATTATTAATGAAAGGAAATTTCGGTTTAAGGCGATTAATTAAAATGTAATTATTTGTTATGGATCTAGAACGAAATTAAATTTAACTAAGACTAACAGATTTAGATGTAGATAGTGTTAATTTAAAGTAAAGCCGCAAGCTTATTAACATTTGGCATAATGTTAGTGTTAAATTTATATTTTAGTTTTTTAGTGCCGAATTGATAAATTTGTCCGAATGTTTGCGGTAAACAATGTTCAATGCGCATAATTCTATGTAAATGAACTAAATTTCATCCTTTATAACGAAAGACATCTGTATGCCACTAATATTGTGAATTTAAATGGTGGCGACCACATAAAAGTCAATATCGGTAAACTAAGTTAAATAAAGCAAATAATTTATTTAGAGCGCTAAGCTACACGAGTATTTAGAGGGCATTGAAAAACTTAAACTATCCTATTTTAACCCTTACAAATTGCAAAATTTTTTGGCTTTACACATATCAAGTTAATAACTTTAAATAATTTATTTATTTATTTTAATTTTAACATTAATTTTTATATATAAAAATCATTAAAGTGAGACTACTAGTGGATTTAATGTCCTTAAAAAGTTCGTCATTCACACTTTTAAGTACAACACCTATACAGCAAATAGTGTCATAGTGACTAAAACTACATTACGCATAATAAAAAAACAAAATTCAAATACATAACAATTAATATAATATAATTTAATTAATTAAGAATGAATGGCATTATAAATCACAAATAATCTTTAACTGATGACAACAGATGAGATTTTATCATTCGTTTAAACATAAAAATGTGTACAGCGCTCTTAATATTTTCAGGTAAGTTAATATAAATATATGGCCCAGTAAATGTTAATGATTTTCTGCCAAATTCCGTTCTAATTTGGGGTCACTTCAACTGACTAGAATTTCTGGTTGAATAGCCATGATCTAGAAATTCGAATTGTATAGTCGAAATTAATGATGGGATGTGTAGAGACTTAAACATGTACGAGTAGATCGACACATACATCTCAAAAATTGCTTTAATTGGGAGAATGCCTATAGCAATAGTTCGATAGAGCTCCACAGTAGGAAATAAGTGAGACATTTTATACATTGCTGTACAGCACCTATTTTGTAAAATCTGCAATTTATTCAGTTTCTCTTTAACAGCTCAACCAAAGGTAGAAGAAGCGTATGATAATCGGGTATGAATAAATGAGAAATACATTTTTTTAACACATGTACTGGAACAGAATCAGCCAATTTTCTAATCAAGCAAATAAATGGGCAAACTTTAATAGTAATAGAACTAGTGAATTTGTCCACTCGCTATATGGTGCAATTTTCTACTTGAAGTGGTGATAAATCAATGTGTTGCAGGCATGGGGAGTGAAAAATTATACATTTCGTTTTATTAAAATTAACTGATATTTTGTTTAAGTGAAGAAAAAATAATAGAGGGCCAAGGACACTCCCTTGAGGAACACCACAGTTCACACTTAAAGTGGAGCTTTTTACACCATTTAGAATCACAAACTGCTTTCGATTACTAAGGTAGCTCGCTAACAGTTTGTATGATAGGCCACGGAAGCCATACATTTGTAGTTTTTGAAGAAGTAAACTGTGATCTATGCAATCAAAAGCTTTACGAAGATCAAGAAATAAGCCATAGTTTTGCCTGTCAAAATTGCGATAGATCATGTCAGTAATGTCTGTTATAATAACTATGCATATTACTAAATTGCGGTCGGTAATATTATTTTATAGCAATAAGATAAGCTAGAAATAGATACAGCTTGGGCAGCGAGGTCTGCGTACGGGGAGTGGGAACTGCTTCGGCAGTAATAAATTACTACCAGAGACTAAATGCCAGTTGTATAACCTGGAAAAAACAAGCAATGGCTTCAGCAAATACGGAACCCAAGGTGGTACAGCAGCAGAAGTGCCAACTCTTCCGAGGCTGGCTCAAAGTATTCTGGGTGGACCAACCATTGCTTAACTATTTGGATGAAGCTTCAAATTATCAAGAACAACCAACATCTTCAACTGAAATTATCTTTCAGTACGAGGGGGGAAATCGCAGAACTCCTAAACCATTAAAAAAATTAAAGAAATTTAAAGCTTTCTTTTAAAGAAAATGAATAACCCGGAATTCGGTTTGAACGTGTAGCGCCTGGGACGAAAAGGAAAGTTGAACACTCTATAGAAATGGTAGAAGCTTTAGCATAAACTTTATAAGAGGTTTCTAGAAACCAGTTAAACGTCAAAAAACAGCCAGCTCTACAACAACAAAAAGGTAAACCTAAGGTTACTAGGCAAAAGAGAAATCACCTCCACCAATAAATGTTGTTGGACTATCAAATTATTCCACTACACAATCGATTATGAAATCGCTTATACGGTAGCCGAGAACAAACTCGTATCTCTAAATAATGGCGTTTGCCCCTGATACTTAAAGAGAAAAACTGTGAAACCTCTAGAGTTCGGTTACAAAGCTTAATTCCGAGGGTTATCAATGGTTTACTTATTAGGACAAAAATGAATAATCGTTCAATGAAATATATGGCTAGTGGTCTTCACCAAACCTACGCAAACGCGCAAATTATTGAGGACCTCAAACAAAAGCGTCATCAAAACGAAAAAGCTGTAATCATCATTAAGAAAGAAAAAATCGACACTGAATAAGGAGTCCAAATCAACAAAAGAAAGGGCTTCTACTATTTATGCGCAATTTTAATAAAAACGAAATAGTGTAAGATGTGTATAATATTTCGGACGTTCAATACGGATTGCAAATTGCTCGCCCTTAACTACTTGTCTATCGTTGTTCGAGATTACACAATTTATTGTATCTGGCGATGTGTGCGTATTGCAAATGTAAATCACTTGTATGTAGTTGAATCCGCAAAAATTTCACGTCTTGATGATGATTAATAACGCCGTTAATTCTAGTATTTTCTATGAAGATTATCGCCGCTGTTTATAATTGCTTTCGTTATTTTCATATTCGCCTCCACATGGAATGCCATTCTAAAATCCAATTCCCAATCGGAATTGGAGGAACACTTGATCTGGCAAAATCGATGCGTATGAGGGTCAATATTCAATGAATCCGGTGATATAGGTCAAGTCTTTGTTAATCTTTCGAAAATTGACGGTGCAATTAATTTCAGGTCAATCGCTCTTTAGGATTCAAATGCACTCGGTATCCAGTGTGTGAAATTTTTCAGAGCTGAATCATTTGGTGAAATTTTCTTAACGTCTTGCCACTCCGAATTTTGGGACAATCGAAACACTATTTAGAAATGCTTCGCCGCTTATAATATTTAGTAGTAATTGAAAGTTTAAAGGTAACAAGGCTGATATACTTAGCTAAGACTGCGATGATGTCATTAAGATATGACAAGTCTTTGTAAATCGCATCTTGTGAAATGAACTAAGTAGTGTATATATTTGTACGAAAGGAACTATTGAATGAAATATCCGAAACTATTACTTAAATCAACATCATGTCAACAAAAAGTCATAGAATTTTTCTGTAGATTTTTCGCGGGTCCCATTGCGAGCCAAACTGAAATGGTACGTGCTCTGTTTCCAATTAAAAATTGCATCGACACGACCAGTCTAACGTACGAAAAAGAAAAATGAATTGGTCCATGAGTTATGCCTTTTGAAAGGGAATTATAGTTATAGTATTCATTTTTATTTTGATCAAGATCTTTTAACGTATTTGTAGCATCGTGATTAGAGCCACCACATGAAGCGTTAATTTTTAAGATTCGTAGGTTAAAGTCACAAATCTGTAAATAATGTAACTACATGTAAAGAATAAGTATAAAATATATAAACTTGTCGTATCATAATTGAACCTTTTTTATTGAATGATAATAATGATGACGATTGAAATAAATGTGTTCCAGTGCTTTAGCTGGTCTGTACATAGATTACATGGGTACAATCGATACAAGCTATTATTTTATCGGATTAAAAAAATAACTATAAATATTTACTTACTGGAAGTTTATCTAATTTACCTCGAATATTGTTTTTGAAATTTTAATGGACATATGCGTCAACTGATTATTAACAATCAAGCAAAATCCTTTAACGTAGCGACTGATTGACGGTTGCGCGGTGCGCGCCATGGACGACAAGAAACGTAAACCAATTTTAGTTTGAAATGTTCCTAAACAAATATATTATTTTTATGTTAAAAAATACAATAGAAAAATAACATCTAAATACCTTCCGTTAAAATACAGGGTTTTTCAATAAGAGCACTTCAACTTTTTTTTTGAATAAAACACAAACTGTTCGACTTTTGAACTAACTTTTTTTTTATTAACGAATTTGAACATATACATTTAAGTATGAAACTCGATTTCTTTTGCATGACCACCGCGTGCACGTTTTACGAACTCCAATCTTTGAACCCAATTTTCGACCACTCTTTCGCATAAATCGGCCGAAATTCCAGCAATTTCACGATCTATATTGGCTCTGAGCTCTTGCAACGTCGCCAGCTTATTGGCATAGACCAATGACTTCACATAACCCCAAAGAAAATAATCTAGAGGTGTCAAATCACACGAGCGCGGCGGCCACTGGACGGGCCCATTTCGCGAAATAACACGCTCATCGAACTTAGTCTTCAATAACGCGATTGTATCGTGTGCTGTGTGGCATGTGGCCTCGTCCTGTTGAAACCACATGTCGTCCAAGTCCATTCCATTCAATTGCGGCCAAAAAAAATCGTTTATCATATCGCGGTATCGATTTCCATTAACAGTAACGTGGCGATCGTTATCGTCGATGAAAAAATATGGCCCAATGACGCCGCTGGCATGTAATCTGCACCAAACAGTGACTTTTTCGGGATGCAACGGTGCCTCATGAATCACGTGTGGGTTGCTTCCTGCCCAGTAACGCATATTTTGCTTGTTGACAATTAGCCAAAAGTGAGCCTCATTGCTGAAGATGATTTTTCGGTGAAAATCTGCATCATTTTCGATTTGCTCTTGAGCCCAATTCACGAATCGGCGTCGCTTCAAATGATCAAACGGCTTTAGTTGTTGTATCAGCTTGATCTTATACGGATGTAGGCCAATATCTTTACGTAAAATTCGCCACAATGTTGTCACAGAAAGGCTCAATTGTTGCGAACGTCGTGTGAGCGACACATTCGCGTCTTCTTGAACTGAAGCCCTGGCGGCTGCGATGTTTTCAACACTTCGAGCACTTCTTGCTCTCGAGGGCACCGGAACATTATGTAGCGAAAACGTAGACTCAAATTTTGCCACTTTACGGTCGATTGTCGAACGGGCTGGCTTGCTAAATGGACCGTAAAATGGCCGTAATGCTCTTAAAGTAGCAGCAACAGAACGATTATTTTGATAAAAAATTTGCACGATTTGCAATCGCTGTTCACGTGTGTAGCGTTCCATGATGAAATGTATACTAATGAAGTTTCCAAATGACAAAAGATTAATAAAAAATATGGCGTCGTTCGCCGTCCCTATCGGAAAAAAGTTGAAGCGCACCTGTTGAAACACCCTATACTAACTGCCGCCAATATTCTTAATTGCTTTGGAATTAACGTATTTTTCATGTGGGGAACAAACCCTTGGTTCAAAGTTAATCCCAGTTCTGGCGGTGCACGATCATTTTTAATAAACTCTGACTCATATAAATCGAGCGGATTGGCTGTTAGATTAATACTAGTATTATATGTGAATAATATGTGTACTATTATTTAAAGGTTGTAAACAAGAAATAAGCTTGTTATGGCCGATGAATCGAGTTATTGCGATTTCGTGGCAAACATTTTAACTAACACATAGTTCTCGGAGAACATATTCCCAGTTGACCCAGAACGCACTTTTGTGAAATGGAAAACAACTGTAGGGAAAAAGTGAACTGAGGAATAACTGCACTAAAAAGATTCCCCGTTCTTAATATTTGCTTTCATTTTACGAAACAAATCTGACGTTTACACGTCTAATTGACTGCTCTGCTCCAAATACTTTCTAGTTTGCCACTCTTTAGTTTTCTCTCCCTGTTCTTACCTGACTCTAAATAAATTATCGCACAAGTATCTCTTTCGGTACCATAAATTCGCTATGGAATTTGGTGGTAAAATTAAAAATGATAATGTTAGTTGTGGATAACTCTCAAATTTTGACAATACGTTTTAGATTGCTGACAAAATATGTAATATACGACTGTTACACATTATACATCAAGTTGTACAATTTTACAAACTTAATATCATTAACAAAATATATGCTAGTATACGGAAAGGGTTTTAAAGATTTAACTAGTTTAAGATAAACAACATATTCATTAGAATAAGAATTTTTCACGGATTAACTCAATTAAAAATATTACACACTCACATAATCTTCCTTTAATAGATACAAATCCAAGAGTTTTACAATATTTCCATCAATAAAATTTTATTGTTTAACTTTCGTACACGCATACAAACTCTGATTGCTCTAATACATACTAATGGATGATATGCTCTTATTTATTTTAAGTCGTCTCTTTTTTAGGTTTCTTTACAGAAAATCCAATTTTTCCAGAGATTTAACAAATCCAGCTTGTTGAATTAAATAACCAGAAAAGATCGTTTTTGTTTTTATATTTCCGTATTAAATTAAAGATTAAACTTGGCAAATAAAATAAAAAATTATTATTTTTTGTTTTCATTTTTAAATTTGAAATAAGTAAAACAAAATGTAATAACAATTAAAAAGCTTTTTCTATGATTTCTGTTTCGGGGAAAAAATATGCACGCCGGTGAAGGTAAAATTTAAAACAAAAGACCCGTTATAAATACGTGCCAAAATTTAAATAATTTCCATTTAAAGTTTTAACAGCCATCCACAAAAAAATAAGGCAAACATAAAATCTAAATGGCTACATGCAGAAATGATTAAAAAATTAAGACGATTTAATTAATTTCACTTTCTACATTCAAGAAATAACTAGAACAATTTTGCAACAACAACAAAACATGAAACAAGACAAAAAATAATAATTTTCTTAATTTTCCATTCCACAAAGTAAAATAAATTTTAAAGAAGGAGCACAACAATAACAAAATTGAGAAATTTAAAACAATTAAACAGTCTCCACTCTTTCTCCCTGACACACCCCGCGTCATACATAATATACGAGGGTTTACTTACATACATACATTCTCGTATATACGACGATGAACTTTACAATTTTCAACATTAAATGAAAATTATTGTTATTATTTTTATTTGATTTTTCTTTTTTCCTTTTCTCTTAATTTTCTGTTATCATGATTTCAGATTTTACTTTTTTCCCCTTTTGTTTGTAAGACAATGAAAAGTACAATTAATTTTATGATTCTTACAAAAAACAAATGTTGAAAAGAAAATTTATATTATTCTTTGCTTTGTAATTTTGTTTAGCGCAAAACAAAACAAAAAATAAATTGTTTGATAATCTTCAGTATCATATAGATAAAAATTCTAGATTAAATAACACATTTCATGACAGATTGCGAAGTCATTATGATATTTAAAGACATTAATCAACCACCTAGAGAGGTAATTAAAATTTAATTTTTTGGAGACAATTTTTATTGTTTTTTTTAATTTGTTATTTGGGAGAATTAGGGTTGTACAATTTCTATAAATTTATGTAAAGACAATTACTGCTACCGCACTTTCCTTGTACAATTACAATAAATACGGAATGTTACAGCTAATTAAATTCAAACATTACACTGTATTTAATCAATGCACATAGAGAACCAAGCAGTACTGCTCGATACGTCATTAAATTTATTTCGGCAATTCCTTTTGCAAACTGTGGCATATATTAAACCGTATTAGATATTACAGAACCTATTTTTTGCTTGAAAAAATGTCGCCTCCTTTATTTGGCCTTGAGATAAAATACAGTGACTTAAAATATAAAAGTAAAAAGCAAACCAAAAAATTTACATTGCAAATAGCAACAACAACTTAGAAAAATTGGGCTTTGTCAAATTTTTTGCACCTACTGGCGAATATAGGTACTATTTAAGTTTTAAAGAAATGTTGAATGCATAATTTAATAATAATATAATTAAAACTGTTCTGTAAACTGTAGTGTAAAACTAATGTCCCGTAACATAATTTTTAATTAATAACCTTGTAGAATTTACTGCTTTTTTCACCGCTTCACGAAAACGAAATTATACGAAAAATCATATCATTTATTTGATTATATTGCCATCTATAGTCAACGATCGGAATCATCGACATAAAATGATGTTATGTTGCTAAATTGAGCCTTAGTATTCTAGGTGCATTGATTTAAACCCCACAAATTCTATTTAAGTTAAAGAATCGGATCACTAAAGTAATGTACAAAACCATATTCCTTTTGTGCGATAATAAAATAGTTAATTAAGATATTTTATTAAGGAATCACTTAATTGTTTCGATTGTACTTCGATATATGTTTAATAATTTATTTATTAAAACAGTAAATGCAATATGACATAATGTTTCGACCACTGAGGATAATTTTTAAATGTTTAATACATTCAAAATACATGAATTGCACTTTAATAAAAATTATACTGCGGATATACGAGTACATGATTTAGTTTCCATATTTAAAATCGAATCCTTTTATCGTGTAGGTTTTAAAACTGTTGAAAAGTTACACGTATTTTATTAAATATGAATTTATATTTTAATTTGATTGTTTAAAACAATTTGTTTTAAATATTGATGAAATGTAACATTTAATAATTTTTTCATAATGTTGATATCATCAGACACAAAGTAATTTCAAATCGTGCTTGGAAGCCGGGCTTTGATATTTCCTTAAAGTTGTTCAAATTGCTCTTGAAAATGGCAATTTAGCAGTTATTTTTTGATTTTATAAAACCAATTAAACCGCACAACACAACCACCTCCAAACCCCACAATACTCTATCCTTTCGGCTAATGTTGAGAATCTACTCGATCTTTCTTGTGGAGGTTATAAAAATAAAATTAGCTTTTTACGCAAAATAGTTTAATTCGTGTCACGAGGGTGATACAAGTCCGGGTTTTAGCACGTATACTGGGCCTATCCTCTGCGACAAAACAAAGGGAATTTTTGTATTTGTTGAAAAAATGCAACAGTATTGCATTTAGGTTTATAATAGTAGGCTAGTTGATAGACTACAGTATGTCCCGTTATTCATGTAACAAAATTATAAATTTGATTACTTAATTTTTTAAATAACAGAATTAGTTGTTGTTGTGAACAAAATTGTTTAAAACAATGCGACAAAACAAAGAGAAACTCAGTTTGAATTTTCTTGCTAGTTAGTTGTGTTTTTTTGTTTTTCTCTTAAATATATTTACGTCTAAACAGTTATTGCACTATTAAATTTAAAAAAAGTGTACTCGCAATTTTTTACGCGGTCCAAAGGAACATATTTTTCCAAAGCTGAAGTAAGCAAAATTAACCAAATCCAGAAGGAAAATTGGTTAGCAGCTGTCATTTTCAAAGCGCTAGGAAGAGGATTATCAACAATTTATAGGTATCTTAAATGTCAAGATACAGAAAATTAAGAACGACCGAAAATTGGCAGAAATAGTTCGATCACTCCAAAGACCAAACGTTTATTTATGCGGTCTGCTTCAAATTCTATGAAGTCTGCTGCGTAAATTAAGAGTGATTTGACTTTAAATATTTCAATAAGGAGCGTTCAGAGAGTTTTAAAGTCGGCTAAGCATTTGAAAAAAATAAAATTAAGAGAACAGCTGCTTTGAAACATAGCCATAAAATAGCACGACTGGCTACTAACGCATTTAATTCAAGCAATTCAGTTAAAACGTCCAGAATTGATCAGCAGAAAGGGCGTTGTGTTCCATCATGATAACGCTATACAACACACATCATTGATGCGCCGGCAGAAACTGAGAGAGCTTGGCTGGGAAGTTTTGATGCACCCACCATATAGTCCTGACCTTGCACCATCGGACTACCATTTGTTCCGGTCCATGCAGAACCATCTTAATGGTTTTACATTAAATTCAAAACAGGCCTGCGAAAACCAGTTGCCTCGAGGTTTCACCTCTAAACTACAGAAGTTCTACAGTGATGGGATCATGGCTCTACCAGAAAAATAGCAAAAGGTCATCGTTCTCTTTATTATGTCCATGTATGTGTTAATTTATTTACAAAATATTAATTTTGAAAAAAAAATCACAAATATTTTTGTTGTAATCATAAATTCATAAATCAATTCATAAATTTTCATTATTTACTTCAGAAATTCAAAAGTTCATCTTTTATTGTGACGATGATCAAAATAACAAACTTAGTGAACATTACTATATTATGCAATAAATATTTTTATTGAATTCGAATCATATCCTGAATTAAGAGTTAAGCGGGTGCTTTTCTAGAGAAATCATTGGAACCACTATTAAATCAGGTTATCCAACTCCAAGGTTTCTTTCTATAATGTGTGTGTTTGTTGACGGTGGTCGATAATTTACTTACTAGAATGCTATTTCTCTATAGTCGATTTAATTGGCCTATTAATAATATTTCGGCAATTAACCGAACGGCATTCAAATTTTTTTTTATAATTTTTTTAATCTATTTCTAAATTTCTATTTCTAAAATTTCTAAACAGTAACTGGAATGAAAACGCATAGCAAAATATTTTGAAACTTTTTGCAATTTCCCATGCTGCTTGGGCTCAGATGGAAAACATGCTGTGTAATAAGGAAAAAATCGAGAAAAGATTCACGATATTAGTAATTCAACGACACTCATAGTATTGTATTTCTTGTCATTGTCAATGCAAATTTTGAGTTTATTTATGCTTATAAAGGCACAAATTGCACAGTTCCTGATGGAGGCGTCAATAATAACTCTGAATTTGATAATAGATTTAAGCTTAACAAACTCAACATTCCCCAACCATAAAGATTTCCAAATTGTTTTGCGACAGGCCATTTGTATTTATTGTGGATAATGCGTTTCAATTTAATGAAAATTGTATGACACCTTATTCATTGCAGAAAAAATTTCAACTACCGGTTGTCTCGCGGTTGTATTTTTTTGTTTATTTTTTATCGGAACAACATCAGTCTCTTCATCTGGCATAATCAAAGACATTTCATTGGTAACCACATTTAGGAAATTACAGAGAAATGTTAATCATAGATCAGTATCATTAGCAGAGGTTGATGGTCAAAAATTTTTACATTAAAAATTTTTTAATTTCCATGGCAATAAAAAATTTGAAAATGATTATAAATAAATAAACACTCCCATGCCCGTTTTTTTCTTTTTGCAATGATGGATCTTCTTCCAAATATATAAAAGATTTATAGATCCTTCGATCTGGAGTTAAGTATAACAGGTCATTAAGATACCATAAAATAGGTACGTATATATATATATATATATATATATATATATATATATATATATATATATATATATATATATATATATATATATATATATATATACATATATACATATATATATATATATATATATATATATATATATATATATATATATATATATATATATATATCGTCCGCAGAGGTACCGGAACATTTATCTCTAGTACCTGTAGCACAATTTGTAGCACGTGTAAGAAATTTCTGCAAATAAACAATTACTATGTATAAATGTGCTGTTTGATCCTTCCTACATGCTTATATTCTACTCTTGAGCGAACTACATAAATTTCGGAGCATTTTGGAGCAATCGATTAAAACGGCGTTTTTATGCCCATGACATACGTAATAGCTTAAATAAACTTTAGTTTGCCTTCGAACTCCATTTTAAAGTGGTTGTTTTTAACGTTGCGTTTTGATAATCGCTTTGATAGTCGCTCGTTGATATTGTAGCTGTTTGGGGCACAATTGCAATCGATTTATTTCCAGTAACCAGAAGTGTACTATGTACAGTTTCGACGTTATCGATCTCTCCTGCTTTATCACTACCATATTCGTTCATTTTGTGTAAGGCAGTGATTAAAATTTTCCATCATTCAGGTTCGCATCATGGTCAGCATCGCTTTGGTGCCGCCACCGATTTTTGAAGTTTACACAAACTAAAAATAGATGTTACTGAGTCTCAGTGTTGCCAACTGATATTTTTAAGTGTATCAGATTTGACCCCAAATCGTGCTAGATTGACTGACATGATGCTAAAAATAACGTTATGTTTTTTATAGAGGACACTTTTTCTAATGGCGGCAGAGAGTATTCGTTGATTGAAGGCAAGCTACATAATTACGAAACCGAAAAAATCGTATAATTGTCTTCACCAAGTTTCGATCAAATTGTCGGACACCCTTCATCAACGGAGAATGGTCGCACCACACATAGATTTTGCACAAACATTGTAAAATCAATCCAATTTTTAATTCAATAATGTCATCATTTTTACTTTACCGTGACATTGGGAGTTTTGCCGTGTTGCATTGATTTAAATTTATTGGAATTCCTATCGCAAACTGCGAAAATTAAATTGACGAAACTTTCATTTTCGTCATTTTAGAATGGTTCCGCGCCCAGTGACACTTTTATGGTAATTCCCTGGAAATATGGGTAAATAAATCCCAAATTTTTTTTGATTCGATTATTTTGTTTTGGCATACACTGCGGTACAAAGTTAGTGGTAACATCTTTGACAATAAAATTAATGGAAAATAATCTTCTATGCCAGTTTTAATGGAGGCTAAGATTTGTAATTAGGAGGTTCAAGTATGAATACATTTCCTATCAGAAAAAAATATTGCCCGCAAATCACATAGTCGCAATACGATTTCGCTTGTCAGTTTCATAATAGAGCGAAATTAACGATTTTGTATTTTACGAACACAAATTTAAGATCATAGTGCAATTTGGGTGCATCATATTTTATGACATAGAAAAATTAAATTAACAAATCATCTGGTCTTATGTAAAGCAAAAAGACAATTTCCGTGATATAAACGTTTTACAGAAAACTCTAAAAAGCTTAATATACTTTATAGTGAAAGGCGGTTGAGAGCTCAGAAATCAGTATAAATGTAATTATGTTTTGCCTCAGAACCTGTAAGTGCTCACTTCAAATTTAAAAAAATTCCTCTCATTCCTCTATAATCATGTAGTATATCATATGAAATGTCCTGTAAAAATCAACAAAGTTGTTATCTGCATAACTGAAATACATTTGTAACCAAATATATTTTCACTGAAATTTTTTTATTTAACCACACAGGGGCTCGGACGCGGTCTTCTATGGCTGGCTAAACTCATGGTAAGGGGTGGGTGTTGTCCGAGCTTGTGGAGATCTTGCCAGACCGCAAATTCTTTTTAACAATGGTAAAGAAAAACTAAAGAATCTAACTATATTTTACCTATAAAAATACTATTCACAATTTTGCCGCTAATACAGAGTGACGCGAGAATACCCACCTTCGTTACATCTCCAAATTTAAAGATTTAGAATCTCATGTAAAAAAAAATTATACTGATAATAAAAAAAACAAGAAGAAAATTAAGTTTTATCACCGTACTTATTTAAAATGACCAAATTAATTTAATTACCATATTCCTTAGAATATAATATAACATCCAAATTAGTTATCTATATTATTTTAGAATATAAGCAAAACATACTAATTTTAACTAGTTATATTAATTTAAATCCTGATCAGGCAAACCAATAACAACACAAAATATATTATAAAAAAAAATTAAAAATAAAGAAAGAAAGGGAAAGTAAGAAAAAAAAATTAATCATCAAGACACATTTTAAATTTCACAAAATATGAAAGAGAAAAAAAGTCCGCTGTATATTTCCTTTTCTTTCTTTCTCTCATATACCCAACTTAGTTATTATAAATTAAATTTACTTAATATTAAGATAAACTTACAGCTAAATAACCTTAACGGGCGCAATGCTGGATTCCAAAAACGAGGTTTTAGGCTTTTTATGTAAAGTGTCTTTTTAACCGAAGATACGGAAAATATGAACGATAAATTTTAATTATTTGCAGCTTTTTCCGTTTAAATCATATTTATAGTTTATCATATTGCTTATTTATATGCACATATTAAGATTTTTACTAATTTGTTCGTTTTATCAAGTCTTATAATTGGTTTATTGCACTATTGACTAATACACTAATTATTATTAAAATAATTCTTATTACTAATTCAGATTATTAAATTGTTATTAAATTCATTCTTTGATTTAATTTTCACTGAACATTTTATATCAACCGGAATTCTTAAACCTTTAAAAAATGGCACTTTAAAAAATGTCATTGTAAAAAATATCACTTTAACTGTTTATAGGTTTAGCACACGAATGCTCTATAACGTGATCACAAAAACAAACGTTTTAATTTTTCTATTAAAATCTAATTTTCACTAATTACGTTAAGTTTTATCAGCCTGAACATGCGAGATTTTCGACTTTTATCCAAGGCATGATTGTATTTAGAATTAAAAGTTCACAGCTCCATTTCACTGTGTTTGCACCAGATCATTTATTCCAACTTATTTTTCTATTTGTTCTAGCTTTTATTTTTAAAATGTTATTTTAAAGGCACATTTTAATTCTTTATTACTTCTTTTTATTAATTATTTTTATTAGGTGTTACTCAATCCAAAATCCGATCCGGACTCCTCGTAATTTTTGCAGTTTTTTTTATTTTAAAATTTCGATACTCACCCTCACACCAACAATCTCTCCCCTTCAGCATTTTATCATAATTTCTATTTACTTCCCTCATTTAACCCATTATTACATGTTTTTAAATATTTAGTTTTCTTTTTGTTATAACTATTAAATTACCTATACATCTCATAATATAATACAATCAATACAATGTACGAGTATTAGCTACAGCTGATTATTATTTTTAAGTTGTATGTACTTTCGTTTACATAACAAATAAACAAACCGTACGATCGAATTTGTTTTCAGGGCTGCACACGTTATTCATTTACAATACCCAAAAAGTGGCACTTGTCTAATTGAAAATAAAAGTCAATCAAATAGATTGTGAATTTGCGGTTTAAAAAAAACAGAATTTGTGGTTAAGAAAACCAAAAATATGGGGCGAATTAAAGGATTCGTAACACATTCACCGTTTTGGTGCTGGTACTTAGTTTAGAATTTATAAGTGTCACATGTCATTGAAAATGTCTTGAAGAATATCACAAATATAGCGGAAGCACATTAGAACATTAAATAAATATTGTGGCTCTGATAACAGATACATTTGTTTCTCATTCTTATTTTAACATGTGGATATTATTTTAAAGGCTTTAAACGTAGCAAAAATTGTATTATAAGCAAAGAAATCCTCATTTTTGGCACTGGTGCAAATCGCATATCATTGAAAAGGCCTTGAAGAATGTGAGAACTTTAGTAGAAATTTAATATTCAATACTACCGTCTTGCTGGTCGAAGCATGTGTATTTTGCTATTCCAATAAAATCATTTGAAGGTTTTGGTTAAGCAACAATTTTGTTATCAGTTGATTCGATGATTATTAATTTTCCTTTTGGAGAGCTTGTGATATTGCGATGATCTATCCTTGTTCCCTTTAATTATTTCTTTAATGTTTTAGGTCAAAATTATAAGTAGTACTCAAAATATTAAATACTAAAGTTTTATTTCTTTTTAAATTCTTGAATTTCTTATTAATTTGGTTTCCTCTTCTCAATTTAATTTTATTTATTATACGCGGTTTAGCAAGGCCGAACAATCCCTTAAAATCCCCACCCCATTACTCCTGAGCATTAGCCGTGCAAAATGTGACCGCTTACGGGCTCTAGTTCAGCACTCTTTATTTATTTATTATAATTTTTCTCGCAGCAATATGGTTCCCAAGACCAATATTGTTACACTGTTTTCAAATAAAAAAAGGGTAGACTTCTGTGAGTCATTCAACAGTAAAAAAGTGGTTTGCAAGATTTCGTGATTGCAATTTTATTCTTGAGGACAATCCACGTCCAGGCGCGTTAAAACCATTTGAAACAAAGAACTCATAATTTTACTGGATGAAAATCCGTGTCACACTCAAAAAGAGCTTGCAGAATAATTAGAAGCTACTCATCAAGCAATATCTTTTCGATTGCATGCAATGAGAAAAATACAGAAGGAAGGAAAATGGGTTCCTCATAAACTTACCGAAGAAAACAAAAACCGAAGAGTTGACATCTGCATTAACTTGCTTGCTCAGTACAAAATAAATTGTTTCACAAAATCATTACAAGTGATGAAAAGTGGATTTTGTACGATAATCCTAACCAGCCTTTAACATCAGTTGCAAAATTGAATATTAGTACCAAGAAAGTTACTGTGGGTCTGGTGTGATTGGAAAGCAGTCATTTAGAGCTTCTGAAACTTGGTCAAACTGTTACAGCTGAACGTTGCTAGGCCTAGTTGATCAAATTAAGTGATGCTCTGGAGGAAAAAAGACCATTTACGGGCCAAGGAAGGCGAAAGTTGCTGCATGACAACGCTCGTCCACATACAGCAGGCTGGGAAGTTTTACAGCATGCGGCTCTGATTGCCACTTATTCAGATCGATTTCATTCTATTTGAAAGACCAGCGGTTCACGCAAGTTAAACATGTGCAAAAATGACTCGATGACTATTTTGCTTCGAAACCACCAAGTTTCTATCGCGAAGGCATTCATCCTCTACCTGATGAATGGCAAAATACCATAGATAGTAATGGCGAATATTTCGATAATTAATCTTTGTAACAATTATATTTTCAATAAAGTTGAACTTGACCAAAAAAACTGACTATTGAATATATTGTAATTTCGTGAAAAATTTAATTAAAATTAAATTATTTAGTGGGTAATAAAGTTTATAAAATATAATTAATATATTTTGGAAAAATAAGTATGCAAGTATTCTAGTGTAAATTTAGTGAAAATTAAATAATTATATTCTTGTATTTTTATACACGAGTCATGTGAAACAACTCGCGATTGATTTGTTAATTTTTTTCAATTAAAAACCGCATCAAATTCGTTTGTGTAGGTTTATTTAATATCAAAGACGAGTGTTGTATCGATAGAATAAAAATCGGTGAAATTTTTAATAATTTTGGTGGAAATTTACCAAATGATAACGGCGCTTGTATATGACTCATTTTTTCAATTAAAAACCACATAAAATTCATTTGTGCATATTAATTTAACATCAAACATGAGTGTTGTATCAAATTTAATTAAAAACTCTTTCATATTTTATTTCATTATAGTCTCGAATGACAGTCGAGCAATGCAAAATTTTCGTGGATTTTGTCCAGAAAAATTTTCCGTGCTGTTTGGAGTACATGCCTTCGATGGTAACAGGACACGGGGGACTCTTTGGCAATCGAAAGAAGATCAATAGATGCGGGTAAAAAATTAATTAATAAATTTTATGTTAAACATAAAAAAAATTCGTTTTAGACTAGGCAAGATTTGAGAAAAGCCGTTAAGAAGAAGTATTCTCAATTGAGAAAGGCTCAAAATGCTACAGGAAGTGGTAAGGCTCCATGTAATTTCCAATTATCTGAGTTAGAGGATTCAGATTACCAGCTCATAGCAATGAGAAAGAATAAGGTACGTCGCATACAGCTTGCCAAACGAATTAATATACATACCCAGGGTGTACACTGTACATGTTGATTTGCACTAAACTGATTTGTTGACGTGATGTGGCAATAATTATTAGTATCAACACAATCGTTCCTAGAGTCGTGACAAAATGTTAATATATGAATATGTTCCATCGCACTCACACACTTCATATTTTTAATCCTAGTTGGTAGATTTTTATTACAATATTAACAATATTTATACTTCCGTTGTCCAAATTTCGTAAACACTGTAAATTGTATGTGACAGTTGATAGATAGAAATCTTCCATCGCGATAAATAAGTCTATTTAGTAAGTGTTATTAGTAGCTATTCCATTTTTTATATAGATTTCAAAGTTTTAATTTATAAACTTGTAAAAGATAGAATTCGCTTTAAGTAGTAATTAATGTAATTTTGATGTGCGCTACTTACTTTATTATATCACCACTGAGTTCAGCTTTGCGTATAAGTCGGTCGATTTACTAACGAATAATTTATGTTATTTGGTATCTAAACAAAACTTATTAGACAATTACCTAAGAGCTAAACAGCAACTTTATCAGAACGGCTAGACTATAAAATAACCATAAAATAAGACTATAAAATAAGGAGAAAATATTGAGAAAATTTAGTTTATAATATTATTTCCTTGTTTGTCGACGTTGTCTACATTGGATTGGTTACCACCACAATAAAAATTAATTCATCCGTTTGTGAATTTCGCCGCCAACCAGCTACGGTTGTCAAGTCCATAACAGAAAATGATATATGCATAATAGAAAAAAAAACGACGAATTGAAACGAATTGAAAGATTGAAATAAATTTACAGATTCTTCATATTTTTCAACAAGTAGACCTTGTTAGTTTTCTGAGATTTAAGCAGAAATATTGTTTTTTGAGTATACAATACCAGCGGAGTGTGATATTATTCGAAATCTTTCATGGTGAAAGAAATTCGGATGCTAGCCACAACATATTCACTCGTCCATTTTTTTGGAAATTTAAATTTAACGGAAAAAATACACATTGGGTAACTTTGACATATCTGTTATGAAGAAAATTAAAACTGTTGTTTGCTAATAAACTTGTAGTATAATGTTTTAATCAAGCACATATGGAGTTACGCACTTCAATCAAGGAGATTGGCAATCACATTAAATACAAATCTTGCAAAGAACACAGGGTAAAGCCATCACTTTTTCTGAAATAAGATAATAATCCACATAGGTTAATTGCAACACACTGTTCCATCCTGTATTTACTGGAACTCTATAGGAATAACCCTTTAAGAAAAAATTACGTTTACGTCACTAAATCTTATTCAACACATCATAACATTTCATTTTCACTTAAAATAGTATTGCAACATGAAATAAGGAGGTCATTCTATTTACAAGAACTGCATAATAATTTTTGAAAGTAGAAACTTAAAAACGAGGGCGTAGTGAGAAGTCTGATAAAATTGCAACAGAGGGCGCCACAATCGCAAGTCCCAGATGTCATGTGTCAATACCATCTGTCACTAGACGAAATTAAAATTTTCAGACCGATCTGTCATTTAGCTCAGTTTTGACCGCCGTTGAAAACAGACAACCCATTGGTTTTTTGCAAACATGGAAAAAAGTGAATTTCGTGTGTTAATTAAACTTTATTTTTTGCGTGGAAAACCTATTACGCAAACCAAAACAAAGCTTGATAAATATTATGGGAACTCTTCACCATCGATTAAAATGATTCACAAGTGGTTTACTGATTTTCATTGTGGTCGTACAAGCACAACTGATGCCGAACGTTCGGGACGTCCAAATGAAGTCACCACACCAAAAATAGTTGACAAAATCCATTATACGGTATTCCGAGACCGCAGAGTGAAAGTACGCGAGATGGCTGAGATAGTAGGCAGCTCAGATGACCGTGTGAGCAATATATTACACGACACACATTTGAATATGAAAAGGATATCCGCGCGTTGGGTGCCGCGTTTCAACCAAAAACGCACACGTGTGACAACTTTAGAGACAGGTTTGGCGATGTTCAACATGAACAACATGTGGATGAAACATGGATCCATCACTATACACCGGAGACCAAAGAACAGTCTAAACAGTGGATTTCTCCTGGCGAATCTGCGCCGAAGAAGGCTAAGGCGGTTTTATCGGCCAACAAGGTCATGGCCACAGTTTTTTGGGATGCACGCGGCATAATCCACATCGATTACTTTTAAAAAGAGAGAACAGTCAATGGCGAATATTACTGCAACTTATTGGATCGTTTCAACGACGAAAGAAAAACAACGCATTTGGCGAAGAAAAAGTTCTCTTCCATCAAAACAATGCACGGGTACACACGTGTGTTTCCACTTGAGGAAATGGCTCGGAGGAAAGAGATTCGGCTCTAATGAGGAGATCATCGATGCAACAAACGCCTAGTTTGAAGGGACCGACAAATTGGAAAAACGTTGGACTAAGTGTATTGAGCTAAAAGGCGACTACGTTGAAAAATAATTTGTTTTTTGACGGAAAATATTATTGCTTGTTTCATTTTTACCAGACTTCTCATCCCGCCCTCGAACTATATTTTCTATCTAACAAAATAGAAACTACAGTATACGTCATAGAAACTTTATATTGGACTAAATATCACTTAAACCTGGTTTTGCTATAGTATAGATAATTTTAACGTTTACAAGTAAAGCATAACACAGTGAAAACGCCAGAACACGATTTTCTTCTAACAGTTTTCGCAAACATTTTTTTATAAAAAACCGAAAGAAAATAAATGCTTTCAATTTCTCATCAGCGCAATGTGTTTGTACCAATATCAATTGCTTGTATCATGTCTAAAGAATTGATTCGAACATCTAAAAATATATTGCTGGGGGTAGAGATCAAAACCCCACAACACTTCTACCTGTTGATTCCCTGTTAATTTTAAACTTGGCAAAATTATGAAGACGATATAAATTAAATCATTCAGTTCTTCTTACACTGTTTGTATTATTTATTATTTGTGCTTAAGACTGTTATACGGCAAATAAAAACAGTTGGTAGGGAGTAAAACAAAATTAATAGTCATATCAATTTACCGTTTTTTTGTTACCGCAAAATACCAAAACCGCACAAACAATAAAAATGAATGTATCTCATTTTATTGTGTTAAATAAAAATAATGATGCCTCAATTTTAGTATATATAAATTTTCGTTATTTTTGTTGTTGTTTTAGTCCTCATTTCACAACCATATATGAATGGCTGTGTGTTACTTGGAAGTATTAAATTTAAAGACACGTCAAATAATCCTGTAAATTATTGCGGCTTGTGTGCCATGTTCGGAAAGTACCAATAAATGTTTATTTATTTTCTGTTGCTGTTGTATGAATCTTTATTTATCGTACACATCCTTAAAACCTGTATTGAATTCAACAAGGATTTTTATATAAGCTTTACGAATTATGAATTGCTTAGTTAATGTTTGTAGATAACATAAAATAGTTCTTATCGATACGGTATTAAAAATCTGTTAGTTAATCACAGTACATAATTATTTTTTGAATGGAAATGGCAGGTAATAAATTATCAACAGAAAATGACTTAAACAGCTTAATGCTTGAACTTTTATATTTTATATTTTAATTAAGGGAAGTGTTTGTTAAATAACAACTGTATTAAATTCATCGTCGCAATTAAGGATTAGTTTGTAAAATAAATTATATCTGAAGTTACACAACTAAGGGAATATATCCTTAAAATTTTAGTATATTAAAAAATAAGTATTTTGCAATACAGCAGGACTAACTCACCATGAAACAGTCGGTGATCAAATTATTAGCACCACCACTTAAATTGCATGAAAATCTCAGTATACATGTTTTATAAGAAACAAATACTAATAAGATGTGTTCAAATGTTTATTTTGTATACTTTTAATAGTGTATAGGAATTTGTAATTTATAACGGGAACATTTTAAATTGATTATTTTGTTATTGTCAATTTGTTTGTTTTTTTTCCACCACGTGTTGTTAGGTTAATTTAATAAAATTTTGAGGTTATTGTGTTGCCAATACTTTTCAATATACTCGCTATGTAAGTACTTTTCTTATTATATTTTTTTTGTTTGTTTTTGTTTTATTGCATGGTTTTTGATCTTAGGGATTTTTTGACGATGAGGAAAGCAAAAGACCTTTCATCACGAAAATTAAGCGACATAAGGACGCTCTTGGTAAACACTGATTTATCACTTCGTAAAATAGCGACCATTTCAGCTGTTTCCCATACATCGGTGGTCCGAATAAAACAAAAAATTTTAGAAAACCAAAATCTTACTACAAAGAGAATTGGGAAGTGTGGTCGAAAAAAGATTACCACTCCACGGGACCTTCAAATAATTAGAAATATCTTCGTGGAAAACGGAAAAGCTCCACGCAGGATTATTTAAAAAAAACCAAGAATCTGGTATCATCAAATCAGAAATGACAACACGACGACGCCTAAAAGGTTTAGGATTCATTTGTTGCCGGCGTGTAAAGGAACCATTGCTTACTACAGCGAAAAAAAGCAATTGCAGTGGGAGAAGGAACATAAAAACTGGACAACCAAAGACTGGGAAAAGGTAAAAGTATATAATAAGGTTAATTTAATGCTTAAAATGGCATTCCTTGGTTTGTTTTTGCGAACGAATCGTCAGTACAAATACTGAGAGATAAATCACAGCATATTAGGAGACGAATTGGGGAAAAATTTAATGAAGACTGTGAAACATCCCCTTAGTGTAATGGCCTGGTCTATAGTAAGCAGTTTCGGCACCGGTCGCCTGTACATCGTTGAGGGAACTATGCTGCAAGACCAGTATATTAAGGGTTTGGAAAAGAAGATGCTGCCACCGGTGTGAAGTATTTAACATTTATCAAAAGTGTAGCTACACAAATTAACAAATAATGAAAGTATAATTACACAATAAGATAAAAAGTGTAGCTATACACACACAAAATATGGCACAATTAATTTTTAATTTTTCTCAATAAAAACTGATTTTTACACGAAAATGAAAAACGATTATTCAATTAAAACTAAAAATAATTGGTTTTTATCCATTGAACATTATAGACCTATACACCCCATATATGGACATTTGCACGTGATACTAGAGATATCTACTCAAATCTAAATTTTCGATGCGCTAATACATAATTCTAGAGATGTCTAGGCAAATCTGGTTATACCGGTACTTTGGGGCTACTTTTTACAATTTTTATTGATATGCGGTATATCGGTGGCACCTTGAATTAAAATTTAATAAAAAAAAATTTTTTTACTCTCGATTGGTAAGCAGAAAGTTGAGCAAATAATATTAATGAAACATTACTTAATATACATACCTTATTTTCTGTTGGAAATTGCTTATTAATTTCATCAACCAATTGTTGATAATGTCATTTATAATAAGGTTTACAAGGAAATCTCGGTCATTGCTGTCGAAACATGGTGGGTTTTTACTGTTTTATATTTCAATAATCCATTTACCCGAATACGATTTCAAAGACGAGAGATGAAAATCCTGCAAGACAAAAATAAAGATACCTATTATAAATGACAAATAAATTTAGTTGAGATTAGAAAGACATACTTACAAAATTGAGTGAAAACGAAAATTCACTTCTCTTGCTGAGTATTGTGGGACTAGAGGTAGCTGTAGGGGTATTTTGGTACCTTTTCAAGAAAATTTTGGATTGATGACAACTGCACCGTTAAGTCCGAAAAACAATCGCATTTCTTAGTGAATCCCTGTGTCAATGAATAAATTTTGCGTTGAATTAAAATAGCCATAAGAAAATGAATTGATAAACACACGTTAGCTTCTTTACTTAGCTTATTTTATTTTTTATATTAACGAAATTTTGTATATCATAATTTTGTATATTTAATTCTGTACTTCACGATTCTCTGTCAAATAACATTGTATTACAGAAATTGGTTATACACAGAATTTAAACAAAAAGCAAAATTTTGATAAACAAAACTTTAGGTATAGTGAATAATGCCTTCACCCATGCAATACAAAATGATTAAACATTAATATTGTTAAAATGTAAGATATCTTTGTACATTTCATTACACAATTTCTTTTTTAAATCTTGCAATGTTTTATTATTTTTTAAAAATCACATTTTATAAAATTAAACACATCAGACTTTTTGATAAATACACGTGCATTACATATTACGAAAAATGGCGCTTTTTAACTAATTTATTCATTTCACTAATAGTGAATGAATTATATCATGTTTAATTTACACAAAACACTATAATACGTATGTATAAAAACTAAATACACTAAATTTTCTCAGCACACATTAGCTCTAAATTTAATATTAATTATTTTAATTTAATTTTAACAATTCCACTTTACGATTAGCACAACCTAACTCTTTTACTATCAACAGCTGATATACGATACCAAATGCCTAGAAAACCGAAACAGCATCAAATGCTCCACTTTTGTGATCCATAGTCATAAAATGTGCATAATATGATATGATATGATATGATAGAGGCGTACAGGCCAGCCATAACAGCGATCCTAGGTACGTTACCATAATCCTGAAATACCAACAATCAAATAACAAATTATATCTGAATACGAATAATATTTCAGCATCATGCGAGTCCAGGCCCTGCCTGCATCCTTTACAGATAAGGTTAATTAGGAAAGGATGTTAGTCACAGAAACAACTAGGGCGAACCGCAGGAAAGTCATTTTCTAACTACTTAAATATATTAGAATGTTAGTCTCAATTAAATTCACACTCTATATTATATTTTGTTAGTTTATTAATGTAAGTTAGTTGGGTTTGAGGTAAAGGATACTAATATTTATCATATGTATTCGGCATCAGTCCTACTAGACTGGTTAGGTTATTTAATTCACATCTATGGGTCATCTCATCATGTATTGCTTGTAACCTTATTTTGCCCTATCTTCCCATCCAACACCATCTAACCGAGGGACTTCACGTTCGTAATGACACGGCAGTATTATCATACATATGATGACCTAAATATTCCGTCAATAATGTCAACAAAAAAAAATTAAAAATATAATTTAAATTCGGTATTGTCATTCAGTTACCTATATTTAAATTCATCCAACTAAAAACAGGGTTGATTTATATCTAACATTCGCCCAACTTCGCTTAAACATAACCTGAATTCTGAACATTACATATCAAAAAGTCTTTGGATCATTAACATATTTGATTGTATTAAGTTTATGCTCAAAGCGTAAGTAATTAAATAGACCCCGTGATCAAGAATGTTGCAATCACAATCTTCCCTGAACTTCTGTTTTTTTTTGTTTTTTTGTTTTTTTTAATAATAAACATAAATTAAATTATATTTGCCGACAACTTTATTGTTATAAGTCAACAAAATTTCAATTTATAGAATTATACACAAAATAGGTAGATAGGAACACAAAACATTCTGAACGTATAGAAGTCATTTAATTAATTTAAATCCAAATCCCTTGTCTCTTTTATGTATAATAGCCCACCTAGCGGAAGAACTAAGTAAATATTCACAAATCGAAGTGACATCTACCACCATATTAATTAATTATAAAATCGTCCATTTGTAAAACAAACATTCGCAAATTGAAGTGACATCTATCACCAAATTAATTAATTATAAAATCCTCCATTTGTAAATTTAAATTCAATAGCGTCCTTCTATTTTAATTCTGTCGTCAACCTGAACGTACGTCTTAATATAAAGCTAGCAGTATTAAAGTGTATAAAGTTAAAACATAAAATATTCAATTCATATTAAATATTTAATATCATTTGTGTTATCCGATTATTCTTAAATTATCAGCTATTTGGGTAAGTTTTGTTAGAAGATATTTATAACTTCTTAATAAGCACTAATAAAATCGTAAGTTTAATTTCTGTAAAAATATTTTGTTCTTTACGGTATCATGAATACTTTTCAAAATTATTCAGTGATACAAGTGCCTCCCGATGGTAATTGCTTGTTCTCCTCATTAGTAACCCAAATAATATCCTGTCGTAAATGGCGTAGTGAATATAGGAACCATGCAAAAAACCTTAGAGAGATAACTGTTAATCATATTCGCCGTAATGTTACACGTTATGAAACCGTTTTACTCGAATCAGCCAAGGAAAAATGGCCTGAATTAGAATCTAGCGATCAATTAACCAATTTATTCCTTATTGACTTGCCCGTGAGAATACTTGGGGTGGTGAGGAAATATTACAAGCTACATCAGAAATTTATCAGGCCAAAATCGAAGTATATCAAGCAAATGCAACTCCAATGATCTTTGGTACTTCAATTGAAAAAATATTTTGAGTACTTTACATTAATAACAATCATTATAATGGATTATGTAGAAAATATTTGTTAAACTACCCCCCCCCCCCCCTCATCCACCTTCAATTAGTCATCTCATGCAAATACAAACCGATTCTAGTTCATTCCGGTTAAAACCAGTCAAATCTAACAATCAACTACCTCTCAAAATAACTAAACGTACTAATTTTTGTATAGGAGCATGGAATGTTCGGGGTTGTGCTAAGGTTTCAAAGCAATTAATAATCGATAAAGCATTAAATAAAGTTGGAATAGATATCGTAGCTATACAGGAAACAAATTCAGTTGCCCTTCAAATCAACACTCCACATTATAATTGGTATTTAAGTCATAGAAAAAGAGTGATACCCAATGTTCAAAACCGTGGAGTTAAATCGGAGTTGGAATATTAGTGAAACAAAATTGTGGATTAAAGGTGCGATATTTCAAAGGTATATCAGAAAGATTATGTTTTGCAATCATAGAAGTCAAAGGATTAAGTGAAGTATTGCTAATTTGTACCCATTTCCGATCAGATTTTAATTCAACAATTTCACATCTCTTAACTCGTAGAATAACTACAATTGTCTGAAAGTATAGTAACACACGAGCTGTTTGCATTTTAGGCGATTTTAATGCTCATATAGGATTGGATCAATTAAATTTATCACACAAAAAAAATATTAGGGCAAAATTTATATCATCAAGAAACTGATGAACGTGGCGATATACTAATTGAATTTGCACTGCAGAATAGTTTATCAATTTGTACCACTTTTGGTCGTAGGTCCTGCCTTACTACTTGGAAAGGTCCGAAATCATTATCCCAATTAAATCGTATATTGTTCAACCCCGGAAAATCATTATTTGAGATAAAGCATGTAAAAGGCACATTTTCGGAAAAATTTGAAACGAAGGTAAAAGGTAAATTAGTAAAGAAATTTATTTCGGATCATAAATTAGTATTTGGACGTGTAATCAAAGTACAGTCTGACTCACAGAAGTTAATTAGAATTGCATTACATCCACATGAAGACTACGAAAGTCAGAATTTTAGAAAATGGAGAGTTGACTTATTAAAAGATCCAGCTATCCTAAAACAGTATCAGTACAACGTAATAAAATTCCTTGTTTGAAATGGTTTAATATTAGATGGTACTCTCAATTTTCCAATGATAACAACAGTTGAAATAGTTTGGAGGGTTTTCTTCATCAAACCTAATTTTAACCAGACAATCCACTATGACTAAGGGACAGAAAACAGCAATAACTACTTTAAAAACTGCTTTGAGAAGGACACCCCGTAATCCTCATCTGATCAAAAATTGTCGATATAATGTTTATCAAAAATTTAAAAAATCCAAAGCAGAAGAATGTAGAGAATTTTTCCGAAACTTAAATGCTGTAAATCCTTTCAGTCGACTCCGCCAAACCCACCAATTTATTCGTTCATATAGACAAAATTTTAATAAGATGGCAAGTACCTATATTCCTTTGTCAGGATGGGAGCAATTATTATCAACCACCTCAGGTTCCGCTATTCCTCTAATAACTGAAAAAGACCATTGGCCATTAGGATTGCCTCCAACCCGGGAAGAAATTGAAACCATCCTATTTTCCATTAGAAGAGGAACTGCTCCTGCATTAGATCAAATTTCAATTGAGCTATTACAAGCTTTACCTGAAGAAGGAATGAAGGTCTTTCTGTATGTTTTACAACAGGTTTGGCTATTAAACACCCCACCAAATGAGTGGTTAGAAACGGTCCAATTTCCTTTATCAAAAAACCAACGACCCAATACCATCACAGATTATAGACGAATAACTCTTTCAGACACTGGGTATCGAGTATATGCAAAATTCCTATTATCTAGGTTCGAAGAAATTCACACTCAAATAGGATCATATCAGGCTGCATTTATCCACAATCGGTCGAAAGATGACCATATGTTTGTTATACGGCGTGTTATCGATGAGGAATGGAAAACAGGAAAAACAATTTATATTCTCTCACTGGATCTAAAACAGGCCATCGATAAGGTTGATCTTAACCAAGCAACTATTATTCTCTCTCATATTGGAATTCCCCATTATCTTGTTAATAGAATAATTCGAACCTGTATGCACGAATTAACATCAATCATATGGTATAAACAAAGAACAAGGGCATTTCAACGTGGTATGGGGTTTAAACAAGGATGTCCCTTTTCACCTACCTTATTCAATTTAATATTGGATTCCGTTCTACAAACCCTCGCAGAAGTTATTCCAGGTTCACGACTTTCACAAAATCAAGATATTAAATTACCATTAATATTAGCCTATGCCGATGATTTGTCACTCGTTAGTGATGACTTAAGCACATTGTCTACTATTTTAGAAGAGCTTGTTCCTCTACTTCACTCAGTAGGTTTAGAGGTAAATGAACGCAAATCTGAAATTCTCATAAGACCATTTAATGAAAATATTACAACCATAGCGATAGGTGGGTTAAACTTTCATGTTAGTTCTACTTTGCGATATTTAGGTACTTATATAACTGCCGGACTAAATCGTCCAGAGACAACGATGCCGACGAGCACATGGTGTTGTGAAAATGTTAACAAGATTTATTCGTGAACACAGATTACCTTTTCCTATTGTACAAGAACATACAGATGTATAAACAACTAGTAACTCCTATCATGACATATGGTTTACGAGTTGCTGTTTTGACTAAAGCATGTCGTTTACGATTAGCACGTTATGAAAAAAAATTGTTAATACAATTATTGCAGTATTGTACTAATCGCCCTCTAAGAATTTGTGTTAGAAGGGTTTTGAATCGAATATCTTATTGGGGCCACATTCTTAGAAGAACAAGAGGTTATTTATTACATGCAGCAAGGAAATTTACAAGGAATTACAGAAAAATTGGTAGACCTATTTTCACTTGGCATGATTCATTAAAACAGGATATACAGAAAATATCAATTCCTGAAACCCGTTTAAGAGTTGCCGCAAAAACAGGAAAGTCTGATTTAAAAAAGGAAATTGATTTAATTTATAACTCTGATAACCCTTCAACAAATGAATCCGATGACTACGTATACAGTTCGAATTCCAATTAAATATTTATTATTTTATATATGTCCCCCACCAAACCCAAACTAATCAAACCCTCTCCTTTTCCTTTCCTGGGAGTGGAAAAGATGAATTATGTGTCACCCTCGTATCATCTAGTCGGAGATCACCACCCTTCTCGAGGCAACTCCTGTTTAAACTAATGGTGACACGATGGTAAAGAATCCAAACCACTATGACGAATAAATACAACGGATACCAAAAGATTACCAAAACTACCTCAGAACATAAAAACACCTCTATCATAAGAGGGAATCTCAACCCGGCCGATTCCAAATCTAAATACACGATAATCTATTTCTCACCAAATAACCATATCAATAAAACATTACACAATACGATAACCGTTACATCAAAAAACACCAACCTCCAAAAATAAATTTAAAACATATGTACGTAAAATTTAAAGGAGGTATTATGTCATAAAGATTAAACCGAGCGAAATTCATACAACTAACCCCATATTTGTCATGTAGCCCTGTAACTCAAGTAACTCTTATATAATAAAAGTAACAAAATAAAATAAAACAACAAAATAAAATAAAAATTTCTAATAAGAGTAAAATGAAAATATACAACCTGATTTCCTTGATTTATATTCATCTATATTTATCCATTCCATTTATGTATAATGGTTAATTATACGGTGCAATACATTATATGGTAATTTGTTGATTCCCCGAGCCACTCCATTGCACAAACTTGAACACAAAAACCAAAATAACAAACAAAATCATCACATCCGGAAACATACACACATATACACTATTACACATAAGTACACACACCTGACATTAAAAGAAACCACAAACACCCATGTATAACCAAACATTATAAACATCAAATACAAAACCAATTACAAAAATTCTTCCACACAAAAAATTTATAAGTACACAGCTGATTTGTTTTGACAAACAATTTTTCAAAATGTGCGTAAATTTTACCGAATGATTGAAATAAAAGGAACGAATATATAACTAAGCATGCGCACATTTAAAAACAAATGACCATTTTTAAATATACGCATGCGCCACCATTAAAATTAATTAGCATCTTTAAATATGCGCATGCGTTAATTATTCGTGTATAAAAAGCATGTAATATGAGCTATACACATGGTTGAAACTAACTATTTTTTAAATATTATGATTGATTGCACTGATATTTATTCATGATTCATGATTATTCATAACTTCTGAATTACATCCACAAAAAACGAAAAATGTCCGTTTCATTATTTATGAAATTGATAGGCATGGTCCATGTAAAAAAATTTTCTCTCTGTGTATTAGCCAATTTGTCTGAAAAATGTTCCGAATTTCGTAGCAAATTTTATGAAGCATATTTTTGTTTATAATGATTTTTTCAAATATTTGGAAGGAAGCTTATCTTAGGAGGCGCTACTTAAAGTTCCAGGATTCTCCCCACAAATCACTATGATCATTGAATTAACCATGAAAAAAACAGGTATGTGTGAAAAAGCTGTTTCTGTAAAACACGAATTTGGCAAAAATCATAAATTTCACTTAAATTGTTTAAAAGTGATGTAACCCGATATGGTTGCAAATTTGGACCGATTTTGGCCAAATATCACTGGTATCTCCCAATTTATGAAAAAGCATATCATTCAGAATAGTCAATCCGTCTGGGCTGTAGAGAGGACACAGACATTTAGTCTGCACGACACCATACAGGTAGAAATATTCAAACTTCGGCGATATAATTCTACAGTATGTCCCAGCTCAAATATTCTGTACAGATAGTCTAGATTTACGACAATATTAGGATTAACATTTTCTAATTCTTTCATGTACTTGCCGATACACCTCTGATATCGTTATATACCGTTCAAAGACGTGCACAACTAATAGATAACGTAATAAGAAGTAACGGATTATTTCAATTACACCTAAATTGTTTAATTTTCTTAAATTCCTTATCAAAGTGATTTATGTTTATAAATTTTTTGTTTTCATTAAATGTTCTTTGTTCCGTTTCAAAAAAAAGTGTAATCTACCTTAAAATCCCTCGCCTGTGAATCCTTGAATTTTTTTATATACAAAATAGGATAGATATGTCAGATGAAATTCTTTTCATTCTATCATTAAACTAATTTAAACTTTTCTATTTTAATTATAAAAATTTATCTTTTTAATAGTTAATCCTCCTTCCCTAGTTTTGTGTGTGTGTGTGTGTGTGTTAAAAAGTTTCCCGAATGGAAAACTTTTTCTTTTGTCCGGTACAAATTGGCAATGTTAAAAAATTGTAATTTTACATGTGACTAATTATTAATTATTCTCGTAAGTTTTATAAAGGTCATTATAAGCTTTAAATTTAAAGTGGAAGTGGTAGTTGGGAGGTGTAGGAAAATATTGATTTTGTTATAACAGTCATAAATGGATTAGATGGGTAATGTAATATACTTTATATTTCTCTACTTCGAATACCTGTACCCCTTTCCACAAATTATTAAAAATATTATAGTCGTAATAACAAAAAATTTAATTCAATTTAAATTGATTTTGTGGTTATACAAAAATCTCTACCATTGTAATAATTGGAAAAATTCCAATCTCAAGTACACACACCTTTCCATAAAATGTGAATTTTCCATTCTATTATTATTTGTCAACAATTTTTATTTTTCATTATTATTTTTGCTAAAATAAATTTAATTTTTTTTGCGAGAAAGAACAATAATAACAGTAACAATACTAGTAATAATAATCATGGTCGTACATATAAATGAATGAGAAAAAAAAATTAAAACCGTTTTAAAACAGAAAAAGCTCAGGAAACTTTTGGGAGCAATAAACTAGCAACCAACACTATAACCATACTGTAATTTTATTTTATCTTATAACAGGGAAGCAACAACAAGCGCTGTGTAAACCTTAAAAACCAACTGAATATCATAAAAATAGATTTTTATGCTTGTTTTGTGTTTTCCATCTCGCTGAAAAATGAAATACGAAAACAGGAAAATGCTTATTTTGGTTTCGGTGTGGTGTATTTTCATGACAATTTTATTCCTCTTATTTGAATATTGAGGACTATTAGAACAATTTCTTTATTCTTGTTGTTTTCAAGTATGTATTAAGCTTAACTTAAATCGTTGGAAATGGGCGGCTATTTCAATGGGAGAAGTTTACCACAAACTGCAATAAATAATAATATGATTTTATCTAAATTATTGTCAAGACAAGAGAAACCATTGTTAACATTAAACTAACAACGATAATAAAATTATTCAATAATTGAAGAAATAGTAAAGCAAGTGTTATTTAATTTAAGGTATCAATTTTATTACCTGACGTGGAGAGTTCCACGTATTGGGGCTAATTGAACTACTAAAATATGAACGGAATTTTCGTTGTCTATTTTCAGGCCGAACCTATTTTATAAAATATTCTCTACGATTTTCCTGGAAAGGTATCATATGCCTAGCTACAATCAATAATTAAATATGGTTAATATAGACGCAATGAATATGTGAATCAAAAATGTAATAAAACTATAACAAAATTTTCCGTTAAAAGTCGGTTATTCTTAAACTAATTCAAATTTTTGCAACAGTGCAAAAAGAGGCGTACATCTGGATCATTCCATCGTCCAAAAATAGTTGGTTGAGATATGCCCAACCGGGTCAACAACACATGCTGAGTATACAACATCCAAAATAGTCAGTCTGAAATATTTCCAGAAATTAAGCAGAAGTAAAATAAATTACAGCCATATAGTTCACATTGTGATTGTTATTTAAGGCCCTCCCTCGCCTTCATATTGATAATTTAGATAATCAACAGAAAGTATGGAGGAGCTACTACGCATGCAGCAAGAAACTACTTTCCAAAGGAATTACAACAAAGACGTTGAAGTGCGAAAAACAAGAACCTTTTTGGAAACACGTATACGCAATTTAAGGTCGCTGTACCAGGAGTATCTTATCATTATCTGAGTACGAGAAGACAAATAGTTGAGATATACGACCTCCTCATAGGTGAGATTCGCCAACGGCCAAATACAGGATCGACCAACAATTCGACGTTATCAATGCCCGATTGGTCACACCGATTGGTCACAACCACTGACACTCACCAGTCAGGGATTTGGAATTTTATCAAACAATGAAACAACCCCAGAGCCAGTAAAATGTGGTGATCAACAGCCTTTATCAATACCTCGCAAGGATTTGGATACAATGGACGATGGAGAAGGCAGTAATAAGCTATTTAAAAGCAGGACGTATTAATACGTCAATTATATCCAAAAGTTGTCGCAATCGAGTATGCGTTAGGTACCGCAGATTGCTCAAATGAATATTTGCAACTAAAATCTGTCCAAGCTGCAAAAAATATGGATGAAATCAACTAATTGCACACTGAAATTATGGTAGAAATAAACGAAGTTGAACAAAGAACCAAATATTTTCATAAGAACTTCCACATGAGCATGTACGAGAAGGTGGAAGCAATAATTATTAAATTGCAAGAATGCCAGAGAGAAACACCACGCACTATGGGATTTCTAAAAATCAAGGGCCGACATTAGACTTACCAAACTTCCTATGGGAGTATGAGAATTGGAACTCTTACGGAAAAGTGCAACCCATCTGATCAGCCACCTTTCAAAAAACGACGAAAATTACAAAATGGCATGGAGACAAGATCTATCAGTAACAACAATAGTCTATCACTACCAACAATATTATTTGAAACTGTCGAGGCGTGGTGAAATCTGCACGACATCGCGAAATAAATGTTACATAACATAGAGCGGCTGCATATGACCTCCCCATTCGAGTCATTTTTAACGTTCATTCTAATAAAAAAAATGGATTTAGAAACAGCTGGGCTTTATGAAACAACCTTATCTAATCCAAGAGAAATACCAAAAATATTTGAGTATTTCGACTTCATGGAGAGAAGGTTTCAGTCGTTAGAAGCAATGGGGAGCACAAAATCAACCACAATGTGAACACCTATCGTGGCACCAACCAATCACCAATAAGACGTATACATGCCGCCATGGTCAGTACTAATGTTTGAATTCAGGCTTGTAGAGAAAGTCATGGCTTGGAATAATGCGAGCAATTCCGGAAAATGTCAACATTAGATAGAAGGTTAGTGAACGTCTGCGACGTTTTCGTGCGTTGTCTGACATCATCAACAAACAACAACAACTCAAACCCTTCTAGACAACCAACAAGTCAACCATCTGTATTGCTGCCCACCGCGATTATTAAAGCAACTATCGGCACTGGAAAACTCATTAATTTAAGGGCCTTGATAGATTCAGAGTGCCAAGTCATTTTAATATCATCAAAGGCTGCCAACTATTGAATGTTTAAAAAAGGGAAACTTCCGTAAATATTGCGGGTGTAGGAGGAAACAAAGCTGGCCTTGGCTATTAACATCAAACCAACACCAAGATTTTCTGTACATATCGATGTTTCCTTTGATATTTGACAAGCTCTAACAACAACTGACCGAAACCAACATTAACATAAGTAAATGAAACCATCTAGAGAATATACAATTAGTCGACTAAAGTCGAAAGTATACAACCAATTGACTTGGTAATTGGAGCGGATTATTATCCTTTAATAATCAACAATATCATAAAGAGCGAATATATTGAACCCAGGGTTTAACATAAGGAATTCGGCTAAATTATAATCGGCAACCTTAGAAATAACGAACATCAAACAGCAACAGCCATGGTGGCAACAAAGGTAATTCAAGAACAATTACAATTATTCATTGAGAATGTCAACATTTCAGAGGAAACAAATCTCACAGAGAAGGAAATAAAAATTAAAGTCATCGGATCGTTACGTCGATAATCTGTTAACTGGAAATGACAATCTAGAGGAAGCATTTTTAGGCTGTCGTGGAGAAAGGCGGTTTGAACCTTAGGAAATGGGCTTCTAATTCTGTGGATTAAGATAAATTTTGTAACATATCCCGAGCGAGTTACATCATACGGACTAGGCACAAATCAGATTAAATGATAGCGTAAAAACATTAGGATACCCCAGCAGATACATTTGAATTTGTTGTCTCAAGATTGTAACTATCACACGGTCAACCAACTGACTGACCAAGGGACTGAGTCCCTTTTAGGATGACTGTTATCAATAACCATCTTAGCCAAACTTATGATGCAGGATGTGATGATTGGCTACAAGCTAAACTTAACGCTTAATGGATGTGGTATAAGAAGGCAATGTCTACAATGAAGCGGCTAATAATTTATCGGTGGATTGGCACAACAAAAGAGTCACCAATATAGCTCCATTGATTTTCCGATGCATCCGAGTCAGTCATAGTGGCGATGAAATGGACATTAGTTGTTTATTTCAAATTAGCCTACACAGAGTTACAGTCGGTTTGTAAGGGGTAGCCCAGTTTAAAATTCAATGTCATTATACAGCAACCTGCATGTATTGGCCTATTACCTTACAGCCATTAAGCCCTTCCTTCCGGATATTTCCCCTCGGATATTATAAGGGAAACTACCCCCTTCCGCAATTACCCCACGGTCATTACCCTTCGCTGATACTACCGATCATTTTCCCTCCGCCATTTCCCCATATGTTAGCAATCTGCGGGAATGACGGAGGAAATTAAGCGGGGAGTAATGGCGGGGGAGGGTTAACATAGGGGAGATGTCCGGCGGTTTATATCCGGGAGTAATGGCCGGGTAGTAATGAGCCGGAGGTGCTATTGGCCGAGGTAATATCAGAAGAAACGGGCAAGACAAGTATTTAATAGTAGACACCAAGCTATTATTCAAAAGCACCAAGGATCGCGAACGAGGTTTGGGAGACTTACTGGGCCTTATGTTAGGGGTTGTTCAGAGATCTATCCAACCGGAGATGCTTAAAAATATCAGCATCGCTTTGAAAAAATTAACAAGCATGAGAATCATCTTGGATATCATCAGCATAACACAACATCGAAAAACAACTTGATCAGACAGTGTAGAAAAGACAGTACGTTCAGCGCTAGTAAGCATTTTTGAATTGACTCTAGTATTAATGGGCCTCCAAGACACACAACAAGGTGTTCTTAACGTGTTCTATCATACCCATCAAGAAATCTTACATCCATCAATACTCACACTAGTCAGCTAGAAGAAGAGTTACAATTAATTCACAACACGTGCCTTTAACCATTACTTTACTTGGACACAATATTCACGAGCTCTATCATGTGTATCAAAGCATGATTATTCTCAGCCGAGCAGCGCAGAAAAACATAACAAATGAAATTATCTTGCTGCTTTCGCTGTGGATATATTGTAACATTTGGTAGTTTTTTTTTTTTTTTGCTGATAAATTTCAAAGAATAAAATTCTAGAAAATCTAGGTAACTTATATCTCGAAGCACGACATCCAAATGTTATAGAAAATTTTGTTGATATCATCCTTGACTCCTGAGCGGTCGTTGCCGGCTAAGCATCAGTAGAGAATCGGGGTGGGTTTTCAGGAGTATGATGATATCACGAGTGACCGCAGAAAGATCATGCTGACTACCTACCTCTAAGTTAGTGAGACAAGGAAACCTGGCTCCAGTTCATCCTCAACGTTATAATAAATCACCACATATTTCTAATAAAAACACTCAGAATTAAGATGTATATATACATATTACCATAGTCCATTTATTATAAGAAGAAATAGTAAGAAATTTAAATTCGTTTGTAAATAAAAAATGAAATAAATTGAACAAAACGGAATAATAGAACAAATGAAAAAAAAAATATTGTTTGCAAAAAGAAAAATAATTGAACTAAGTAAATATTAGCTATGCCTAATCACCTGACCCTTAAAACTAACGTAATATGTAAATAAATTATATAAACAAAAAAAATTGTTAAAGAAACAGAAAAATAATAAAAAAAAATTTGTTTTTGTTACCCTCAGCTGGTTTATGATGTACGGTTTGTTGTGGTATGTTGAGTGATGATGCTCCAAAATCCAAGTTTAACGGTAGAACGGTATGTACTAATCATATATCGTGTTATACCCGCGCAGAAAACATGAGGTTCTTCATTATGTGAACCAAGGCGCTTTTATATAAACGGGGTATTATACTATTATTATGCGCGCGCTAAACGTTTATACGTTTCCGTTTATATTTATATACGAGAGTTTTTTTTCTTGGTAGTTCATTCGCTAGCTTTTAATATATAACCAAGTAGTATGCTTGCTTTTAATTTGACTGCGCACTACTCGTCGTATATCAAGGTACCCAGTATTGTACCCCTTAGTTAATACCAGTTATCACCACTATTTATAATAATAAAGTCCGTCTTATAGCAACGTGGTTGCGTTTTATGTTATAACGGACGATTTTTTTTTTCACATATGATCACTATTAGTACTTATCGATTTAACGTTCTTCGATATCACTCACAAGGTAACTATTGGTTCGCGCACTAATTAACTTTATGTCCAATGATATATTATACTTGTCATAAATGTTCAAATTTTAGGGATTACACACTGTATATTATGTAGATTTATATATATTATATCTTTTGTTTATCGTTGTTACACTTTCATTATTATATAAAAAAAATTACAATTACAATTTCTGTTGCAAACAGATTTACACAAAGCGATTAATAATTTCTTTTCTCGAAACTCGCTCAACTCAATTTTTTGTATTTTTAATCCCCGATTTGTTTTTTATTGTAACTCACAACTGACTGACCGCCCTTCTATCTCTTCCTCCCTTCTTATCACATTTTTTTTTGGACTCCTCAAAAAAAATCAACAGTACAATCATAAATGCATTTATTATTATTGAAAAAAAATATTATTTTTGTTTCTAGCGTACAGTCTGACATCTACAATTTCGAGAGAGAATCATTAGCCCAGATAAAGATAACAAAGCAATCTGTAATTTGCATTTCCGAACTTAGGAAATAGCCATCTATAGTTATGCTTTCGAACCACCAGAGAAAATAAAATACCAACATTTTTGCTCATCATTTTTTTTTGTTTTGAAATCAATCGGTCAGTGTTCACAATGCACCATATGCTTCTAATTGTGACGGAGCGTCGAGTGCGACGTTACAAATCGTGGGGCTGCCTCACACCCTGAAATTGTCTCATGCCGGGCTCAAAAATTATTCGGTTAATTCCAACAACTCACCATAAATTAGCCGGGTTAAACTCGTATGTCCTTAGCATGGTAAGTTCCAAGCGATTTCCCCGTTAAGTCTCTAATAGAATATGCAACATTGCCCACTTTACAGTCAATGATGGCGGGTATAAATTTGGCAGACAATTTGGCAGAAAATTTATTTAGTGCGTCACTCTGTGCGAAAGATCGTACAAACACAGATTGTCCAGGAATGAAACTCCTATTTCGGCTGCGAAGATTATAATGGCGAGATGTTCTTTCGTGGGCAACCTTCAAATAGTGGATAATTTTGTCGCGAACCAAATTCAATCGGTCTGGTTTAGTCAACATCACGATTTCGTTCGCGTCGTTATTTGATAACAGTCGTCGCAAGGCATAATCGGACCCATGCAGTGACATGTGTTGGCCAAACACAAGGTAGTGTGGAGAGAAATGCGTTGAATCATGCCGGACGTTCCGTAAGGATGCGGCCACTTCTTGGAGATGAAGATCCCATTCATTGTGCTCACGATCGCCCATGTACGATCGAACGGCGGCAAGCAACGTCCTATTAACTCTCTCCGACGCGTTACTCTGAGGAGAATAAATTGGTGTTCGTACATGTGAAACTTGATATTTTTCAAGCAAGTCTTTAAAAAGCTTTGAGGTAAACTGTTTACCATTATCGGAAGTAATCGCCTCCGGGACTGAAAAAAGCAAAAATATTTCATTCTCCAGGAAAGAACATAATGAACTGGCTGATGCTTCGCGCAACGGTTTGACAAGCACAAATTTAGAATAATGATCGAGTGCTATCACGATATAAGAATTGCCGCGCTTAGAACGTGGGTATGGTCCCAAAAAATCAACATAAAGCTTTTGAAAGGGGCGAGTTGATACCGTTTGCGCTCCCATAGCTGGCCGTGTTGAAAAATTCACACCTTTATTCATTTTACACTTGGTGCAATTTGAGATAAAATGTTGAACTGCGTTTGCCATACGAGCCCAGAAAAACTGTCTTTGGAGTCGTTCAAGAGTTTTCGCTACTCCCATATGCGCCGAAGTTGGTGAAACATGAGCCTGTGTAATTAGACTGCTGGTCATTGAGATCGGAACAACCAATTTCCAGGTGGGTAGGTCGGTATCTACATACCGAGATCCGTAAGCCGGTGCGATTAACAGTTTGTTACCCTCGATACGAAAGTTGTGTTCACAATCCGCCATTTGCCGTATGTGATCAATTTGTTTGACATACTCTTCGTCTAAGAACGAAGGTGAGCCTAAGTCAATCTGTAATACAGGTAACTGATGTGACTTATCTAAACTAGATATTGAAAGACCACCTGAATTGGCATTACTGGTCGCGTTATGCTTTACGGAGTGGTCGGGAGAAACTAGAGAGATTTGACCGTTTGAACAGCTAGAGTTTAGGCCAGCGGGTGTGACCTCATCACAAAAAGCCCTGGACAAGGCGTCAGGCACAATATTGACAGAGCCCTTCCTGTAACCGATCTGGAAATCGTATGATTGGAGTTTAAGGCTCCACCGTGCTAGCCGCCCAGACAGATCCTTTTGTGACATTAGCCATTTGAGACTGGCATGGTCTGTGTATATCACAAAAGGATACCCTTCTATATATGGCCGGAACTTTTGCACACTGAGTACCGCGGCGTAGCATTCCAATTCAGTCACCGAGTAGTTCTTTTGAGCCGCATTGAGTTTATGTGATATAAATTCGATGGGATGTTCACCACCCTCGGTGTCGGTCTGGAAAAGAACGCTGCCTACGCCAACGGTACTGGCATCGCACTGTATATAGAAGGGCTTACTGTAGTCAGGGTTTGCTAGCACGGGGGCAGATACCAGAGCCTGTTTTAGAGCGCTAAATGATTGTTCAGCAGCGATAGACCACTTAGTTCTGGACTTACCAGTGAGATCAGTTAGCGGAGCAGCCAATGAGGCGAAGTTTTTAATAAATCGGCGGTACCAACCGCACATACCGAGAAATCTTCTTATCTGTTTAGTCGACTTTGGAGTTGGAAACTCCAAAATAGCTCGACATTTCTCTGGGTTGGTGCGGAGGCAACCGTCACCCACAATGTACCCAAGATAATTAACCTCTCGCAACGCGAATTGGCTTTTACTAACGTTGATGGTAAGTCCGGCTTTGGTCAACAATCGGGCGACTTCTTCTAATAACGTAAAATGTTCTTCTAGCGTAGCGGAAGTGACTAATAAGTCATCCAGATAGACGAAGACCCTATCGTGAAGCTGGTAAGGGATTACTCGATGCATAAGGCGACAAAGTGTTTGAGGAGCGTTACAAAGCCCGAATGGCATAACTTTGAAGTGATACAAGGGCCGTCCAGGTACGGTAAACGCTGTCTTATCGCGGGCTTGTGGGTCGAGCTGGATTTGCCAAAAGGCATCTTTTAAATCAATAGCTGATATATACCGTGTTTGATCCAGCCGACCCAACAAGCCGTTGATAAGAGGCAGCGGATACGCATCTTTGACGGTCACCTTGTTCACTTCGCGGGAATCTAAACAGAGTCTCACTTTGCCGTTCGCCTTATGTACGAGGGTAACTGGTGAGCACCAAGAGCTTTGGCTTACCTCAATGACGTCTAGGGCCAACATCCGGTCTAACTCCTCATACAGCAACTTCTGTCGGGCGGGAGATATAGCGTAGAAGCGTTGTTTCACTGGTTTGGCGTTACCAACATCAATACCATGCATCAAAAGAGTGGTCCTACCCAGCCCTAATTTCGTACTGGATGGAAACTCGCCAATTATATGATCTAGTCTCACTCGGTCCGTAGGTGAGAGGGTGTGGAACTTCGGAGGGTTAGTCTTGTCGGGTAGTTCCTGGTTTAGACTAAGGGATGAAATTTTTGGACTGATCCCGAACCGATTCCAAAAATCAATCCCCAGGTAAAGCGGTTGTTCGAGTGATGGCACGATGTACAGTTGGAGAGTGTGGGACTTGTTATTAAATGTAATTAATGCATGGATATATCCGAAAACTCGCTGCGATTGACCACTAGCTGTATGAATCTGTGTTGGAAAATGGTGAAATTTGATTAATGGATCTGATAGAATTTTTTCGGAACCACGACCCAATACAGATACACTGGCTCCACTATCGAGAAGACCCGTATACGGTACACCGTTTATGGTTACCGAAGCGTACGGTCGTTTATCCAAATTGTCTGAGGTTAATATAGACGAAACTATACCGGCTTTTATAACTTTACGGTTTTCCCAGTATCTTCGGGACCTATCTTTCCTCCTAACACTATAGGAACGACGTGAATACATTGTATTCTCGGTCGAATAATTTTTATCTAATGACCTAGTCAATGGCGGCGAGTTGGATAAATAGGCGGTAGTATTTGAATCCAGTGTCATCTCGGATTTTATTTGGTTTTGTGACCCAGACATTTTTGATTGCGCGTTGGATAAATAGGCACAAGTATTTAAATCCATTGATGCTTCGAAATTAACAAGACCGGGGGGAGCCACGGACCTAGTCGAAAAAGAAGGATTGGGTGAATCAAACGTAAAGACATTTCGATCCGATGACATAATAAGCGGTTTGGCGGTGGTGGGTAACGAGCTTACCGCCGAGGATGCATTGCGTGTATTTACGACTTCGTATTGTTTCTCCGGTGGAACTCCGGATCGGTATTGCTGCCGGAATCTTCTTGGGCTGGTCTGGTCACTGTAAAATTCGGAGGCCCCTGGATCCCAGATCTCCATTGACCCCTTAACGAGTTTCCCGAGCACCTCGGACATTTAGGTGTAATGGTGTCTCTGAGCCCACAACGATAACAAAACACGCCCGTTGGCGGTACTGGACAATCTACGAATGTGTGACCAATGTCCGAGCAGTTGTAGCAGACGGGATTATTTGCTACAATATCCGAATTCCGGCGAATATTGTTTTGTGGCACATTTATAAATCGGGTTGTTTGCTTGGGTGGAATATTGAGTGACGGTTTCAAAGAACATACTGCGTCACCCGGTTCATCCCTGGGCCGCTCGGATTGATGTTGGTCGTATTGGGAAGCGACATGGAGGTTGTCGTGGTGTAGCTCGTTTATACTACGTCGATTCGCAAGTACGTTATCGGATGAAATGCGAAAACGTTTGTACGTATCTTCCCAAGCAGTGCAGGTTTTAACCAAGGCGTTGATTGATTCAAAACGTTGATCCGTTAGGTGGTATTGTAAGACGGGGGTCATGTTTGACATCAACAGCTGCACCAATTCCTCATCACGGTAGGGAGTCTGGCATTGCAGCGTAAGAGCCCAAACGTGGTGGTAAAAATCTATGAAATTTTCGCCCTGTTTCTGTTTTCGGGCTTCAATACTTCGACGAATTTCATAATCTGTGCGCCTATCCTTAAATCTCTTAAACAAATCTTGTTTTAAATCTTTCCATGTTGCCAATGGGTTATGACGACGGTACGTCCAGTACCACTGCAACGCAATATCCTTAAGCACGGTACTCACTTCAACCAAAAGCACATCTTCCGTTAAGCCCATCGATGCGGCCATGGTTTGTAATTGGAACAAGAACATGTCCACCGTTATCCCGGAGGTGCTCCCAGAATAGCAAATACCGCTACGAGATAATTGACGTCGACCAGAGAAATTATTGTTACAAGCTCCCATAACTACGTTGTGCCCCTCGGCCTCCGGAGAATTAAAAGTGCTATGATGCTGCGTACCGAAATGGCTTGCACCTGTAGATGAAAGTGGGCCGTGCGTAGTAGTCACAATAGTGGCAGGAGGTATTATATCGTTAGTCGCCATAAAATTAGAACCAGAGCCCTGGAATTGAGCCTGAGGGACTTGATTTTGAATATTGGGCGGGGGAGTAGGAACCTCTATATTTCCTAATGGTTTCTGACCAAAATGTGGGTTTCCGGTTGGAAGCGCCTTCATTGACTGATTTTGGTTTAGCAGTTTAACTTGATCAGATAACTCTTTGATTTGAGCCATCATCACGAGAAATAGAGGGTTTTGTTCTAGTTTGAAGGCTTCGTTAGCAACTGATGCTGTATTTTCTGAATCATATACTTTTCCTTCATGGCCTAATCGACTGAGGTTAGATTCCGCTGGGGGCGCCTCGTAGTTCAATGGTTTTGGGTTCGAAATTTGATTATCTGAAATCGTTGATTGGGTCGCTACCGGTTGGGTCCTTTCGATCACTTCGCCTTCGGCTACTTTGACTGAATTATCTAAGTCGCCTGAATTCTGTAAATATTCCGTGAGTGATTCAAGTAGACGACAACATGATTTTAATAACTTCAAAGCAGAGTCTTGATATGTCGGTGAGGTGGACACGCGCTCTAGTCGACCTCGTACGTGTGACATACGAGACCATATTTGTTCGGCTCGAGACGTTTGTTCAGCTGTCGAAATGGATTTTAATTGCACAATTTCGTCTTGGAGTCGAATCAGCTTACCGCGACAAATTTCGATTTCCGCATTTGGATTTTTTGCCGCCCGACTATGCATTCGTTGAGGGGCATCTGATGTTCCATCCTCCTCGGTATCTACAAGTTGCTGTAGTACCATTAGGACATTGTCAGATCCCGATAAAATTGCACGTAACTCGCATTCGACTTCAATTTCATCAGGTTTCAAGGCCGCCACTCTCATCTTAATTTTATAATTTTTCAAAGCGCAACAAAAGAGCACAGTGCAAGGCCGGAAATTTAGGTAGAGTAAATTGGTTTATAGATACGAAAACTTCAATTATCGGACTAATTATAATAATAAAAATAGTAATATAATGAATGCATGAATAACGTATTATAATTTATAATAATATTTAGGAACGTGAAATATAAATGGAAATTTGCAAATTAGGTATTAGCTATACCACCCAACTTGAATTTAAATTAACAATTGATACTTCGCATATAGAACACTCACAATCGGATGATTTCAATGAATATGAGTAATTAAGTTAGTATTCCCAGTACGAAAGTTAAATTAAAACTAGAAAAGTCGTTGATATCGAAATTGGAAATTTCAGTGCTTTTAGTAAATATAATTAATTATAATTTGAAAATAAACGAACTTACAATTATCGTATTTGCTTTCGGAAATGAACAAGATGTCGGACTGTGTTGTTAGAACCCGGTAGTCCGATTCTAAATTATATGATTGTAACTGGATTTTTCGATTGAAAACTTTTAATATTAACAAAAAAAATATTACTTAAGTTTAAGATTATTGAGGAGCTATATGTCAACAATGTAATGATTACTGAGGATGAACTGGAGAAAGGTTAAATATATTAATAATGTCGTAACACTAAATATTTGGAGGTAGTCAGCATTCTTAGAGAAAAAAAAATTAAAATTTAAAGATAGAGGAAAAATTTTTTTTTTTTTTTTTTTTTTTTATTTTTAGCCGCAAAATTCAACCGTTACAAGTTACTGATTCAAACAACGTATCGGAGACATAGCTTGCGAGGTTGAATTTTTCGACAAAAGGTCGCATCAGCTGGATCATAACATCAAACCTGAAACTTAGGGAGTTCATGCAATTCAGCTCATATAACCACTTTCCAGACTAGATCAAACACACCACGAACATGTAAAATCTTTAGGAGATTATTTCGGGGTGGCTAGATCTGGTAAAAAAAATTAAAGCAAAATGAAGCAATAAACGAGAGAATTAATTAATTTGTATATTATGTTTATGATAAATATCTAAGTCAACAAAAGAGAATAAAAATTCTATGAAATTTTATTCACCTTGGAAATTAGGCTAAAGGTAAACATGCATATAAAAATTTGAATAAAAAATTAAATTATGAAAAATAAATTGAAAGAAAAAGAAGCCATATTGTCCTATGGTTTGGGCGCCACTGTAACATTTGGTAGTTTTTTTTTTTTTTTGCTGATAAATTTCAAAGAATAAAATTCTAGAAAATCTAGGTAACTTATATCTCGAAGCACGACATCCAAATGTTATAGAAAATTTTGTTGATATCATCCTTGACTCCTGAGCGGTCGTTGCCGGCTAAGCATCAGTAGAGAATCGGGGTGGGTTTTCAGGAGTATGATGATATCACGAGTGACCGCAGAAAGATCATGCTGACTACCTACCTCTAAGTTAGTGAGACAAGGAAACCTGGCTCCAGTTCATCCTCAACGTTATAATAAATCACCACATATTTCTAATAAAAACACTCAGAATTAAGATGTATATATACATATTACCATAGTCCATTTATTATAAGAAGAAATAGTAAGAAATTTAAATTCGTTTGTAAATAAAAAATGAAATAAATTGAACAAAACGGAATAATAGAACAAATGAAAAAAAAAATATTGTTTGCAAAAAGAAAAATAATTGAACTAAGTAAATATTAGCTATGCCTAATCACCTGACCCTTAAAACTAACGTAATATGTAAATAAATTATATAAACAAAAAAAATTGTTAAAGAAACAGAAAAATAATAAAAAAAAATTTGTTTTTGTTACCCTCAGCTGGTTTATGATGTACGGTTTGTTGTGGTATGTTGAGTGATGATGCTCCAAAATCCAAGTTTAACGGTAGAACGGTATGTACTAATCATATATCGTGTTATACCCGCGCAGAAAACATGAGGTTCTTCATTATGTGAACCAAGGCGCTTTTATATAAACGGGGTATTATACTATTATTATGCGCGCGCTAAACGTTTATACGTTTCCGTTTATATTTATATACGAGAGTTTTTTTTCTTGGTAGTTCATTCGCTAGCTTTTAATATATAACCAAGTAGTATGCTTGCTTTTAATTTGACTGCGCACTACTCGTCGTATATCAAGGTACCCAGTATTGTACCCCTTAGTTAATACCAGTTATCACCACTATTTATAATAATAAAGTCCGTCTTATAGCAACGTGGTTGCGTTTTATGTTATAACGGACGATTTTTTTTTTTTCACATATGATCACTATTAGTACTTATCGATTTAACGTTCTTCGATATCACTCACAAGGTAACTATTGGTTCGCGCACTAATTAACTTTATGTCCAATGATATATTATACTTGTCATAAATGTTCAAATTTTAGGGATTACACACTGTATATTATGTAGATTTATATATATTATATCTTTTGTTTATCGTTGTTACACTTTCATTATTATATAAAAAAAATTACAATTACAATTTCTGTTGCAAACAGATTTACACAAAGCGATTAATAATTTCTTTTCTCGAAACTCGCTCAACTCAATTTTTTGTATTTTTAATCCCCGATTTGTTTTTTATTGTAACTCACAACTGACTGACCGCCCTTCTATCTCTTCCTCCCTTCTTATCACATTTTTTTTTGGACTCCTCAAAAAAAATCAACAGTACAATCATAAATGCATTTATTATTATTGAAAAAAAATATTATTTTTGTTTCTAGCGTACAGTCTGACATCTACAATTTCGAGAGAGAATCATTAGCCCAGATAAAGATAACAAAGCAATCTGTAATTTGCATTTCCGAACTTAGGAAATAGCCATCTATAGTTATGCTTTCGAACCACCACAGAAAATAAAATACCAACATTTTTGCTCATCATTTTTTTTTGTTTTGAAATCAATCGGTCAGTGTTCACAATGCACCATATGCTTCTAATTGTGACGGAGCGTCGAGTGCGACGTTACAATATGTCAAATATTCCACCTCCGTTATAGTGCAAATTGAGGCTGGCTGTGTGCTTAGAAACTTTGATGTTCAGATAATTGCTATAAGTACAGCCCAACACAATATTAACAAATCTTCTCGCCATTCAACTTATCTACTGAATTATGCCAACAACTTACGGGAATTTAGTGCATTTGTCAAGAATAAAACGAAAGAAGATAATGAATTGGACTTACTGATCACACCAGAAACAACGAAATTGGATAAACAGACAGAGCTATTGAAAGAAGACGAGGAAGGTAATCTACATTACCGGAGCGTTCATCATATTGACCATTATGCGATGTCCCACATATTATTTCGGAGTGTTGTAGTTATATGATTTGTCTGGGTTATAAACAAATTAAGGGGCAAATGTGTCACGAATCAGAAAAGATTGTTAGCAATAAAAAGTTTTTGTTGTGCTCAGAGTAGAGTCCGGAAATATGTTGAGATAAAGGCAACAGGGTCACCAACACATGTTGAGAATACATATCCAGAATAATCATCCTGAAATATTTCAAGTAACCCGACACTGGTGCATTAAAGATATTTGTTTCATTTTTGAGTATTCCATAAAACTATTTAGACAGCAGGAATGTTTTGTAAAAATAAGTCCTGATTTTTAGCGTCCCGACACTTCGATACTTGCACTAATTCACGATTACACTAATATCGAGATTCATATTCTGCTTAAAACTACGTACTAAATATTAAAATGTTTAAAAATTCTTTTGACACTCAATTCATTTAAGTTTGTTGTTTCTCGTTATAAATTAGTTTGACATTTTTAATTATTTAACCCGTAAATATTTATTAATAAATATTACTACTAGTAACGAGAGGGCACTCATATCTTATTGTTTTGAAATTTTCTAGTTCTGTCCCAAACGTAAATTATTTGATTGATTAAACTTCAACAAAAATATTTATTTTATTTAATTAATTTCAAGATGGTAAAATTGTTACCAACACCAAATACTAAATTTTATCAGATCAATCAAAATATAATATCGTCGCATAGTCCGTACGTACATCTCTCTGCTAATTACACAAAAACAGCAATACGTTTTCAAGTTGTACGATGGAATATTTCTGTTATAAATTAGTTATGTCAGTCATTGATTACTTTTAGCATTTTTGCTTGTTGAAAACTATGGCAAGTATAATTGAAAACCTATTTTTTTAATCAAATCTCGAGACATGACAGAAGTTTTACTAAACTACATGAAAATATAATTTAGAAGTTTCCATATATTCTTCCTCTTTGTATCAATTAAAGCAATTATAATTTGTTTTTCCCATTGGATGGCCTGTCTTACCTAATTCAAAATAAGATATTATACAGCATGCTCGAACAACAACACCAAGGAAAAGGCAACCCCACAAAAACAACTACAAAAAAGCGCCAGCCACCAATTTTATTTTTTTTATATAATAAATGAAATAAATGGTTTGGTAAAACCATGGCTAGAATAAATCAAACTGTATCTCTTTAATTGTATCTAATATTTAAGCATTCGACGCTATTTGCAGACTTTTCTATAATTTGGTGTATTTATTTGTTCGCAGTTGTTTTTAACTAAAATTGTAATAAATTAGTTTCCTGTCATCAAATCAAACTGTCTACATGGTGTAGTATTCAATACACATATTAGTAAAAAATTTTGTTGTTCAAGGCGTTTTAATATTTTTTCACAAACAACGTCTTCGACGTAGAATGAGTATATAGTCAACATACATATACTCCAAACAACGTTACAGACAGCCACAGGATAAATGGAGACATGTTGTAAGCAACTAATTGAGGGTGATTAACTCAACCTCACAGACAAAATGGTTGAAACCCCTTTCAGCTAAATTGGTCATTGTGTGAAATGCCTTAGAACATTAGCCTGCTAAATTAAAGAATTAATTTAGTTCTCGATAAATAATAATAGTTTTCTAAAATGGTTTAAGGAATGTGTACTAAAGTCGTACTAATTTTTTATGAAGTAAATTTATTGAAACAGACTTAGATTTAACCAATTATTTTTCCAGCACCAACAAATAATTGCTTGAATGGCATGCTTGCACCTCAATAAGGTGTTAAAAACCACAAGACTTCTTTTAGAATAGTTGTTTTGGTCCAGTTAAATTTATTTACTATAAAGGGTGCTAGTGCGAATCTTGACTGTTGTCTGAGTATTGGCTCATAGTCTAATTACTTATTAATTTCATTACAATAATAGTAGATGCTAATAATAAATTTGTCTGTGTGACTTGTGATTTATAATGTTTGTTCAATTCAAATGATTACTAATCAAGATCTAGCGCGGTTTTTATCAATTCCGTTATGCTTTCCAAATAGGTCTATCAAATGCAAATGTTCATGATGAGTTTTAGAATTTTGTCAAAGTTCTGTCATTGGCAAATATGGCCCCAAAATATACTTTATTTTCTCGGTTCTCATCAATTCCTTTAAGTTTTCCAGTTAGGTCTTTCAAATGCTAATGTCCGTGACGATTTTCAAATTTTTGTCATAGTTCTGGCTTGGGCAAGTATGGCTGCAAAACGTATGAGAATTGTGGTTTACAATATATTTGCATTCAATTAATTACCAGTCAAGATTGAGCCCGGGTCTCATCAATCCCGTTATGTTTTGCAGTTTAGTCTATTAAATGCCAATGTCTAGGATTTCTAGAATTTTAGGCAAATATATCTGCGCAACTTATTAGTCGGGATTTACAATGATTTCACTATTAAATGAAATTCTTAATTAAGGCATTAATGAGAACCTCTCAAAAACTCACACTGTATTCAGTTGAAGTATATAAAAATTAAAATAAACGAATTACGCGCTTCTCAGCCACTTATGAACATTCCACGACTATGATAGCACCCTGAAACTTCTAAATAAATTAGTATTTTAAAGGACTAACCGATAAACATACTGGAGTTGATTATAACCTGGAAATATCTCAAGCTAAGTTTAGTTGAAGGTGTTTTTTGTGTTTAGCTTCATTATTTCGAGTTTTCTTAAATACAATTTTGGTTAAAATTTCGTTTCACCAGAATGTTTGCTTTTTAACGTAACAACTAACATTAACATACTTAGGATTTCTTTAGGAAATACTAGACCACTGTTTGCAGGAATTTGAAATTATCCCTTAACCTCTCCTAAAAAACGTTTACTTGAATGTTGTGTTTTTGTTAAAACACTGTATGCAGCTACTGTTTTTTAACGCGTTATGCGTTTTTTAACGCATATAAGCGTAACACACGACGTGTGGGTCTGAAACAACCGTGGATGACCTTAGATTTATACCGAGATATCAAAACTAGGGAAAATTTATTTAAACTAACTGTAAAATACCCTGAGTGTGAACATTTAAAAGTTAAGTTAAGTTAACCAGAGTACGGAAAGCTAAAAAAGATTTTTACGTAGGTTAGGTTAGGTTAGGTTTCAGTTGCTGCCATCGCACGCTTAGGCCAGTTATGGCCCATTGTGATACCACAGGATCTGACATCATCAAACTCCTTAAACCCATTTAGTGCTATTAATATAGCGTAAGAGATCTCGCACATTGCAGCTTTCGAGATCAGAGAGGCTGTCCATGGTGTATTTGCCCAAGTGATCATGTCTTCTGCCAGCTAGCGCAGGGCATGAGCATAGAAAGTGAACAAGAGTCTCCTCCTCCTCCTCGTCCCTGCAGCTTCTGCAGAAATCATTTGAATCTAGACCCAGCCTTCTCGCATGATCTCCGAAAAGGCAGTGTCCGGTAAGTACCCTTACAATTCTACATAAATCACGCTTCCCTAGTGTGATTAAGATCTTAGAGCGCTTCAAGTTCAGCACAGGCCATACTTGCTTCGCTATCCTACCGGTTGGACTCTCAAGCCACCTAGCATTCGCCAAGGCAACTGCTTTCCTATGGCTTGCCGTTTTCAGCATAGACATAGGTCTCCCTAAACATTCTCTCCCTGATTCCAGTTGGAGAGTTGTACCGTACCTTGCCAACTCGTCTGCCCTGCAATTCCCCTCAACGTCGGAGTGACCCGGAACCCAGACCAACTGGATATTGAAATGCTCACTCATCTCGTTAAGAGATGTGTGTCAATTCAATGCCACCCGTGACGCCAGGGAAACTGAATCCAGCGAAAGAATGGCCGCCCGACTGTCCACATAAATAGTGATATCAATGCACGACATCACATTATGCTTCAACCAGTTCATGACCTCTTCGATCGCTATAACTTCAGCCTGATACACTCTGCAGTAATCAGGTAGACGAAAAGATAAATTGACATTTAATTCCCCACAGAACACACCCGCTCCCACTCTACCATCGAGCTTAGAGCCGTCGGTGAAGAAATTAACTGTCCCGGTCTCGATAAGGAGACCTCTGTTCCAATCCTCCCGAGAGGGGAGAATCACCTTAACACACTTGTCGAAGCACAACATGGGTATTTTATAATCTAAATTCTCCAAGTCTTGCCTCAACGAATTGACTATAGTTGAGTGCCCCTTTTGCAGGCACTTCCAACCAGAAGTCGCTGATAGCCGGGCGGCCGTATTAACCGCCATTTGCTTACCGATAATATCCAACGGGAGAAGATGCAGTATGACCTCTAAGGCACTAGGGGGGGTGGTTTTCAGAGCCCCACTAATGAGCAAACAGGCTGCCCTCTGCACCTTCGCCATCATGTTAGTACAGGGTGTCCGCCGGGAAGGTATACTATTTACTTTGTTTTGCCGCCATTTAGGCGAATATTAGTATTGACAGTTCATACTTGAGAGTTTTGAAGTAGACACGTGGCAAATTCTTCCACAAGACCATTTACACCGCCGTACATATGCCAATAGGATGTTACAGCTCGCCCATGACAACCCCGATTTTCATGAAAAAATCGTAATGAGTGACGAGGCACATTTTCATTTAAATGGATATGTGTATAAACAGAATAGTCGGTTCTGGGCAATGGAAAACCCTCACATTATTCATCAGTCACCTTTACATCCATTAAAAGTGACAGTCTGGTGTGCAATTTGGTCAGGAGGAATCATTGGACCTTACTTCTTTGAAAATGAAAACGGCATAACGGTAACTGTGAACGGGGAGCGATATCGTGATATGATTGAAAACTTTTTAACGCCACAACTGCATACTTTGGGCTTGATTAACATGTGGTATCACCAAGACGGTGCCACATCGCATACAGCCAGGATTACAATGGAATTCGAGAACTCTTTCCACAACAAGTTATTTCAAAAAATGGTGATGTTGATTGGCCTCCACGGTCGAATGATTTGACTGCTCCGGACTTCTTTTTGTGGGGATATCTAAAAAGCAAGGCTTATGCAAACAAACCAGAAACGCTTGAGCAACTCAAACAAAATATTCGTGATGAAATTAATGAAATACCGCGTGAAATGTGTGAGAATGTAATGAAAAATGTGCTCAAAAGGGCTCGCATTTGTGAGGCTAACAGAGGCGGACATTTATCTGATATTGTATTCCATACATAATTGCCGACATTAAATAAAACATTTATCAATATAAGATCCATTCTCTTTCATTTAATCAAAAATCATAAACAAACAAAGTAGTATTCCTTCCCGGCGGACACCCTGTATATGATGATTTCTCCAGAGCTGGCCACCACACACTCACACCATACAGCAGTATGGGCCTTACAACTGCCGTGTAAAGCCAGTGCACCAGCTCCGGTTTCAGGCCCCATTTCCTTCCAATGGCGTTTTTACAAGAGTAGAGTGCCACAGTGGCCTTCTTTACTCTTTCCATCGTGTTTGGCTTCCAACTGAGCTTACTGTCCAGGAGAATCCCTAGCAATCTCGCCTTATCAGTAAGGACCAGCGTAGTACCATTCAGGCTCGATGGAACCATTGCCGGAGTTTTGTATCTCCTAGTGAAAAGGACCAGCTCTGTTTTTGATGGGTTAATCCCCAATCCACATCTGCTGGCCCAACCCGCAGTCATTGACAACGCATTTTGCATCATATCCCTGACTGTTCCCAGGTGCTTTCCCGAGACAGCTATCGCAACATCATCGGCATAAGCAACCACACCTATCCCTTCTCTCTCCAGTACCAATAGTAGTTCATTGATTACTAAGTTCCAGAGAAGGGGGGAGAGGACCCTCCCTGAGGGGTTCCCCGAACGACCCGTCTTCTGACGGAAACTTCCCCCATCCCTGCTATGACTCTTCTGCTACCCAGCAGATGAGTAATTAGCCTGGTTATAGGGTCTACAATCTCAAGTGGCAGCAATCCTTCCAAAATTGCTTCCATCTTTACGTTATTGAATGCGCACTCGATATCGAGAAACGCAACCAGCGAGAATTCCTGAAAATCCAGTGGCTTCTTAATTCCCCGAACCAGGGTATGTAATGCCGTATCCACGGACTTACCCTTATGATATGCATGTTGCGACTGAGCCCAGTTACTGGGTCCAATTTTCGAACGAATATATACATCCAGCACCCTTTCCATGATTTTCAGCAGAAAAGATGACAAAGATATAGGTCTAAGGTCCTTAGGGTTGCAGTGCGAGCTTCTTCCCGCCTTCGGGATGAAGATCACCCTAGCCTCCCTCCATTTCTTGGGAGTGTACCCCAGCTTCAGACACCCTTTGAAGATATCTTCCAGCCAGGGAAGCAAGATCTCCGAGTTCTTCTGAATTTCTGCTGGTACAATCCCATCCGGACCAGCTGACTTAAACGGCTTGAACCCATTAATGGCCCATTTTAGCTTTCGCGTGTTCAGAATAGACTCTGTACACAACGGTTGGAGCCCGCCGTGATCCCCTGACCCACGGTCATCCAGAGGATTCGCAGACGTCACGTCCTCACTTCCCGGGAAGTGTGTTTCCATCAAGAGATCAAGTGTCTCTTCACTAGAAACCGTCCATTCGCCATCCGTTTTTAACAGATAGCCTGGAACAGTTGGATTGGTAGACAGAATTTTTCTTAAGCGCGAAGTTTCCGAGAACCCTTCCATTCTCTCACAGAAGCGCCTCCACGAATTTCTTTGCGCCTTCCTTATTTCCCTTTTGTACACTCTGAGGCTTTCCTTATAGAAGTCCCAGTCTTGACTGTCTCTAGATCTTTTCGCTCTATTAAAGGCAGACCCACAGACCTTCCGGCACTCCGCAAGTGCCGGGTTCCACCAAACAGGTTTTCGCTTCCCCCTAAGCTTTGTTAAAGGGCAGGCTACCCTCATAGAGGTATTGCAAGCCCTAGTTAGAGTGTCCACCATTGAATCCAGTTCACTTCCGTGTCGGGAAGTCCTGGAACTCTGGATGGAATGATGCCCTCTAATACCTCCCTATATACATGCCATACTGTCCTCCGGGGGTTTCTGAAAACTTATTGGTTTGTAATGTTGAGATTAAGTTTAAACGTTAAGTATCGATGGTCGGAGAAGGAATGCTCCTTCGCCACTCTCCATTCTCTGATCATCGGTGAAATAAATTCGGAGACCAGAGTGATATCCAGAACCTCCTGTCTATTACTAATAATAAAGGTGGGTTCCTGGCCTATATTGCTAATAGTAAGGTTAGTTCTTAAGAGAAAATCAAAAAGTAACTCACCCCTGTCATTTATATTCGAGCTACCCAGATGGTATGGTGTGCGTTGGCGTCGCACCCCAGGATAACTCCCACCTTCCTTCTATCTGCGTCAGCAACCAGTGCCCCCAGTATGTCTGGCGGCACTGGCATTTCCCGGTCCATATACGCGGCTGCAAGCCAGAATCTTCTCCCCTCCGTCTCTATGCAGACCGCAGTAATGTCCCCATTACTATACTGTGGAAGTAGAAAAACATTTATGTTATTTCCCTCCAATATACATGATCTGCTCTTTTCAGCCCCACAAGCATAAAGAAGGGTGTAGCCCTTCGCTCGCAGACCGCAGATCTTATTATTCTCGATCCAAGGTTCTTGGATCAGCACTATCTCCTCGCCCGACTTAGCAAGTCTGAGAAGTAGCGCCGCCGAAGCCGCCTTAGTGTGATGTAAGTTTATCTGCACAAACCTAGTCATTGATAACAGTATTCACTTACCTTAATTGCGACAGCAGTGCTGCGTCATGCGGACCCGACGAAGTCGACGGTATCCTCCGTCTCACTCTCTCCGCAGTCCCTAAAACTAAGGAGATCCACATCTCCCCCCTCGGAATCCGATGCATCCCTCATCCCCCTGCCAAGGGATAGTCGGTCCCTTAATTCGCTAGTCAGCCCCTCACTTGGGTTCGCCACTAGCGGCAGTGTCTCCCCTGAAGAGATACTGTTCCTCGCGGTTCCCATAGCAGGCTGGACCTCCTCCACCCCCTTCTCGGGCTGTGTAGTATCTAATTTGACTCCGACCTCATCCTTTCTGAACACCTTAAGTGTCACAGAACCGAAGCCGAAGTTTATAACCCCTTTAGTTTTTGACAGGGGTGCCAGGGATTCCTTATTTATCACCATAATTGATGATCTGAAATTGCCCTTAGGCTCCTCCTGCTTCACATCCTCCTGTCGGAAGATCCGGGTTGCAAACCTGGATAATCCTCAGGGATTCATCCAGGCTTGCCGGCTCCGTGGGGAGCCAGACCATTGCTCTTGGTCTGCTAGGTATTTCCTCCTTGGGAATTGCCTTGAGCTTAGCTCCTGGCCGTACCTCGCCTATCTCCTCGATCGCCTTCCTATACAACAAGGCCGACCCCGTTGATCCGCGCACGCGGTCAGCTTCAGCCGTTGCTGATACCAACCCGCGTCCCTGCAAACTGGCGGTGGTCCTGGATGTTGTCCAAGGACTCGGAGGAAAACGAGGTTCAGTGCATTAAACACCAACCTCCATTTTTCCCCGGTGATGCTCCCATCTTCGTGACTCTCGTCCACGACGGCTAGCACCACCTCCTCCTCCTTTACAACGTCGCTGAAGAGCTTAGGCCCCTTCCTCGACTGTTCCGCCTGGAGCTTGGCCCGTTTTCTTTCGGCATCCAAACTCCCCTGCTCTTCCTCTCCAGACCTCTGTCTTTTCGACCCAAGATCTTCTTTCTGAGCCTTGCTCTTTCCGCCAATGTTAATTGGCGACGCAGCTCTTCGCCCACTCCGCCTCTGTTCCTCCGTCCACTGCTCCTCCGGGACTGTGGCCAGTCTATCCAAGGCACGGTAGGCCGATCGCCTTGACCGATACCTTCGAACCGAAGGAGGAGTGGCTTTCTCCTTCTTGCCGCTACCACTAGTTCCTGGCTTGCAAGCCTCGGAACCAGTTTTAGCCCCACAGACGGCTGGAGTCACAGACCCCCCCGTCTCCTCCAGCATTTGAGAAGTGCTGGCCACTTCTTTTTGTTTTTTAGTATTTCTATCCATAGTGTGTTCCCACGAGTATCGGAGAAATAGATGGTCCGCCCGTGTAGAGATCCGTATACACGGGTAAGGCTAAATACAACTGGAATTCGCCAGGTATCCAGAGGGCTCCGTTCAAGACTGGGCTTTGTTAAATGGGCCCCCAGCCTAGTCGATCATCAGCACGGGTCGCGTAACACCTTAATCCAGCCCATTGGCTCGCCGAGCGCCTCGCCCCTCCGCGCCACAGCCCTTCTCCCACATTCACCTACTCATTCCGCCATTCACATGGAATCCCAACCCAATAGGACCCATTTCATACAGGGGATTACCATTTATAGGGTTCCCTACTCACTACTTGAAGACCCGGGGCGCATTGAGACGTGACGCTCAGTTCACCGTGGTTTGTGGTTGATGGTTTTATTGCGCCATCAGTTCGCCCTTCCATACTGGGTATCATAGGCACTCAAGATTTAGTGAACAGAGGTTAACCACTCCCCAGTTCCTTGAGACCTTCCTCCCAGCAGAGCTGTGGTTGGGGGCGGCTCATTTGATTCACCGCTAACCTACCTATCGATAGGCCGTCCACTATCCACCACCTGTGACCCCCTCGGTAGCTGCAGCCCGCCCCGAGGATTTTTACGTAACTAGACTAGAAAATTGTATTGGAAGTTCCAAACAATTTTGAAATCTATTAAAGTTGGCCATTTATAAATAAGACACGTGAAACTAAACCAAAAAATATTTCGGTAATGTTAAATGGCTCAGTTAGCGAGGACCCAAGGGAAGTTGCCAACGCATTTAATGCTTGTTTCATACATGCATGCGATTTTCCGTGGCCAAATGTAGTCGTAATTATGCCAGAATATCATATAGATTTTAAATTTGATATAACCAATGTGAGTGAAGAGGAAGTTAGTCGAGTCATTCAATGTTTGAAAACAGCTGCAGCCACGGAGCGGGACGGCATATCAGGCAAGTTCCTTAAATTTTTTTAAGAAAAATTGAAGTGAGCGCTAACTAGCTTGATTAACAATTCGTTGCTTGAAGGCAAGTTTCCGGAAAAAAACTAAAAATGGCAAGAGTTATACCGGTATTTAAGGATGGGGATGCACTAGAGCTAACCAACTATAGAGCAATATCTATTTTAGGCTCAGTCTCAAAAGTATTCGAAAGAATAGTGAATAACCGGTTAATGCAATTTTTGAAGGCGAATAATATTTTAGCAAGAGAGCAGTATGGGTTTACGGAAGGCTCTAGTACACAAGCAGCATGCCTTGAGTTAACTAGTTTCATTTCGGAAAATGTTGACAAGAAACGGATTGTAGCGTGCTTATTTTTGGATCTACGGAAAGCGTTTGATTCGGTAGACCATGATATATTGCTCGCCAAACTTCAGGGATTGAAGTTTGAGCCGATGCATTTGTCGTGGTTCCGATCATATCTTAAAGCTCGTCCTCAGGTTGTAGTTGTTAATCAAACAGAAAGTGATATGATGTGTCTCGCAAGGAGTGTACCGCAAGGATCCATTCTTGGGCCGGTCCTTTTTAACATTTACATTAACGACATATGCAGACAAAACTTTAAGGGCACATTATGCTGATGATGCTGTTATAAAGTATGAAAATACAAATCTTAAAGATCTTTTTGAAGATATGCAGATGGATTTGACGTTGCTAAACCTGTGGCTCAATGAAAACAAACTTCAATTAAATGCCAAAAAGACTAAGTATATGATATTTACAAATAAAAAAATATCAGAGGAAGTTATAAGAGAGTACAGGATTAGTTATGCGGGAATTCAGATAGAGCGTACGGATCAATTTAAGTACCTGGGTCTACTGATAGATGAAAAATTGAAATGGAGCGCCCTTATCGATATGGTTAAGGCTAAAATACGACCTTTTGTATTCTTGATCAAAAAACTGAAGCATATTTTGCCGCAAAGTTCCCTGTTACTAATCTACAATTCCCTTATCTTACCACAATTAATATATTTAAACCCAGCGTGGAGTGCATGCGCTGGTTTCCGTTGTGATGAGATTGCAATTCTACAAAAAAAAAAAACCTAAAAAACATATATCGCCTGCCACTAAGATTTTCAACAATCGAACTTTTTAAAAATATATCTCGACTCAGCTTCCATAATATAATTGATTTCGAACTCATAATGACAATATTTAAAATTCGAAGAGGTTTAATTAAATTTCACCGACCTCTGATTCATGCGTGTGATATTCATTCATATGGTACGAGACAGCGAGCCAACTTCCACTTGCAATTTTTTGCAACAAACTCAAAAAACAATAATATACTGTACAAAGGTCTGAAAATGTACAACACTATACCAACCGAACTAAAAGAAATTGAAAGTATTAACTTGTTTAAGAAATGCCTGAAAAAGAACAACCTAAAATAAACAACCGGACTTAAAATGTCTAAATAAATAATCATTAAAATCTTTACGGTGTTAATTTTAATTTTGATTTAAATTTTATTTTATAGTGCTTTTTTGCTTTCTCTGCAATATTTGTGCTCTTTATTGTTTAACGTAAACTTTTCTTTAGTAGTATATAATATATTATAATTTTTTTTTTTTTTTCAATCATAGTCTATTTAATTTTTAACTTCCATTTTTTTTATAAGCATATATTTTAAAATTATAAAACATAAAACAGCGCGCTGCTTAATTAAGTATGTTCCTTTGTTACCTACACCACTAAGTGTTTGGTAGGTTAGGTTAGGTTTCAGTGGTTGCTTACTGCACACTTAGGCCAATTGTTAGGCCTATTGTGATACCACTCATTCACTCCACATCATTAACCCACCTACTTTACCTACTCACACAACTACAGTATACCACCTGCACATTGCAAGCTCCATGTCAACCTGTACATTGACATGGAAGGTGGGTCGGCGCGTGACACGAAATTCTGCACTCCATCAGAGGGCCTTAGTTGTATTTATTAGCATCACCGATCGTAATCGATGATGAAAATTCGATTTGCATCTAGCCTCTGATGGGATTCGAACCCAGCACCTCCCGGTCCAAGTGCCGAAGCTTTAACCACTGCACCACTTGTCCGGCAGTGGACAAGTGTTTGGTAACCAAATTAATTATTGTATCTAATTTTTAAGTAAATAAAGTAAAAAAAAAACATAGAAAATTAATGTTAATCCTAATGTTATGTTAATATTTATGTTATGTTAATTAATGTTTATGCCAAATATGTTTGAATATAACTTTGGATATGTGGCCGCCGCACTTGGCGCGTGCATGGCGTAATTTTGAGGTTCAATTTTTGTTCATTCTTCGAAGCACTTCTGGTCGTATTTCGGCAATAAAATGTTGGCTTCCAGATGCCAATAGGCTCTGGCTTATCAGCAGGGACAAGTGACTTCATATGCCCCCAAAGAAAATAGTCCAGTGGTTCGATATTAATCGATATTCATCATCATAAAACACACCAAATGGTAACTTTTTGTGTATGTAATGGTTTTTGGACAATAGTTCGTGGATTATCTTTATTCCACATGCGACAATTATGTTCGATGACATAGCCGTTCAACCAAAAATGAGCTTCATCAGTGAAGGAAATTTTGTATGGTAAGCTTGCATCGATGTCAATATTGGTTTCGGCCCAGTCACGGGTCAATATTGGTTTCGGCAAAGTCGACTTTCAGGGACATCAACTGTCCCTGATAAAAGTATTGCAAGGTTAAACTTAAATTCTTCGAAATAAAACAAACTTGAAATGCGACACTTGCATACTTTGAACCTTGAAACTACTAATAACTTTTAAATCTTAACTGGAATCGAAACAGGGGCCGGAAACAAACTAAAAAAATTAAAAAAACCAATGTGATTGTGTTACAGAAAATTGAAAAGTTTTAAACCAAACTAATTAAAACAAGCAGATCATAAATAAAATACTGGGAATAAAAAATTAATTTACTCCTTCGAACATAGTAATTGCGTTAATATACCCAGACAATAATACTTTAGTCATTCCCAGTATCGTGCGTGAAAATTGTAGCATAGTGGCCGCGAGCAAGCAACAATATTTACGACAAAGGAGGACAAATTATGAATCACCCGGAATAAATAATTTAATCTAAATATACAAATATGTATTTTGTACTTTAGAGTGTACATATAAACCTTCAAAAAATACTAAAAGCTTCGATATGAATTAAATGATATATCATGTATAGCTCACCAATCAACTATCAGCAACCTTATTTAATGGAATTCATAATGAGATTTATAACAAAGTAATAGCAATTCCAGTCAACTAAATTTATCCAATAAATAAAATTCTGCAAGGTACACCAAAGCTACTTCCGATATTCTCTCTGCAAAAACTAAATATGGGAGATAATATTCAAAAACAACCGCAACAGTATCTACAACAACAGAGTTATGATAAACAGATAGTCAATCATCTTAGTATACCACCAGTCAGACTACTCCAATCGAATAAACGGGCAAAGTGATGGGTAAAGCACTGTAAACCTGCAGTTGTGGCGCTTTTCCGGTAATTAAAATATTTTTTTTATCACAATTATTCCCCAGTTCACTTTTCACTACAGTTTCAATTGCGTGCGTTCTGTTTCAATTGGGAATAAATTTCCGGGTTTGCGATGTTATGTGAGACAGAGTTTATTAAATTTTATCGTTTACCGCTAGAGCTGGCATCAATTTTATTTAGATCCAAATCTGCTTGTACCAGTTCATATAACATTAGTAAACTATATATCATCTGGTAATTGACTTCGATCTAAAACATGTTTGTAAAAATCATGATCGAATTTATTTTTCAGTTGCCTTCGATGTGTTTTTGTAAGGGTTACAACAAAACCACTTCGGAGAGAGGTGGGTCTTGGAGAATCTGTGCCTCATTTTGAGCAGATAGTACATTTCTCCATATTTTTAATTTTTTAAACAACGAATATCTCGATGCCTAGTCTCGAATTGTAAACCACCTCCTACCGAATGGTGTTGAGTGAATTATTTGACCTTTATCGACTTATTAGGTGGTTTAAATATGGGAGATGCAGTTTTTTCAAGCCCTTTACTACATGACTTTTTCTAGATTCCCTAGACAAACTGTTAATGGGGTTGTTTTCTCCATAGTTTGTAGAAGTGGTGTTCAAGTGGTAAAACTCATGGATTCAAAATGTTCTGCATGGCAAATGAATAGAAATGTTTTCCAAGATGCAAGCTGAATCAACGTGGCCAACTTTTAAATAGAAGTGATTGAAGGAATTTTTTAATGTATTGAACGTTTTCATTACTATAATAAATTATTCTTATCTTGCTCTTTTCAATGAATCGTTCGTAAAAAATACTTATTTAAAAAAATAGTGAAAATCAAGGTGATTTGTAGAAGTATATTTTATTAAATAAAACTATTTAATTAAATTATTCAATTTTTTACATTTCATAGAGTCTTGCGCGGAACAGAATGTTGTTGGTAAACCTAACACGGCAGTTTCAAAAATACTCCAGGAAAGGCATATTTTAAAAATTAAATTAAATTATTGAAACTTTTTCATTTAGACGGAGAATGAATTAGACGTCTTTCTTCCAGTAGTAGAACAAGAAACACATTCGAGCTTGGTAAATGTAGTTTTATTGGATACCTCGTCGTTCCAACCATTGACAAACAAATCACCAAAAACTGACTGACAGAATTTGAAGAGAGTGCGTTCGATGACAGTGACGTAGATCAAGACTATGTGGCACTAAATGAATCAACCGGTGATGAACCCGATCCAGATATTGATGCAAACGCCCGAACATTAGAATCTAATTTAATGAGCGACGAAGAGCAGTATAGCACAAGTGAAGAAAATATATAGCATCCTCTTCGGGAAAATCTATACAACGAGAACGAAACCTGGGCAAGTCTCACAAAACTCGAAAAGGAACAATTATATCACAGAGAAATAGTTCGATTGTCGGAACTTAAGGATGAAAGTTCACCGATAGAGCAAAAATCCAAGCAATATTGGGGTCTTGTTAATTTTAATTTGAAAATTGCTTTTGCACCAGGTAGTATAGATGTCATTAGCAAAAAAACAGCGATTCAAGTTAACAGTACAAAATCTAGAAAACGTGTATATTCTTACAAATATTTGTTCTTTCCATAGATTCTCCAAAAAATTTCTTACGTCAAAAATGATTTAAATTGGGTGAAACGAATCGTTTCTTATTAACGAACGAACGGTTATTGCCAAGAATGTCCAATCCCCTGGAATAGCAACAGCACTAGATTTCGGTGGAAAATCTGTACCGCCAAGTAAGATCACAAAAGGAAGGATCCAAGAAATCACGGACCATATAAACAGCTTTTCGGTGTATAAGAGCCATTGCACCCGCAAAAAGCAGCCCAAAAATATTTCCATAGTGACTTAAATATGTCACTCACTGCTTAAAGTAAAAATTGATCTTGCTTGATTCTGCTGGAGAAGAGTTAACCATTTTAAAAGGGGAGCAAAACAATACCACAATGCTCCAGATTTGGCTTACCAATCAAAAAAAAATGATATAGCTAAAGCCAAAGGATTCTCGTCAACCAAAGTATTTACATTCGAACTACAAGTTCTTCCTACTCCTCACATACAATCTAATGTGTCATACTACAAAAGATAATTGATCGTGTACAATTTGACAATTCACGTGAGACGAAGCACTCGCAAAACGTGGAGGGAACAATATCGCGTCATGTCTCTCTTTCCATTTGGACTCTATTTGGAAAATATAATTGTCACAAAGATTAATTATCGAAATATTCACCATTACTCTCTATGGTCATTTGCTTATCACGTAGGTGAGGAATGCATTTGCGATAGAAACTTGGTGGTTTCAAAGCAAAACAGTCATCGAGCCATTTTTGCACAGCTTCAACTTTCGTGAACCGCTGGTCCTATATATGATGACATCGATCTGCATAAGTGATAATCAGTGGGAACCAAGTCTGTAGAATACGCTGCAGGCTGTAAAACTTCACAGCCTAAGGAGAAGGTGTGTTTCTGGGTTGAGTTTGCTGTTTGTGGACGAACGTCGTCATGCAGCAATATCACCTTCCACCTTCCTTGGCTCGTAAATGGTCTTTTTTCCGCCAGAGCATCACATGATTTGAGCAATTGGGCCTGGCAACGTCGTGCCAAATGACATCTTTTCAATCCCACCAGACACACAGTAACACTTTCTTGGCATGAATATTCATTTTTGCAATTGATGTTGATGGCTGGCCTGGATCAACCCATGGTTTTCTACGTTTAACGTACAAAATCCACTTTTCATCACCCGTAATGATTTTGTATAGAAAATTCTTTCTTTTATACCGAAAAAGCAAATTCATGTAGATGTCAACTCTTCGGTTTTTATTATCTTTGGTCTGTTTATGAGGAACCCATTTTCCTTCTTTCTGTATTTTTCCATTGCATGCAGTCGAAGTGGTATTGCTTGGTGAGTAGCTCCTAATTGTTCTGTAAGCTCTTTCTGAGTTTGACACGGATTTTCATCCAGTAAAACATTAAATTCTTCATCATCAAATTGTTTTACTGCACCTGGACTTGGATCGTCCTTAAGACTAAAATAGCTATCACGAAATCTTGCAAACCAATTTTTTACTGCTAAATGACTCACATAATGTTCACTCAAAGTCAAATTAATCAATACCATCGCTTGAGCAGCAGTTTTTTCATTTGTGAACACAATTTTTTCATTTGTGCAGTTTTTTCATTTGTGAATGCAATTACGTAAGTGTTGCTTATCGACATACATCTCTTAAAACTGATACACACATATACCTAAAATCACGGGTGATTTGGATGCTTTAGAGCCGTAATTTGCATGTAGATAAGTTGATGGGAATGGCGATACAATTAATTTGCGTGAGATTAAATGGCTACGATACCCAAATAAATTTGGAAAGATTTATTTTAAATTTTAATGTCAAAATCCTTAAAGTTTAAAAACGGATTGCTATAATGTAAAAATATGTCATCCACCATTGTGCTATAGCGGAAAAAATAAAATTAGCGAGGCAAGAAAAGTGGACTTATTGAGTGTTCTTGATTTGATAGATCCTCAGTTCCACGATTTTTATAAAAAACTGACTGAAGAATCCAACCATGGAAATACTGATGATGCCGAAGTTGTAGAATGACAAGTCTTCAAGAAAAGAGATGATTAATAATATTTTTTTTATTTTGTTTTTTTTCAATAACTTCTTTATTTTTTCCAAAATACACTTTGTTCTTATTTCGACTTAAAAGCGAAGTTTTTAAAATTGTTTATTTAGTAAATGACTTCTTTGTAACTTAGTCAATAAATATTCACGTAGATTATACAACTCGCCGGATCAATTGCGGAGGGAGTTTCATTCGCTTTTGAAGTTTTACGTATTATCGAATACGCCGTATAGAAAATGATCTAATGTCGGTAATAAAGTTTCAAAAAGAGCTAATATGGAATCCGGTTGAAACACACTCTGTAGTAAAAATGTCATTTTAAATTCGCATCAAATTCAGTACGGACTGAAAACTGGTTTATAAGATTTGCATTATAAATAAACAGATTAACTTAATTTGAAATTAAATTAAATTATTAAACAAATAAAACTGATTCTTTATAGAAAGCGTACGACCAACCGGGCACAGTTTGAAAAAAAGCCTCATGACTGAGCACCCGGATATAGCGAAGAATCTAACCAAAACTGATATAGATACAGTTGTACAGTTTTGGCAACAACTACAGAATGAATTAAATGCACTGGAACCACCTATTAAGGAAACTGCAGAGTGGAAGAAGGTTGGGTTATGTACAGGGTGTCCGCCGGGAAGGTATACTACTTTGTTTGTTTATGATTTTTGATTAAATGAAAGAGAATGGATCTTATATTGATAAATGTTTTATTTAATGTCGGCAATTATGTATGGAATACAATATCAGATAAATGTCCCCCTCTGTTAGCCTCACAAATGCAACCCCTTTTGAGCACATTTTTCATTACATTCTCGCACATTTCACGCGGTATTTCATTAATTTCATCACGAATATTTTGTTTGAGTTGCTCAAGCGTTTCTGGTTTGTTTGCATAAGCCTTGCTTTTCAGATATACCTACAAAAAAAAGTCTGGAGCAGTCAAATCAGGCGACCGTGGAGGCCAATTAACATCACCATTTTTTGAAATAACTTGTTGTGGAAAGAGTTCTCGCAGTAATCCCATTGTAATCCTGGCTGTATGCGATGTGGCACCGGCTTGTTGATACCACATGTTAATCAATCCCAAAGTATGCAGTTGTGGCGTTAAAAAGTTTTCAATCATATCACGATATCGCTCCCCATTCACAGATACCGTTACGCCGTTTTCATTTTCAAAGAAGTAAGGTCCAATGATTCCTCCTGACCAAACTGCACCCAGTGAGGGTTTTCCATTGCCCAGAACCGACTATTCTGTTTATTCGCATATCCATTTAAACGAAAATGTGCCTCGTCAGTCATTATGATTTTTTCATGAAAATCGGGTTTGTCATTGGCGAGCTGTAACATCCTATTGACACGATGGTTTATCGAATATTTTTCCATAATAAATTTGCCACGTGTCTACTTCACGACTGTCAAGTATGAACTGTCAATACTAATATTCGCCTAAATGGCGGCAAAACAAAGTAGTATACCTTCCCGGCGGACACCCTGTACTTAAGTTAACTAGAAATATTTAAATTTTTTAATTTGCGATTTTATGTTTGGAGTGATCATAAATCCTCTTTGCGCAAAAAATTGGAGCATATCAAACGAGAATTTAAAACTACTTGTCTTAGCTTATATTTTTGTGATAATACAATAATCGGTTCGACATAAACAAATTGTTATTTTTATTTTAGAAATTCAATAAAACTTGATTTCGAAATTCGTTCGCCTCTATAGAAAATCTTCGTTCTTCTTGCGACTGTACATTACCGTGATCAGGTACTTCAACCTCCTCTTGGAATTGATGTTGAATCAATAGGTCCTCGAAATCCGGTACAATGAAGTGGATTCGAATATTATGAAGGGCGTCTGCAACATTAATAATCCTCACTAATTTTTCCGGTGTATAGTGTAAATGCCGGGCTACACCAAGCAGACAGTCCAACAGTTCTTCCAAACACCTATTGTGCGCTCGATTACATTACGGCCTGCACTGTGGCTTTTGTTAAATCTGCTCCGGCATTTCTAAACGGTGTAATCCAGTGGATACCCAGCTTCAGCTTTTTAAAATAAATTAAATATTTAGCAAGCAAATTAATTTGTAAGAAGAAAATGCATTCTTACCAATTAATCTTTGATTTCTATCCCCATTGGTGTACACACTTTTAAAATATTCTGGACAATCGCTGTTTTTCCAAATGAACGAGTCATGACTCGCCCCTGTAGCATCCACACACCGAATCCTTTGTTTATGGTCACAGATCTTAAAAATAAATTATTTCTTGCAGTAAGAAGTAATAAATAATGGAAACTAATGCTTGTTATCATGGCGTTCAAACTAAAAAGCCTTTACGATTGTAAAATAGGTGCGTATTATTACCCGTCAGCTTGGCGATTTTTATATGAGTACCATCTACACACATAACGATACCTGGGATTTTGCTTTTGGCAAGAAAATATAGCCTTTCTTCGGTTTTCTCTTTCTCGCTCATCTTTAACGATATCCATTTTGCACATAACCTTTCTTCCAAAATTTGAAGTACCTGCGATAATACGACTGAGACTGTTGGTTGTGCCATCCCAACGAAATAATCTTGACCAAGACCGTTCTGGTATCCACCTTCAGCCAAGAAACGTAAAGCAGCCATTTTATCAGTGTTGTTAATCTGGATTTTAGTTCTTTGAGAAGGTATTTGAATGCTGCTTTATTCAGTCTGAAGTTTTCAATAAATCTACAAAAACAGTGTTGTAATAAAAGACGTAAAAACATTTAACTCACTGGGATGTTTGATAACTGGAATACGTCATTGCACATATTTCTTATCGCTTTTCGGGTTTGCTTTCTATTATGCGGCGGCACTTTATCGTATAAATTTAGATAGAGGCTTACTGTATTGATAATTAAAACACTTCTTTTAAATTTTGGACTATAAATATTTAATTTTGTGTTACACAATGAAAATTTTATTGAATAAAAACACTAAGTTCAATTATCAATATTTTGACAGCTGGTGAGATTGCAGCTTCTTTGCGGATCGATAATCACAGTTTTCCGGCAAATTCTATAATGCAATTATTTTAAATGCGAAACGAATGAGGATCGAATGAAACCCCGCCGCAGTAAAGGCGAGTTGTATAATCAACATGATTATACACAGAAATAATTTGGCCTATCTTTAGAATATTTTTTCATTTTTTAAAACGACTTAAACAAAATAAACTGCAATTGCTTTTATACAATGTTCTGGGTCTGAAAGAGAAAGTATTTATTTCTATATATAACTAAAAAAAGGTCTCGCCGTTATAGTTTTTCACCATTGATAGAAAAATCTTTAAAGAAACGAGACAAATTAAGATAAGTTGCTTTACCTTAAGGGTAAATAACAAGGCTTTCCTTTTCATATTCTTCAGAATTTTATTATTGGTCTTTCACTTTTTCATAAATAAATAAACCGCCTTGAAGTTATCCCATACTTTCATCCCACGATTTTTAAAAAATACCACTAGCAGCACAAGTGTTAAAAACTCATCCCAGATTATATACATAATCCGTATTTCTCATCCCACGATTTTTTCATCCCATACTTTTTCATTTTCTCATGGCATACTTTTTGTTTTTACTCAGTGTAATATTTTTTTTTGATAGTTTAATTTTTATACATGAACTCCTTGGAAGAAACAGATTGTACTGTTAAAATCTAAAGAGGGTCGACCGATTTCTCACCGAGATTGTATTTTGGACCTTTTCGGTTGTATCTTGAACCTTCGGTTGTCTCGAGCGCAAGTGATAAATTCCGTTAGCCGTGGGAATTCCCACTATTAGAATATACGTGGCACGGAAAATGTATCAGTTCCGTTGAAAAGTAGGAAAATTCTATAGCCTTAGGTGATTTATATAAGTTCTGGACTTCTATGGCTATCTACCGAGCGAGTATGATGACCCGCTGATCGTGGGAATTCCCGCTATTTAAATTTGAGCACGCGTCTTATGATATTTTATGAATTTGGGCAATGAAGATTACTCTGGGATGGGCACTTCTATTAAAAGGTCCTCCGATTTGTCATTGCAAATAGTTTCTGTCCTCTGTTTGCCATTTCCCGTGTCTTTTAATTTAATGTTTTTTAATTTAATCGATTCGATCGAATTTAGTTTGGGGCGGAAGTCAGGTATTTATAAGCCGATTATGTTGGGATTGTTTATACTGGATGGAAATGGGATTCTTAATTGATTTTAAGAAGAAGTTCTGGAATATGGCCACCACGGACGGAACTCAGCCATTTCTTAACCGATTATGATCCGAGTGGGTATGTCGGATGGAAATGGGATTCTTAAATGATTTTTGGGAAGAAATTCTGGAATATGACCACCTGGGGCGGAACTCAATCATTTCTTAACCGATTATGATCGGATTGGGTATGTTGGATGGGAGTGGGATTCTTAAATGATTTTGGGAAGAAATTCTGGAATATGACCACCTGGGACGGAACTCGATCAATACTTAACCGATTGTAATGGGATTGGGTATGCTGGATGGAAATGGGATTCTTAATTGATTTTGGGAAGAAGTTCTGGAATATGGGCACCTGACACGGAACTCAGCCATTTCTTAACCGATTATGATGGGATTGGGTATGTTGGATGGGAATAGGATTCTTAAATGTTTTTGGGAAGAAATTCTGGAATATGGCCACCTGGGACGGAACTCGATCAATTCTTAACCGATTGAAATAGGATTGGGTATGCTGGATGGAAATGGGATTCTTTAATGATTTTGGTAAAAAGTTCTGGAATATGGCCATCTGAGAAGCAACTCCGCCATTTTTTAACCAGTTATGATCGGATTGGGTATGTTGAATGGAAATTGGATTCTTAAACGTTTTTGAAAGAAATTCTCAAATTTCCCCACCTGGGACGGAACTTAGCCATTTCTTAACCGACTTAAATGATTTTGGGAAGAAATTCTGTAATATGGCCACTTCGGACGGAACTCGATCCATTCTTAACCGATTGTAATGGGATTCGGTATTCTGGATGGAAATGGGATTCTTAATTGATTTTTGGAAGAAGTTCTGGAATATGGACACCTGGGATGGAACTCAGCCATTTTTTACCTAATTATGATCGGATTGTGTATTTTGGATTGAAATGGGATTTTTAAATGATTTTTGGAAGAAATTCTGGAATATGACCATCTGGAAGGGAACTCAGTCATTTCTTAACCGATTATGATGGGAATAGGTATACTGGATGGAAATGAGATTTTGAAATGTTTTTGGAAGAATTTCTAGAATATGACAAACTAGGACAGAAATTGGACATTGTGGGTAAAATGAGATTACTAAATAATTTTTGGAAAAAGTTCTGGAATATGGCTCAACGGATTAAGTTCTTGTATTGCAAGTACCTCAAAGGTGTAAATTTCCGCATGGTTCGAGAGGTTCTGAGGATTTCATGGTCTTAGAATGCATGAAGGCATATTTTTTTTTTTTTTTTTTTTAAATGGTTATAATTTTTATTTATTTTATTTATTTATTTATTTACTTTACATTGCAATTTTGTGAACCACACACCCATTTTGAGCATATTATCTCATTTATAATGGAGTGTGCAGTTCATTGTCCAATTTCGAAATTTGGTCTTCGACTCCTTTTATCCTTTTATGATATTTAAATTTGCTCGGTAATTCTGATTTTGGTTGGATTTAATTACAACCTATCCCATATTTCGGCACCAGAGTCCCACATTACTAAATAATTACAAGCTGTTTGATTATAAAAAATTTAAATATTATTCATTAAACTAAAAAATATATTTTTATATATTTTTTCCATGTTCCGAACAGATTTCGAGGTCGTTGTCAATAAGAATACTATAAATTTATCCGAGCCCTTTGTGTAGGGTTCATAACGTAATTTTATGTAAGAGTAAGAAGTTGGCCTGCCGCTTAACGTACCAATTCCATGCGTGGTGGGTGTTCGAGTGGTTACGTACGGTGATAGACGTTCAGCATTACTAGAAACTTGTTAGTCTTACGAGTCGGTTGCTTCAAGAAAAATGCCTGCTTAATACCGAGTTTCGTGGCCATATTTCAAAATTTCTTAAAAAAATCATTTAAGAATCATATTTCCATACACCATACTCGATCCTATCATATTCGGTTAAAACTTGGGAGCACTGAATTTGTTTTGTACAAAGTTGATTTTGAATTGCCAAACATTTAAGAAATTGATTTTCTTTTATTAATATTTGAATTTAGTCTACATTTAATTGAAGTTACTCTAACAAAACACGAATTGTGGTTGATTTAAAAAAAATGGACAATGAAGTATAAAATGTTGTAATTGACTTGTAAAAAACTAAAAACATTTAATATCATTTGCAAAATTGTGAATTTGAAGTGCAAAACCTATATTTAATGATTACACCCCCATGTAATATTGCACAAATATATTCTAAAAGAAGTGGAAGAATGTATTGAAATTAAACGATTTATAGTTTAATTTACGAGCTAAATATTATATTTTATATATGAAAAAACTTGTAAAATTGTACAGATTTCATTATTACATAACATAAAAGGTCACATTTCAATTCATATTTCATACTAAATTAAAACTAAACAAAAACTAAAACTAAATTATTAAATATAACAAATGTTTAATTTTCTTCAGAGGATGACGATATTTCTTCGATCATTCCTGTAGTACCGATGGCAAAAGATTTGGCGTTGGATTTACCGGTTTAAAGAAGTCATCTATTTTAAGCTGTTTCTTGCGAGTTCGCTGTTTTTAATAATGATTTCTTTAAAAGCTCGAAAATGGAAATAATCGGTTTCGTCGTACTCCGGTACTGCGTCTGACCCTTCTTGATTCATTATCTCATTTGCTATTTCTGATTCGGTCATTATTTGATAACAAGGGTCTTTTTCACCTTCTTCTAGCCATTGGAGTACGTCATCTTCTGTGGAATTTTTCTCGCCAGAATTGGTTAAAGGTTGATGAAAGTCTCGCACTCAATCCAAAAGTTCCAAAAGTTTGTTCCAGCCGCGCGTTAAAGTCTCTCGTTTTACTCGATTCCAAGCTGATGCAAAATTATAAATCATCGATTTTAAATTATAATTTTTTAAGTTTTGCAATGTTCGGAGACCTCTTTCATCTTTAACCAGATCTGTATCCTCTTCAATCACAGCCATTACCTCATCCAGAAATTTTTTCTTATATATCGGCTTTGTTGACAGAATTATTCCCTGGTCCATAGGTTACAGAATAGAGATGGTACATTTTGGTAGAAAAATACATCTGAATTTTTCATCTTCCGTGCATAAATTTGTTGGATGCGTTCAAAAATAAAATTGCCTTTACGTCTTGTGATGGTATTTTATGATGGTTTGTTTGAAACGTTTTTAGTTCTGGTACAAAGTGCTTAAAGAACCAGTTGTTAAAAATCTCTGAAGTGAACCAACCTTTCTCGGAATTACATATAGTACTGCACCGGCAAAATATGTATGCAATGTTTCAGCACTCTCGGTTGACGTGATTTGCAAACTATAGTAGCAGTTAGTCTATGTGAGCCGACTGCATTGGCACAGAGCCATGCTGATACAAGTTCTTTACTCATTTTTCTACATGGCATGGACGATTCATGTCGAAAAGCTTGTGTGTTTTGCGGAAGCAAATGCCAATTTAAGCCGGTTTTGTCCGCGTTATAAATTTGGAAGAGTCTTAAATTTTCATTTTTTATTAAATTTTGAATTTTTGCCCGAAACGGCGTAGTTTCTTCAGTGGAAGCACTTAAAGATTCTCATACGTATGCTTATTTAAAATACCATGACGTCTTCGAAAACGCCAAAGCCAACCACCGCTAGATTTGAAAGAAATTTTCAAGTGGTTCGCTAATATGTTTGCTGCAGATCTCAATTCAACACCACGTACATTAATGCCACAGGATCGCTGTTGTAGATACTATTTTAATTCCGCCTGTTCTAAGATGTCTCTTGTGCAAGTTTTAGATGTTTTCTATTATAGTTGGGGGTATCGATATCAGTAGTTAAACAATTTTTTTTTAATTTATCTTTCGATTTTTTTATATCAGAAACAGTTTGTTTTTAATGCCAAATTGTTGACAAACTCGTGCTATTCTATCTTGTCAAGCACATTTACTTTCTGCTACACAGTCAAATTCGCTCGCGCTCCTTTTTATCCATTTAAATATTTAATTTTAGCCACACAAAACTATTTCGTATTTCGTACTCAGCTGTTTTTACTATTCTAATTTTGGTTCACAAATTTTTCCTTTATATATACGTAAATATCGTTGTACGGCATCCTATCGTTCAATAATTATGGGTTGTTCCTATTCGTGTAAGTGTGCTGTTGATGAGTTAGATGTTCTGCATATTTGGACTGTGTTATGGGTTTTCTCACATCTTTTACGTGTTCTTTAAATCGTTTAATAAAACTCCGACCAGTTTGTCCGATGTAGGATCGATGTACTCCTCGCAATCGTTACATCAATTAAGATCCCAGAAAACCAAAATCAATTAAGATACCCATTCCCATCCAGTATATCTAATCCCCTCATAATCGGTTAAGAAATGGCTGAGTTCCGTCCCAGGTGGCCATATTTGAGAATTTCTTCCAAAATCATTTAAGAATCCCATTTCCATCCAACATACCCACCCAATCCCATCATAATCGGTTAAGAAATGGCTGAGTTCCGTCCCAGGTGTCCATATTCCAGAACTTCTTCCCAAAATCATTTAAGAATCTCATTTCCATCCAGCATACCCAATCCCATCATAATTGGTTAAGAAATGGCTGAGTTCCGTCCCAGGTGGCCAGATTTCAGAATTTCTTCCAAAAATCTTTTAAGAATCCTATTTCCATCCAACACACCAAATACCAACATAATCGGTACACGCTTCTACTTAGTAATTAGAATTAGCAAGCGTTATAAATTATACTAGTGAAGTTTATCCAAACTAATCCAAAAAATACAACAACAACACACTTATTGTAATAGTATTGGTGAAAGTAAAGATTCAGGCGAATTTATATTAAGTAATTTAGAGGAGATGTGATTTTTTAATTGGCCATAGGTACATTCCAAAGTTATTCTAAGTATTTTCTAAGCATTTAGTACGAACTTCAGTGATACTGGTGGACTACTGAAACAAAAAGGAGTGTCCCAAGCAAGTATTACGATTTTCTAATGGATCTGACAAGGTATAAATTACTTAATATAAATTCGCCTGAATGTTTACTTTCACCAATACTAAGTGTGTTGTTGTTGTATTTTTTGGATTAGTTTGGATAAACTTCACGAGCATTATAAATTGCAATTTTAGAAAACTTTTACACTGAGAATTATATTTGATGTGATCTAGGGACAGTAAATCGCTTATATGTATTATCCTGTAAATGATCCAATATGTTTTGGTGAATAAAATTTGTTTCCTAGAATAATGAGTGAGAAACTGCAGATCGATCGAAATTCGAAATACAATAATTTATCGTTACAAATCATTCAAGCCACACGTATTACATGGAATAACTGTACGCATAGAGTTATTTCCGATTTGCAAAATTTATGTTGTCTCACATAAATAAAATTACACATACTCGTATAGGCTACACACATATATTATGTTAGTGTGCCTGTGTGTGTATACCGGCATAGATTTATAATATATGTTTATCTCAGCAAAAATAACGAGAAACTGTTACATTTTATTGTTCTTTGAAAATTAGTTTTTTGTCACGCACAAAATTGATTGAATTGAATTGAAAGTCTCTTAACCGTTTTATGTTGTATTCTTCTTGTATATAATGCGGCAAGTTTTCTCTCTTCATTGCTAATGAAAATTGTGTAATGATTTATATTTACACCACACTCATACACATGTCATATTAAATCCATCGAACAAATAATGGGCCCAAAGAAACTAAAAAAAGATTTTCTCAAGTTGATTATTATTGTCTATAGAGTGGGAGATTGATGTTTGTGTAATGCCATTAATTTAGTTCCAATTAATTTGGAAAATTGAGTGATGAGATTAAATCAGAATCGGAAATAATATAAAGAAGTCGCATTGCCGACGATTTTGTTCTATTCTTTTATTATGTAATTTATTCCAAATTAAGTGTGTTGATGGATCACAATTTATAATTAATTTACTGTCAATTCGTATTTATATTCGGTACATGTTAACTCAATATAAATTCTTGTCCGGCATTTGGTTTACGCGTACCAAACACAAAAAAATGTGATTTAAGAACAGCAGTAAAACCCTTAAAAGCTTTGCAACATAAAGCTTTTATTAGAGTACATAAACAAGTTAATTGTGTTATAAATTGGAATGAACCACTAATCTCGTCAAACAGAAATTAAAACTGGGTCGGTTTATTATTTATACCACGAATTTATGCCAAAGGATATAAATAATAAATTTAATGAAAGGTTTAATTTACACTACCCATCTATATCAATAGCAGATGGGCTTAAGCGAAACAAGCTTATCTAATTGTTTTATAACCTCTTTACCACCTTTAATAATACCACATTTAAAGTCCAATAAAGACGATTACCTAATTGCAGTTTCCCGAAGACGACGCAATTATTTCTGATGAATATAGATAAGGACTAAAACATGTACAATCTTTGGTGCAATCGTGGCGTCGATACCGTTACTACGGTCTACGTTGCAAATTTATATTTTAGGTACAATATTTAGATACAACCACCAAAACAGGTGTTGATGAACTGTCAAATCGAAGCAATACCTGTAAATCAATGTTGCACAAAAGTTTTTATTAATGTCCGAAAATGCCAGAGGATTAAGGGCTGTAAACAGGACCACATAATCAAGTGATGTCTAAAAATCACTGCTTGGTAAGTTATAAAAATGTGTCCGTATGGCTTCTTTCAAAATTTGGTGATAAAAATATGGAAACGGCATTATTTAGCAAAATGTGACATTTTCTTGGTCAAACTGGACCAAATTATAACCGATATGTTTTTAAAATTGTTTGAATCTTTTGCTCTTTATTATATCCTTCAAGATAATTTATTGGCATATTTTACGTTAAAATTTTTCATTTTTAACTTACCACATTTATTTCTCTCCTTTAATTTTAACTTAAGTTATCCTGTAAAACCTCATAATGTGATGTGCGAGCTACCTGCGTTACCCATCTGAGTAATTTTCTACCAACATAAACAATTTTATTAAAGTTTCCCAGATGTATTTATGAAAACGCCACAGGTATGTGTACACTACACGTTTTATTTAGAAAAGTAAAAAAAAAATTCGCAGCATTGAACTCTTTGATCTATTGTAAACTGTGATTGGCATTTTGTTTAGCGATTCGCGAATACTGGTGTTCGTCCACGAACTGGAAGACTGAAATTTTTAAAATTTTAATTAACTGAAAGTTCTCAATTATTAAAAGTGGCAAGGACTCACAAGGTAAACTAAACATCGGTTTACAAATTTAGAACCTGAAAAATCACGAGAAAACTGGGCACATCTACCGTTTGCAATTTCAAGTACCGGTTATTTCGAGTACGGCCGCACTTACGTCATTCGTGTTATGAATTTAGTTAGTTTAATATTTAACATTTACGAAATGGGTCCCATTACGCTTGAATAAAATTGGGAAATAATTTATTTTTATTTTGGTGAATGTTCTACCCAAACTGTAAGAAATTTACGTTGAAAATACAGTAGAAATGAAATGCCTACAGGGCAATTTGTGAAGCGAGTTCGTAAAACTGGATTGAAATTGGATAAAGCAACAAGTACACGTGCATTCATAGTACTCAACGCAGTTTCACGCAGTGCTGTGATAAGAATTTTGCATAAAGACCTCGGTATGAGGCGAACAAAGTTCAATTAGTGCAGGAGCTGGCGCAAAATGACCATCTGCAACGTTTTCGGTTCACTAATTGGGCTGAGGAACGCTTGGAATAAAATGAACATTTTTACCGAAAAATCACCTTTTCCGAGGAAGCTCATTTTCACCACTGAGGCTACGTAACAAGGAAAATTGTTGTATTTGGAGCTCAGAAGATCCACACGTAACCATGGAGAAGCCGATGCATCCACAAAGAGTGACTATGTTTGATATGGATTTTGGACCGGCGGCATCATTAGTCCATTTTTTCGAGAATGAGCAAGTAACCGCCCTTACAGTCAATGGGTAGCGTTACCGAGCTATAATAAACTAGTTTCTGTTATCCAGAATTAAAGAGGACGGCGAAACTTACCACACAGCAAACGCAACAATTGGTCTTATGCACACTGTCTTCGGGGATTGACGTTAAGAATAAGTGTTACGCTAACCATCCAGAATATCCAAGCAATGTATACTCTTTGTAATAAAACAAAACACTTTGAAAAATATTCATTCATCTTTGCATTAGAGCCAAAATAGATAGCCAAATGTTAGATGGGCCACCCATCATTATTAACCGTGGTCCCCAAATGGGGTTTACGTAATTTTTTTAAATAATGCACATTTTTTCCTAAAATCTTCCGACTGTTTTTACTAGAACGATAGGATTATATATTAACCGAGTGACGATTATCAGTTTTGGTGTTTTGCTAAACTAACGGTTTTTTTGTAGTGGAATAAGTAAACATTTTTTTTGTGTTTTTGCACGGTTGCATGTGCAAACCATGGTCACATCAGAGTTTTTTTTTATTTGTGAATTTTTTTTTTGTGAAGTCCTTCATCGAAATTATTTGCACCAAAAAGTTTTTCACTAGAGCCGAAGAATGCTAGAAGCAATGTCTGCTGATGAACTTGACGAATTGGATGGTGTTATTGATATTATACAGTTACCACCAAGTACAGTGCATGAAGTAACCGATCTCGAAGACTATGACGAAAATGAAATTGAAGAAAATAATCGTGCTGATTGTGCTACAGAAGTTGAGCTACACGTTCCTATAAATGATGATGAAAACGTGTTAATACCGAATCAGCCTCAATCTACGCAAATACACAAGCGTCGAAGAGTACACGAATATCCAGCCTCATCAGAGGAAAAAAGGAATAAAATAACTAGCACGTTAAAATCCAAATCGGCTGTTGAGATTTTTGAAATGTTATTTGATGACGACCTTATGCTAAATATAGTAAACCAACCAAAAATATGCACAATTTTGAAATGGCCGTCGATTGTCTCAGAAAGTCTATGGAAATTCTAATGCATATGGGATACAACAGTATCCCTCAAGAACAGTTATATTGGTCGGAGGATGAGGATCTCGAAAGAGAAATTATATGAAAATGTATGGCAAGAAATAGATATTTCGAAATAAAGTGCAATCAATAACAACGCCGATATAGATTCTAACTGCCGCGACAAAATTTTTAAAATATGCCCGCTCATTGATGTGCTCAATAAAAATTTCATAAAATAAAATTTGGCGTTTTCTGAGACAAAATTTCGATCGATGAGCAAATGGTTCGATATTACGGACATCATTTTTTAAAACAGTTTAAACAGAAGATTATGGCTTGTCGAGAGACAGGATATTGTATTAAAATGAATGTTTATTAGGGGAAAGTACAAGTTGAAGATAACCATTTTGAAAAATGTCAATCGCTTACTGGACTTGGCGAGAGAGTAGTTATGAATATGGTCGGCGCATTGACTGAGCCAACCAAGCACGTATTATACATAGACAATTTCTTCAGCAGTCATTAGCTGGTGTTTTCGCTGTCCAAAAAAGGAATATGTTGCATCGGAACAGCCAGAAACAACCGAATGGGCATGAAAAAGCAGGTATAAATTCCCTAAAAATGATCATAGCTTGAAAAAGGAAATACGTGGGTTTTTGATTGCAAATTTGACAAAGAAAATGAGATTTTGGCACTTGTTCGGGAAGATAATAATTTTGTAAAAATGTTATAGATTCATCAACACATTGAACCTGTCGGAACGGTGAAACGTTACAGCAAATCACAAAAGGGATATTTGGATATACCGCAACCTTTTTTATAAGCCGGTACAATAAATACATGGGATGTGTTGACAAATTGGACTGGCATGGGCAAAAGTACCGAATAGAAATTTGTGGAAAAAATGGTTCTTTCCACTATTTCCACTGTATTCTTTGTCTCACAGCAAGATACCATTTTTGAATTGTAAAAGAGATATTGCAATGAATTACCTCAAAAGAAGTTTTATCCGTTAAATATGGGTAGACCCTCAACATCTTCAATTCGCAAGAGGAGTGTTAAATCGAACAAACGTAGTCCAGGTCATATTATAGAACGAACACCAAAAGGAAAACAACGTAAATGTGCCTTGTGTAAAAAAATGCTAGGAAGCAATGTCGTCTCTGTGACGTAGGAATTCATATGGATTGTTTTGAGGAATTCCATAGTCGATAGCTATTTTTTACATAAATACTGAATATTATGTAACTTATTTTGCTTTATATGACGAATTCTATGTAATTTTTATTTTGAATTGGTTCAATAAAATATAATGAAATATTTCTCCAAGCTGTTCGATTTTCATTTTTTGCCTTATGTGCCCATAGACCCCAATTGGGGATTAAAAATAAAAGCTCAAAAAGCTACTAAATGTATTAATTAACAATTAAAAACTAAAAACCTATTAGAAATGGTAGACTTGTACAGGACCTTAAAAAAGTGGGCACTATGTAGAAAAAAAGTTGGTCCCACACAATGGGTTAAGAATTGTACTCTACAAACGAATACACCACCAAGTGTTCCAACCCCATAATTTGATTGAGGTGATTATTATTCCTAGCATGCATCGTTGTTGACGGATCAAGAATTCCTCCAATACTAATTGGGAATTGGATTTGGAATGACATTCCATGTGGAGGATAATATAGTAATAACGAAAGCAATTGTAACCGGCGGCCAAAGTCATCATGGAAACTATTAGAATTAACAACGTAGAATGTTCGTGAATACAATCTTCAAGTGATTTACAATTACCAATACACTCACACATCGCCAGATACAATAAAACGAATAATCTCGGACAGCGATAAACAAGTATATAAGCGTGAGTAATTTGGGACGCAGACATAGTTGTAATTTAACCAAACAACAGGAACAAAAACAGCAACAGGTAAATCAATTACTTATGTATTTTACACTTGGTCAAGCAACGGTTTAGTTCTATCCAAAATAGTCAATTTGTGGGCCCGCAGTTGTGTCCCAGTCAAATTGTATAGAGCTTCGTTTAAGCCGTCAGAGAGCTTCGTTTAAGCCGAATGTATTTTTTTAAATAGGGACCTAAGCTTCATCTGAAAACCCCCATAAAAATTGTAAGGCTGGCTCTCGTTCCACCAAAAGAAATATATAAAACACAGAAACGAATTTTCCTGAAGTCAGGACTCATTGCAATAGATCCATTGCATATAGTAAATCGATAAAGTAGAGACAAAAAGGTTCAAGGCCAAGGTAGATAATCAATATTGGCTCTTACTTATTCTAACCGTGTATTTTGGAAAAGAAGCGTTTCGCGCAACCAAAGCAACATAGCAAAATATTATAAAACATGATGCCAGGCTGCTAATTAGGAGAAAACACATAACGAAACATGGTTAAATGAGATGCAAGTTCATGCAATACGGTGTAATATGCTGGCGCAACCCAGCTTTCATCAATTTTCATCAAAACCGATTTCTGGTGTTAGAGAACCCTCTTTTCTTGAGCTGAGAAAAAGAAACTTTATAAAAGTATATTGTAACCAGCGAACGAATTTCTAAAAGTAATTTCTAAGGGGGTATTAAGGTTGTACTCAGTTCGTTGCCTAAAGCTTTGGATGATTTAAAACCAGTTCAACACCAAACATTCTTCACTGTCGTTCTAACAGTGGCATAATTATGTGAATGCCAATTCACTGCAACCTTAAACGAAGTAAGATCGCTGATCTACTACCCAAAACTTGTTCTCAACTAAATCTAATCGATTCTGATCCTACTGTTTTTTTATCATTTAACAGTGGTAAGGCACTAATAAAAAATTTCTTGCGACTTTACATTCTTACCTACACTGAATCCAGACTTTTCTAAATATGCATTTTACTTAACAATAAGGTCATCTAAGGTTGTTCGTTACGATTCTAGCGGATCATGTTCGCTTTAAAGAATATTTTAATCGATAAAAAAAAATAAGCGTAGCTCCGTCTGAAACAAGTTTAAACTAAAAAATAGAATTCACGGCATTCTAATTTTTAGTTTAAACTTGTTTAACAAGAATAAAAAGCGCACTTGCTCCCTTTAATAGAATACTTGGTTTGCAACATAGACCCTTCGTGGCATTGAGTGTAGAGCCCTGCGGATTCCAGCCAATTAAAACGAATTTAAAAAAATGCATACCACTAGGTCGTACGATGTAATTGTTCAAACGATGATGTTTGAAAAGAAGCTTTCTTTTTAGTAGAAATTGTTTTTTAATACTGTCGTTTCTTCAATGTAATTATATGTTCAAAAGAACACCCGCTATGTGGCCTATATGGTTTTTGTATCCTCAACCAAGATTATATTAAAATTCAAAAGATAAATAAAACTAAACAGTTATCTTCAAAATAATAAACTCGAGAAATCTGTATCTACATACATACTCGTATATAAGAGTATAATAAAGGAACTAGTCATTGACACACCAAATAAAATTCTTCCCCAAAACGACTTTAATGTTTTGTTTGGCGCTACTAAAGAATCACAATAACAAAATAAAAATATGAAGAAAACAAAGCGAATAGATGATAAACTACTGTGCTGCCTTAACCTAGACGGAAATAAAATAGATTCTTAAAGTTTTCCCATCCAAAATATACATTTTTTCCGTTAGTTCTCTTCATCGTAATCATAACTTTGTTTTTTCTCGTTTACAGACTTGTACTCCGTAGAATTGCCAGCAGCAAATCTTTTCTTTCCTATCTACTTTATTTATGTTTTTCAAACATAAATAATTCATAGATGGTGTAGTAGTGTTACACCCTGAGCCAAAGTGAACAGACTAAAGATGGTATATAAGTGAAAAAATAATAATAATGTAGAGAAAAAAGTAGGAATGTTGTATATGCAGGAGTTCTCAAGATCATGAAAATAGTTTAAAAAAATGAAGTCAACACAACAATGGGAATTTTCATCTGTGTATCTGCGAAAAAATTTCTCAGCGATATTAAAATATTTTTACATTGGTTTTAAGTATGGTTGGTTGAGGAATAATAAAAAATGATAACTAAAATACCTACTTGGAAAGGAAAAATAAAGGAAAATCCTTGAGAAATTTTCTTACACAATCATAATGATTTAGTTACATAGGTGTATTTGTCGCTTTATCAGATTACGAGGGAATTTGGAAAACTAAAAGTTTGTGTTCGTTTGCTCGTATAGTTATTTGTAAAAAGTTAATTGTTCCGAGTCGAATATCTATCGCAGTACACCATACTAACGCTCATTCACATTATCACCTGCAATCAATCTATAATTAAATCGCTTCTAACGTGGGACGAAAATCCCCAAAGTATACCTAAGATATAATGTGTTTAAAGGATTAAGCGCACAGCTCCTAAAACTACTGTTATCTATCACATCGATATTATCACATTTTCTTCTTTGCTTATTTTACCCAACTTTTCTTGTCAGATAAAATTAAAAACAAAAACAACAAATTCACAAACACGGATTATCTCTGTGTATACAATGTATCGAACAAACTAGTTTCATTTACCCATCCTCTCCCTTAGCTCCAAATATAACGGTATAAATTATATTCTAATTTTATTATCACAAATCTAATCAACCCTTTCTCTATATCTCTGAATACGATATTCGTTATTATAATCTTTCTGTCTCTCCATATTTAGATACGAGTAGATAGCTAAATTGTACGTTTTCTTAAGTCACCCCTTTCTGTTTTTTTAAACAAAACCCCTCCAGTAAAACTTTTGAGTACAAATTTTTTCTGTTTCTAGAATTATTTCCATTTATCAATCGAAAAGTTTTCCCGTCTTCTTTGGGTTGGAGGTTCAGCGAGAATGGGAAATTGGAATTTGTTGTAGTGAAATCAATCATTCATTACATAACTGCAGGATATTTGTCAGGAAAATTTTTGTTTTGTTTCAATTTCATATCACAGAACGACGTTTTATGAGGCGAAAATTTACATTTTTCGTTGTGTCGCTTTATTGAAAGGGATATGGTGGGATTCAAAACACGATGAAAAGTTTATAATGGTTAGGAACGAAAAAAATATTGTTGTTTCGACAATTATTATCGGTGTGCTCGTGTTGATAGAAGTATTTCAACGGTACTAACTTCTACAATAATTGATCGAATTGCGGGAATTAAATTAAATATTATATGAGCACGATTCGATTTAGATGTCGGACAATTGCTTTACAGTGACTACAATTTACCATAATTTGGGAGTTTAATAATTTATTTATATGCTTCAACCTTATTATAGTAATTCTAATTGCAAAATAAATTTCGAAATGCCACGAAGCTATTATGCTAGGAAAAAACTTGAAGAAGGCCTTAATCCACAATGCACATTTTACCTTGGATTGTGATATTAGTTGATGAAAGGTCTGATTGTGAAATGGTTTTTTAGAATCTATTTTTTTTTTTTTTTTAACAACTTTATTGATATGGCTACTACAATCTTAAACATTATTAATTCATTAGTAAGGTTGACATTAGTCCTTATGAGATAAGCATAAACTTGTGTGGGTCTGCTGGACCAGTGTCCAGTTCCGTTGGTTTATAATTTTCATACGGTTAGCTCATGTGGTTTGATTCGTTTGAGCCGCCTTACTTACTGTCCAGTAGTTGTACGGCCTCAAGATTGGTGTGGGTAAGAAGTCTCTTCTCATGTTTTATGGCACATTCGCGGATAACGTCGTCTATCATTGCTATTGCTAAATCATTGTGGATTTCCTTGTTAGTCACAAATCGGTAGGCGTGGTGACCATTCGAAGAAATTTATTTTGGCTTCGTTGTATAATGTCTCTATTGGATTTATGTGTACAACCCCATAGCTGCGCACCATACATCCATATTGGTTTGAAGATAGTCTGGTATACCAGTCTTTTGCAATACAGGTTCATTTTGGAATGATGTCCAATTAACCAGTACATTTGACGTTGTTTCAATCGTATCTGTTCAGCTTTTGTCTCACGTGATGTTTCCAGTTGAGCCTGGAATCTAAATGCAGACCAAGGTATTTTGCGATTCAGCCTGCGGCACTTGCACTCCATTGAGGTGTATATGAAGAGTGTTTATTTTTTTGTCGGAGCGTAAATGTCACAAATGTTGATTTGAGCTCATTCAGTGCGATTTTCCAGTCAATTGTCCATTTAGTAACGTTGTCCATTGCTCGTTGAAGATTTTCCACTGCTCTTGGTTGAGATTCGTCTACTGACATAATTACAGTGTCGTCAGCGAACGTGCCGATGAATGTTTTATTCGTTGTAGGTATGTCCGCAGTATAAAGAAGGTAGAGGAGGGGACCCAATACGCTTCCCTGCGGAACTCCCGCAATCGCTGGATAAAAGTCAGAACATGTTTCTTCATGAATGACTCTGAATTGGCGATCAGAGAGGTATGATTCAAGCAGCTGGCAATAGTTTTGTGGTAGAATTTTGCTCATTTTGAATGTCAATCCCTCATGCCAAACCCTATCGAAGGCCTGGGATACATCCAGAAATACGGCGGGGCAATATTTCTTTTCTTCTAACGCTTGCTCTATTACCGCAGTTATTCGATGGACTTGATCTATGGTGGAGTGGTTATTCCTGAATCCAAATTGGAAATCAGGAACGTTTACCATTGGCTTTAGACGTTTTAGTAGCAGTTTCTCGAACAGCTTTGATAAGGTCGGAAGCAGTGAGATTGGTCTGTATGATGTTACTTCTTCATCTGGTTTACCTGGTTTCTTTAGCATAATTATTTGGGCCATTTTGAAGCATTTGGGTACATACTTCAATCTCATACAGGCATTAAATAAGTATGTGATCAAGATGATTGCTTTACGTGGAAGTTCCTTGAATAGACCCGGTGATATTTCATCAATTCCTGGTGCTTTTTTATGATTAAGATTTTTGTTGATTTCTTTAGCAATTTCCATTGGCGTGACCCTTTTAAAGTCCTGATTTGGTTGATAAACAGGTGTGACATCAATGTTGGATTGAATGTCATGGGGTTGGAACACTGCTGCTAGGTGTTGAGCAAAGTGTTCCGTTTTTTCTTTGTCTTGTCGAACCCAACTGCCTTGAGCATTCCTTAGAGGTGTTACTCGAACTACAGGTCGTTTAAATCTTCTGGTTGCTATCCATAACGAGTAGTCTTTATCCATTTCTGGACCTAGCCCGCTTAAGTAGTTATCGAGGCAATTCTGTTTGAAATTTTTGATTAGTCTATTGACTTTGTTACTTATTCGATTAAAAGTTGTCTTGTCAGCGGGATTTCTGGTGAGGTGCCATATTCTCCTCGCCGTTCTTCTTGCCTTGATTTGTTCCCTGATTTCAGCCGGGTATTTGACTTCAATCTCCGCTTTGTCCTTTGATTCAGGAGTAGCTAGTCTGGCAGCCATTCGAGTGTATTCAATAAAATTGTTTGTTTGTTGTTCCAATTCTTCATTGTTTTAATACTAACTTTTAATTCAACCAGCTCTTCCAATTTTTCGCTGAAGATGTCCCAATCCGTGAATCTATTAGTAAGGTTTTGCCTTTTCTGTTTCTTTATTACTGTAGCGCTTACTGACAACAGTACAGGAATGTGGTCAGATGGTAGGTCGTTAATTCCTTCGACTCTAGTGTAACTTAGAGGAATACCTTTTATGATGAAGAAATTCAGTAGATCTGGTATTTTTCCTGCATCCGTTGGCCAATACGTTGGCCCCCCTGGGGACAGATATTCGCATTTGTTTTCATGAATGGCATTGAACAAGGTGTTACCTTTCCCAGGAGAAATAAGCCTGGAACCCCAAGATGTATGTTTTATATTGTAGTCCCCTCCAATAATAAATCTTGGACCGAGCTTATTGAAGACGTTATTAAATTGTAACTTCGTTGGTGTATGCCGTGGAGGACAGTACGCTGCTACAATATTTAGATCTGCGCCATTATATTGGATTGAGATAACAGTTGCTTGCAAATAGTTTTCACGAATATCCTCTTGTCGATTGTGTTTGACATTATTTTTGATTGGTACAGCTGAACCACCTCTAGCTCTTTCACTAGGATGGGTTGTCCAGTAGGAATTAAAACCCCTTATTCTGATAAAGCTTTTGTTGGAGAAGTGCGTCTCAGAAATCAGCGCAATATCAATGTTGTTTGTATGGAGAAATATTTCCAGTTCGTGGGCTCGTTGGTTGAGCCCATTAGCGTTCCAAGCTACAATGCGTAGGAACGAGTTAACCATTTGTGAGTATGCTGACTTTTTTGCTTGGTGGATAGATATAGGTTTCCAGTTTTGCCACCCTCTCTGCTAGATGACCAAGTGACAGTTGAATTTGGCTAAGCATTTTAATAATTTCAGTGTTATTTGACTCGTTGGCGATTTGCGCATAGGATAATCCAACTGTGGATGGTGTGATTGTTGTTGGTGGTTTAGCAACTTTGGTTTGTAATCGCTGCACTGCGCTTGTTCTATTATTCTGTTGACTTTTAATTTTATTCTGATATACACGGCATCCTTTATAATTTGCAGTATGCCCTTGTTGTTGGCAAAGAGCACAAGAAGGCGCGATATCTGGTGTTTTCTTGCATTTTGTCGTGTGGTGATTTTCCGCGCATTTAACGCATTTGGTTTGACGATAGCAAAAGCTCTTGGTATGTCCAAGTTGTTGACAATTCGTACATTGTGGAATTCCCCTTGTCTTGTTAGGTGGCTCAATTTTAACTATACAGTACGCAACTTTCTTGATATTGTATACTTCTTTATTGTTGTCTTTATGTTTTAAGTCGATGTAAAACAATGGAAAGTGTTTCCTGACTTTTACACCATCAATTGTGACCATTTTGTATATGTTGGTAATACCTGCAACTTCATGTCCCATTTTTTCTAAGTCTGCTTTAATTTCATCGTGACTAATAGAAGAAGGTAAGCCTCTGATAACCACTCTAAAGGCCTTTTCACTCTTCAGCTGGTAGGTGTGATATTGAATATTTTCTAGTTGGTTGCTAGATTCATTTTTTAATTCTTCCAGTAATTTTTTGACATTTCTGTAATCATTTTCATTTTGAAAGGTAATTCTAGTGTCATTATTTGAGAGCGCCTTAAAATTAGTTGATTCATTAGTGGAGGCAGTGGTATTTTTGGGTTTTTCTGTTCAGTGTTACTGTTCACACTTTGTGTATTATTTTTTGGGGGAGTTTTCGTTTTTGTGCGCCTACGTTTCTTAGGAGGATTCTTCTTTAGAATCTATGAGGAACTATTTTACTTTCTAAACTAACCTATTCAAGAAATTGCTATTTTGGATTATAACGGTGGCTGGTCAGGCTTTTCAAAGAAGCATTTATTCTGCAGACAAACCTGCAGTAAACCCCGAGTTTGCCGGAAATATTTTCTACACAATGCTGAACAATACTGCATACGCAAAAACAGCAATAACTTGAACAATAATGTTTTTTTCGTTCGATGATCTTTTGGCATGGTTCCTGCAACTTTATAATACCGTGCTCATGAAACTTTTATTGTTATCAGGAAAAAATTGGTGAAACTTTTACCATTCAAAGAGTTTTGAAAACTTCGAAATAAATGATAATCAAATGCCACCCAGATCAGGCCTGTATGGAGGATGCGACATCAAATGCGACATGGGGATTCCATCAAAGCTCCAATAGTTTTGAACGAGGAAAAGTAAAATCTCACACATTTTTCATCACTAGATACGATTCGCTTAAAAAAGATCGACTTTATTGTGCTTGAGATGTGTATAGAAATTACTGATTTACTCCTCTATTACTCGTAAAATATGGCGGAAGTATATTTGTTCAACAGAACACGGCACGCAAGTGTGATAACCCAAACATGTATGCACATTACATTTGTTTTACATATTTTTTGTGTGGCCAGCACATTAGCTTAATTGAATTAGAAGAACACGGTTCAACTGATCCCGATACGCCATCCTTCACAAAATCAAGGAGAAGTCACCCAGAATCAAAAGCATAAAATGAACCGATACACTCGAGTTAAAACAAACATCAAGTTCAGGGGACCGCCAAACTACTTCATCGCGAACTGGGCTGATTTTTTCGGAAAAGCTGTTCCAATAAAGACGAAACTGACATCAAAGGAATACTCGGAAGAGTATCTAAAAATAAAAATCGATCAGATCAACCATGATATCAAAGAAGTTGATCAAATACACAAAAACCTCCTCATGGAAATCGAGGATGAAGATAGACATAAATACTGCATTGAATATTACAATGCAACCCCAACTCTACCTGAGGTAGATACATTAGTAATAACATTACACCACTTGATCAATCAGGTGTAGGTAGAGCCGGCAGCCACATCATCATTGCAATCATTAAAGCTACCGAAGATATATTTACAAGGCTCGTTCATCAAAATAAGCAACTATCGAATACACTGAAGAGGACATATCTAAAATCCCATCTGCAGAAAGAAGCCGCGTAGCTAATTAGCCACTCAACAACCATTGGCGATAACTATGAAACCGCATGGGAAATCATAGAGGCCAGATATAACGAACGGCTGTTAGCCCCATCCTACTTTAATGCTATATTATCATTGTATAATATACAAAATTCAACAGCATCCAGTATCAGAACGCTACACGATACGGTGGTGGAGATGCTGCACAACATCAAAAAGTTGAAGCTAGATAATCCCTTTGAAGCACTAATCATACACCTCGTGATGAAAAAGTTGGACGCAGATACTTTGGTGAAATATGAAAGCAGCCTGGTCCGCCCACGCGAGATTCCTAAACTGGACTATTGCCTGAAATTTTTCAAGAGAAGTTTCCAATCACTGGAGGCAGTCGGACTACAAAAACTGAACATCGCACGGTTGAACAAACCAGAGATCAGCGTGACACGGAAAAGCTTCGTAAACTCTAAGAGCCTCAGCAAATCGACAGCGGAGAAATACAATGCGACTGATTGCAGGTATTGTGGACGACGGCATCATTCTCTCCAGCAGTGCATTCATTTTCAAAACTTGTCCATCAAGCGAAGAATCGATATTGTAAACCGTGCCGAAATTTACACGAACTGTCTCGCACGTAGTCCAAAAATACAGTGAAGCGAGAAACCCGGATGCACAAGCTGCAGTAACCGATATCACCATCAGAGCCATGGACTACAAAAACGGTATCTCTCAGCACGTTGGATGGCATTCAAACAACACTGTTAGCAACGACTGTTGTAAAAATCTATCTGCGGAAAGCCGTTCAATGTACGAACGTTAATAGGTCAGGGATCCCAGATTTCTCCTGTAACGGAGGAAGCAGTTCAACAGCTAGGCCTACCAATACAGCAAACGACGGTTAGGATCTCAGGAGTTGGAGCTAATACAACTAACAAGGCAAATCCGGATGTCCAGATTTGAGTTCAACCTCATTTTGATCCCTCATACAGATTGAAGGTCGAAACATACGTGTTTTCAGGGATCACCACAAACATCCCGGAACAACCGATCGCCACAAGGTCTGATGATAAATAGAGTAGATTACGTTTAGCAGATCCAAATTTTGATCGCCCGGCACCAATTAACCTATTGTTAGGGGCGGACGTTTACAGCGAATTCATTGGAAACCGATTAATTAGAGGCAGACCAAGCGCTATAAGCACAAGCTTGGAATGGATAATCTCTGAACCTTCACAAAGCACAATCCAACATCAGATCGTAGCAGCTCATACGATTAATATGACAGAAGGAAACATGGAGAAATTCTGGGAATTAGAATCTTTTTGCGAGACACTGTTCAAACACATCACTAAGCGAAGTAAGGATGGCCGATATAGGGTACAACTACCATTCAAAGAGAGCCAATTGGATATGTTCAGAATTGAGATCACTATAGGTACATAAACTTCATGCGTGAGTACGTCCAGAGGGAAATTGTATCTACCCCATCATGCAGTGGTTAAGAAAACAAGAGACGCTACCAAAATTCGCCTATGGGCGGTTCTTCTTAGATGGAGGAAACATCAGATAGTATTCTCAGCAGACATCAAAAAGATTTACCTGCAAATATTGGTTCAAGAGGAGCATCAGAAATATCAACGAATTGATATGGAAAGAAAGGAGAGAAAACAATCGTCATCCAATAGATGAATATCAATTCACCTATTGGGATCTTGATCTACATCTACATGAGATCTTGAGCGGCAATCTTACCATCGCGGATCAACAATCAATCAAAACCTTGGGGATATGCTATAGTCCGTTGGCTGACTGCTACATATCCCAAGTATGGTTACCAGCCAATGACAAGAAAATAACGAAACGAAAATTATTGTCGGAAATGTCGAAAATCTTCAACCCTTTGGGATGGCTGGCACCATTAACCATCGGTTGTAAAACGATGTACCAAAGGCTATGGAGTCTCGGGCTAGACGCTGGGATCCACTCAAGCTCGAGCTGAATTCCGCTCGACAAATTAAAATACGCTGCTGTTGCAACTACGCGGAATACAACGGTAAGTTCGAACTTCGAGGATTCTGTGATGCGTCTAAAGCACAATCAATGGACAAAGTACAATCCGTCTTTTGTCAGCGAAAACCAAGGTAGCACCGGTAAAATCAAAATTGACGATATACCTCGACTCGAGTTAAGCGCTCGGTACTGTTGAGTTGGTTAGTTCAACAAGCAAAAAAGAGCCTGGAGGTTGACATAAGTGCAACGCCTTATGGTCCGATTTTATGATTACGCTGGCATGGATTCGAAAGCCATCATCATCTTGGAAATCATTTATCGCACATCGAGTGGCAGAGATTCAGCAAAATACCAGCATCCAGTCATGGCATTATATCCGTTCAAAAGACAATCCAACCGGTTGTGTTTCCCGCGGACTTAACCTCAAATTAGCGACACTCCAGAGCTGGTAAAACGGCCCGGAGTTCTTGCAGCACGCATTCACAACAAGCGAAGGTGCGGAATACGAAATAGTTTAGAAGAAAAACATAGTCACCACCAATCTGCAGGTGGAAAAAATAGAATCTAAAATTGAAACCTTAATCCAAAAACAGTCATCCCTCAGGTCGCTCATTCAGATAACAATTTAGATATTAAGATGGCAAACTAAACGAAGGGGACTAATCAACCAGGCAAAGTGGGCCTTACCCTTGTCACGTCTAGTAGTAGCAGTTCAACAGGAGGAATTTGCAGTAAAACATTCGCTACTGAAACAAGGTAAACAAATCAATAAACGTTACAGAGTTATTTCGCTCAGGGAAACATAATTCGGGTCAGTGGAAGGTTGAAAAACTCGTCTCTATCCTACGAGGAAAAACATCCCGTCATCCTACCGTGCAAAGGGCCATTCACCAAGTTAGTATTGGAGTGGGGACATAAACAAACATTACCCGGAGGCAACGCGTTAACTTAAGTTAACAGTCATAACAGTCAAGCATAATGACCATTAATGTATTCGCTACCATCGATTTAAAATCGCAACTGCAGAATAACTAATGGGAAATTTGCCAATTCCCCGCATTACATATTCGAACTAGCAAAGTTCGCGGAAATAAATAGTATAAGGGATATATGTGCATATTTATCTGTTTAGCTACCAAAGCAATCCACATCGAAGTGGCCTCAGATCTTTCAACAGATGAATTTATAAACGCATTCCGACGATTCACCTCTCGTCGAGGTAATGTGGTAAACATGTACAGCGACAATGGAACTAATTTTGTGGGAGCGCAGAAGATACTACAACCGCTTACGTGTCATTTCATTCCACCAGCATCACCACATTTTGGTGGACTATGGGAAGCAGGGGTGAAATCTATAAAATCCCATTTAAAGAAGTGCATAGGCGACACCAAGCTCACCTTTGAAGAAATAATAACTTTGCCGAATCAAATAGAAGCATGTCTGAATTATAGGCCTGCCCTCTATCTGAGAATCCCGAATCATTATCTGTATTAACGTCCGGACAATTCGTTTTTAGCGCCGCCAGAAAAAGAACAGCTAAACCAATACAGAAATGTCCTGTCCCGATGGAAACTAGTTCAGAATATGCGTATTCAATTTTGGCAAAAGTTAGGATCCAATTATTTACATCGTCTGTAACAACGGCCCAAGGGGCAACATACAAGGACAAACCTGAAAGTAGAAGATATCGTCCTATTGCGAGACGAACTACAACCACCAACGAGATGGAAACTCGGCGAATTGTAGAACTGCGCCTCGGCGGCGATGGCCAGACCAGAGTAGTAAGGCTCAAAACAGCGGGCAATTCAAACGTCAAAAGATCAATAAGCAAGGTAGCAGATTTTCCCAGCCAAGAGCCACTAAGAGGAAACTCAAGAAGAGTGAGAACATCAAGCCGAAGATCATGTACCCATGACTCGAAGGAAGAGGCAACAACCCCATCGAAAAGCGAAGCAAGCCTTAATTACTAATCAAGTAATTCAACATACCTGCCTCTTACTGTGTATAATAAGCTTGGTATCCGGCAACCGGTGGTCTGAAGAATCAAAGTTGGACGAAACAAATCCATCCGTCACCGTCACTTCATAGAACAACTCGGGCACGTACTTTGACAATATTTCCAATGTAGAACTGCTTTCGACCAAATGGGATATGGTAATTCGGTACAACTTGTCGAGTTATTGGCAAGAATTAAATAACGTGCAGAACGGCTTGACCTTACTTAACAGAGAATGCAAAGGTGTATAACCAATTAAGAGATGTTCACTATACTTAAACATCTTCCGAAGGCCTGCACTTTGCCAGAGTACGGGCTTTTATAGTTACACAACTTGTATCGTTTAATGACAATAAGGAAAAGAGTAACCAAAGCCAACGTCATAATCGTGATACAAATCCCCTTGGTGCAATCAAGGGACTAACAGCTCTACGAGGCCATCTCTGTCCCAATTTTCCGCCACGATTCACAAATAAAAATAAAGCCCACCACACAGTACATACTCGTTGATCCGTACCGAGAGCGAAACTATCCAAGTGTAAGGAACTATTTGACCGTTTGTTGATATGTAACATAGCATCGTTCTATACTCAACCCGTCTTGTCTTCTGGGCGCTCCTCGCTCTTGAGATCGTTCTAGTCACAACTGGCAGTAAGCTGTGGCCGGCCACCAACATGTTCAACAGGAAAAGGCACGCGGGTGCAATAACCCAAACATGTACGCACATTACATTTGTTTTACATATTTTTTGTGTGGTCAGCACATTACCTTAATTAGCATAATGTGTAATCGGATAATGTATATATAGTATATGTAACATGAACATATTTTCAATAAAACTAGAATTGATAAAAACATAAAGCGAAAACTCGTTCTCATTTTATAGGACGCTTAATATTCCCACACCTGTCGTAAGTGTATTAAGTTTCCACAAAAAAAACAAAGAATCTAGGTAGATCGTGGATTTACAACATACGAGCAAATCTATCAGATCTACAATACTTAAGAACCCAAACAATTTTATCACAGAAATAATGTGATACGGTTAAAGTGCTGAAAAGTACTGTTACCCTTCAACCCACGAACTATTTTTAAATACGAATTTAATAAGTCTCGGGAGCAGGCGGGTAGTAAAGCGCTCAAGGAGCGAGATACTAACATCCCAAGAGACTATTTATGAAAGTCCACGAATATAAGATTTCGATGATTTGCATTGCAACCACCAATGAGTGAACCTGGATCTTGATATAGAATATTGTTGTAAGCTGATTTTTTTATTATCTAAATACAGCTTCGTTGTGGTCTTGGACTGGCTGGTTGGTTGGATAGATTTTCTTAATGCCTTATATATCGGAAACTCGTCCGTGGTGTTTGTGCTCATAGCTTCGGCAGCTCCATCAGGTGGCTACGATTGAGCCGTTCAACTCTGCAAGTGTTGAAGATATCTGTATATGTAGTATTGCTTTACTGTCTGATGTTCTCTTTCAGTTCTACCTCTATGAACAGCCCCCAAAGGTGCATTGCCGGTGCTGTTCTTACGGTTGAATGACAACTTCATTTTTTCGAACTGGCGGTAGTTACATCAAGTCAACAAAGAGTAGCACAGTTCTTCGTCCGACGATCTTATTGTTGTTAAGATGAGCTCAAATTCTTTCCATTGCTGCCGCTCGATTCATAGATATTTACCAGTCAGTAGTGGCATGTTAAAGATTCTTCCATCCTTCAAAACTGGTAATTTAAGCAGGATATGTAGGGTGCTTCCTCCAACTAATCGCACCGCTACTCAGACATTCATTGATTTCCTAAAATAGCACCTGTTCACCTTATTTTGGAGGAGGTTAAACACCAAGGTATTTACAGTCCAGTAGTTGCCCGTACTATGTATGCTGTTATCTCGCAGCTGTTGCTCGATACTTTTCGTGATTCTTATGAAGATCTCACGCTGACCCACATTGTTTGCCAGTTTCAATTCCATATCGAATTCTGCTCCCGAGAATAACTAAAACCCTCTTCTACTACAATACATACCATATCGCAACAATGCTGAATTCATTGGCGGTTAGGAGAATGCTAGCGATGCCTTCAAAACACGACACAAATTTGGTTTTGAAAATAAATTTGGAAGTTTATCGTGAAAGAGATAAACAATTAGAGAATGCATAATACACAAATAACTAATGCAAGTACTACCAGTCACCCCATCATATTGTCTCGAGATTTGGGTGCCTAATTTCCTAGTAATACAGGAGCGTGAAACCACTAACCATTTGGTGTAGATATCTCCGAAATCGGCACAACAAAATTTGAAATTAACCGATTTTTGTCTAAATGTGCAAGTGGTAAAATAATAAAATTATTCATTTCAACCAATGATCCCCTTGATATTCGAATGGCAGTTGGATGGTTATTTGTCCGAACTCACTAAATAGTACATTAAGCCATGCCACATTTTCATAGACATTTATTGGATCAGCACAAGTAATTTTTAAACTGTGTGATATATCCATTACAAAAAAAATCTTCCTTGTAAATAAGAGTTTATTTTGTAAATATGTAAATATGAATACCAAATGGTGTCTCAGCAAGAGCGTCGGATTTAATTTTAAAGAAAAACACATTTATTTTGGAATTAAGCAAACATTTTTATTTCAACATAAAGAAAAATAGCTCCGATTAAACATGAAATACAACATCGGCAAATGGCAACCACGAAACCTCTGGCACAGGGTTATCCTTTTGTTGAAATTTTGAATAACGTTTTCAAATAAATGTGGCTGTATTTCACCAATAACGCGCCGTATTTCTTCTTTAAGACGTTCAACTGTTTCAGGCTGATTCGCAAACACGATTTCCTTCACATAGCCCCAAGAAAAAAATCCATCGATGTTAGATCTTGGTGGCCAATGTTGATCGCCAAATCGAGAAATGACACGGCCTGGAAACTTAGTCTGCAATAACACCATTGTTTCACGTGCTATGTAGTAGGTCGCACCATCTTGTTAGAAAAACATGTCCTCCACATTAATTTAATCCAATTCGGGCCACAAAAAATCCGTTAACATTTTGCGAAACCGCAGTCCATTAACCTTTAGCGCATTTCCAGCCGCATTTTCAAAGAAATCCGGCCCAATTATTCCGCCAGCCCAAAATGCACACCAAACAGTTACTCGCGGTGGATGCATTGGTTGTTTGAGTATCACACGAGGATTTTCAGCACCCCAAATCCGACAAAATGATTTTCCGTTTGAAAAAATAATTTTCAATAATTTTTCTTGGCGTGCAAATGCAGATCTTTTACTAAAATTCGTTGCATAGTGCTTCTGGAAATGTTTAATTCTTGACCACGATGCCGAATGAAAGTTTCTGGATTCTCGGCCACAGATTCCCTTACTGTGGCTATATTTTCGAGTGACTGACAAGGTCGACGACGAACAATGATCTTCTGATCCATCAGCGTAAATTTGGTCTCAAATTTTGTAATTAAACGCCCCACTATCGATTCATTTGGCGCATTATTGCCGAAAACTTGACGTAATTGGCGAACTGTTTTCGCAAAACTTTCACCATTTTTGTAATGTGTTTTCACAACAATTAAAAGTTGTTGGTTTGAATTCTTCTCCATATTCTTGAATCGCGTGGTCTGTACGTGACAACTGTCAAAAAAAAATCACCGCACAACTCGTATTAACAAAATAGCGGCAAATTTAAATCCGGCGCTCTTGCTGGAGCACCCTTTATTTACGAAAATTCTATAAAAACAATTCTAAATTTTAATATTTATTCGTATGTATTTTATGTAAAGTCGTTGAATTGTTTGTTATATATTATTATAAAATAAAATTTTGGGCTGAAAAGACTTCCATGCTATCATACGTTTACTTCCGGTGGACCGATTTCGGGAGAAATTCACTGGGATCTTCCCATTTTTGAAAAATGTTTAAGAATGAAGTTTCTCATAATCAATGAATCCGTCTGAGCTGTACAGGGTTTGTTAGAAAATAGTTGTTTATGTTAAAAACGTAATTTCCGTCTAAATTTTGGAAAAATAAATCAAACCAGTACTGTTGCAAATTCAATTTAGAATATTTCAGTTCATAATCGTTTTTCTCGGAAATGATACACTTGCCTAACAACGAAATGATAATATTGTCTAACAACGAAAAGCTTCAATGGACTTAAGATGGACCGATTTCAACCAAAGATCATTGCGGTCTCCCTATTTATGAAAAAAGCTTAGCATGAAGTTTCTTCCCGATCAGTCAATCCGTCTGGGCTTCAGAGAACCAACAGACATTTAGTTTGCACGAAACCACATACGTCGATGTCAAAATTTTTCATAATTACTATTCTTTATTTTACTATGCAAAAGAAAGCAATATTCATGTTAAAATGTTGCCAAATTTACAACTGGAATAATATGACAAGCAACAATAAATAATTTCACATTAAGCGTTACATACATTAAGCGTTACATACATTATTGAAAATAAATTGCGCTGTTCATTTGCTGTAGAACGAGCATTCAATAGTGATTCAGAGAATCGAGGTAAAAACAAGCTTTAAAATATATTTACTAATTGATAAGAAAATGCAGTAAACTGAAACCAAAATAAAAACACGTCCGCACACAATGAATGTACAAAAAAATGTATCAATGTTATATGTAGTTTAGAATTGTGGGGTCGTTGTATATATCTAAGGATCGACTACTTAGGTGTATGTAACCGGGTTGAGTCTATCACGACCAACATCCCGTATTCTATTGATCGGCTTTGCTGTGTGAAATGGGTGTAGCCATTATAGGAGACTCTGGTTAAACCTCGGCCGTGCACTCAACTCTAATCAACCAATCAATCACATTTGGAGTCACCGGGGAAATAGTCATTCGGGGAATAAATCAAATCAAGTGCCAATAAATGTGAAATATCCGAAAAATTCGTTTTGTGAGAGTGTTGCAAGTTTGATTTATTTTTGACACCAAAGAAAATTTTTGTTCATTAATTTAAAAATTAAAAATAAACGTTAATGAAATACATAACATTGAAAGACTGATCCGGGAGATAAATTAGAAGTGTGACTTTTTAGTCTAGTGCTTTGCAGACTACATTTTCTTTTTTTTCCGGTAAGTATGGTTTTAGTGCAGTAGAGGGTACTAACCATTCTAATCGTGGCGAGGTTCCTTAGTTGCTTCTAGCAAAGCTGAGTCTTGGTAGAAGCGAGGGCATCGAGAGTAACCCTGCCCATAGGCGGGATACCCTCTTTCTGCTGAGGACCTCCTCCACGTCATTAAACCACTAATCGTTAAGTTTTTCTATTAATATTTTTTGGTGCGTATTTCTTAGGGTAATTATGTTACCCTAAGAAACCAGAATTCACAACCATGAGTAAAACACATCCGTTTGAGATGTGTAGGACACGCCAGTTTTGAGTCCGAGGACCGCACTTTTCATTTTTTTGTTTTTAACCTTTAGATGGTAAATATTAGGCCATCTTTCTCTTTCTCTTTTGTTATTGTGCGGTAATCTAGGTCCCACATTTCGTCTAACCCCAAAAACCCACGACCACATCCCCTACAAGACTGAGCTGTGGGGATCAAAGCCGCACATGGGGTTAGTGCATGAAATGGGGACAGTTTCTTTAGCGTTAGGGTATACTGTCGTAAGACGGTAAACTTCAAGCGCTCCAGTGGCGCCCAAATGGGGCCATAATTCGGCCCAAAAATTCTGGTAACAAATACCACAATTAGTCTAATAAATTCAATTGAGGATCCCCTCACACTCTCGTCTAAATTAATAGTCGACATTACTTTTTGGGTAATGTTCAAAAATTAGTAAAGTATTTAATACTTCTAAGTAAAATTGAAATCGGTTTAAAGAACAGTGTGCTTGGTTTTTATCATTGTTAGATGTAAATTTCTATCGATACGAGTATGACAGCGGCAAGCCTGACCTAATACGTGGTGGGTCATACGCATACCGCCAGAGATTGTTGATAGTTGAGCTTCTATGCTAGATCCCCGAATGGATGGTTTATCCGTGGCATGTCCCAACCCGGGTTTCTTTGTCCCAAAGGGTTTTTCCTTGAAACAATGTGCATCATCTCTTTCCTTGCCGAGTGGTAAGACCGGGGGTGTTAAGAGCTGCACATTTTTCAGATACTAAAACTACTTTTCTGCTCCTAAAGTAAGTTGCACGACTGTCACTAAATTTTCCTACAGTTTGATTCCACAATGGTGATAAGAAATTATTACGAGTTGTGGCAAATTTTTATTATTAAAAATATGGATTTCCAACAAGCAGTGTATAGTTATGTTATTGCGGTAATTCCACCTTGTCATTCTTTTAATTGTCATCCCTCGGGATGGGGTTTGCAAGTCCTCCCACTGTTAGTTTAGGTGCGTTCAGAATATGGTATGTCTGGCTGTCCAACCCGGTGTTCTATCAGTGAACGGATATTGATGAGGGTTTGGACAGAAGCTAGCCACTACTATATTACACACTGCGGAAATCCGTGGTGATAACCGGCGAGTTATCATCCCCACTAGACAGCAATAGCAGCCGAGGTTCGAGTGTCTGAAAAGACCTTAGCAACATGGTTGACTTACATGGGAACGTTCTGTCACCCTTGTAGCTGAGCTCCTCTGCTGAGTTCAGGGTAAGACTGCCAGCTGCAGAGAAGGGGACAACAAACTTGCCATGGTCTATTGGGTACCATAAATGTCGTCTGTTTCCAAGTTCACCATAGCAGCGAGGATCACCTTGTATGTCAGGTTAAGACTACCGCTGCATCATTGGGAACAAGGGAATAATTTAATCAAAATTTCAATTTCAATGCCTTTATCTTATCCTTATTTTTATCCAAGTTGGCGGAATCTATTCATTGAAGGGGGATATTACCTATGGTTGTTTTTGATTTCATTTGAATTTTAAATTAATGTTTTTGATTAGTTTAGTTTAGTTTAGTTTCCTTTAGTGCAAGTTTTTTTTTAAAAATGAAGGTAGAACATCTAGACAGTGACGAGTTCTTAATCGAATGTGAATGTCGAAAGGTCCCCGTCGTGTCTTACCATAAAGCGGCTCTCGCTTTGAAAAGAGAATTGGTGGAAGAATAGGTGAACCATAAGGGGAATAATCTTGTTGTACATGAAGCTGCAGTCAGATCTCCTAAACAAGAAATAGTGACATGTTTTCACAAGCTGGAAGGTGTCAAATATTTGTTCCGCCAAATAACGAATGGAGTTATTACGGCGGATGAGCAATTGCCAGTGGTGTCAACAAAGTTGCTACACATTCAAGGTAGATTAAATCGTATCCGGCTTACACTCCCTTTACAAGAGATAATCAATGAGATGATCTTGGCTGTAAGGGATCTGTGGGAATTACTAGCATTTATAAAAGTAACCGATAAGTTACAAGGAGCTGTAAGACGCTTATATTATTTGAAAATCATCTCAGATGAATCTAGGGCGAAATTAGATCCGGAGAAAATTGCACATAGCCAAAACTCATTACACTCGAACCCCTCGCGAAGGAATCATTTTAAAGATGAACGAGCACGTAAGCAATATGCACGGATTGAAATTTGAGGGCAGAGGCATTTTACGAACAACTGTCTATGCGCAAGACGAAAGTGGACGTTGAATCGTCGTCAGCCGAAAGAATTGGTCAATTAACTCAAAATAAAGTAAGTAGAGAATCATCACCTAAAGCAGCACAAATAACATGTTCATCGGCAATAGAACAATGTACATCACGCACTTCCAAAAATGAAACCGTAGCTAACTTTGAAGGGGAATTTTCCAAAAGGTTTTCTTTGGAATATTTTAAAGATGAAAAGAACGGTAGAGTTAGAGATAAAAGGTTAATAATCAGAGGTAAATGTAAACTACAGATAGGAAATACCATCAAATCGATCGAAATCATTTCAAGTCCACCAGCTAAGGTAATTAAATTATCGACGACTTTCCTTTCCGATTTAATCAAGGTTACTTCGTCAATGACTTACCATTTTTACATGAATCCTTTGAATTTAGTACTAACAAAAAAATATCTTCGATGTTTACCACCAAACATTCTAATGTTAGAATCAAGGCCAGGTGCAATTAAAGTGAGGTCAATTTCCTCAACCAAGGACCGTCAATTAATTTGGCAAAAATTTAATAAATCTAAATCACATTCCTTCAACAAACATAGTGATAAAGAATTGTTCACGGTAGTTCAAGCTGATCCGTTAAGGAGCAGGGCTAATTTTAGGGTAATGAAAATCATCCAAAAAAGGTTAAAGTTAATGGCCAGTAACGTTATAACCACCGCAGTATTACAATCGACTCCGAACTTTCGAAATTGGAAGTGGCATTTTGAGACTGAGCACATTAGGGCGTTATTGGACTATGTAAAACTTACGTCCGTTTACGAAGTGTATTACAACTGGAAATCGCTAGCGAAAACTTTATATCGAAATTGGAAGCGCCGCCGTAGAAAACAGACGCATACGCCATCCACTTTCCCATTAGACCATCTATGTATAATGGGGCATTTATATAGGCGATGTAATGGTAAAGTGAAGATCGGTATTCCCCGCGCGGTTAGAGGATACCGGTATTAGTTTAAGAGAATTGAGGTAAATGAGAGAATGAGGCTGATTCAATTTAGTTACTACAGTTGTTCTTCTGTGGAAGTAAAATTGATTTGGCGCCCTCCTCTCATGATAGTTAGAGTAGTAGCTAAGTTAATATATTTTACACAAATTTTATATAAATAGATATAAACTAACTTAAGGTTAAGGAAAGCATGAGGTTGACACAATCACGTTCCATGCACATGGTACACCAAAGTGGGATTGGGTTAGCGCCATTCATCAGCACAACGGTCTTATGCTTGTTATCTCATTTCTAGAAATGGGTATTTTCAACTGGTGTTTGAGGCTAACGACGATACTGGTGGCCGCAGCGCGTCTGAGCAATCAGGGTTTGCAGTTCCAAGAGTTTCAGACTGAGCCGGGTATATACTTTGCGGAGGAAGGTAGGGCCAAACTATCCACCAACATTTGGACCATAGTGGGGTACTATAACTTATCAAGCTACTCGAGGGAGTGGGAGCACATGAGACTAACGCAAGAACATCTCCGAGCGACATGTGCAGAAAACGCCAATGCGACCCGGTACGTTAGACATTGCGAGGCGTTGTTAAGTCCGATAGCTTACTTGATGGACCAAATCGAGGATAGTAATAGGCTTCTCCAAGCACACCACGGACGGGAAAAGAGGGCTCCATTGGATTTCCTCGGAGATTTAGCAATTGACATAATCGGAGTGTTGGGGCAACGGGATGCTCAGAGGTATCAGGAGCAAATCAAACACCTGAATACCGGTGTACTAAAAACACAAACCATGCTCCAACAGCAAATGCATGTATTAGATTTGACCGGAAACATTATCCGTAAGGAGCATGAGGCAATGGAAAAGCATTATCGGGTAATCCAGGAGGAAATCGAGTCTGTGATGGTGCATGAAGAGTATATGGACATGTTATTCCAGCTATCTGCGGCCATTGGTATGTATAAGGAAGTCCAAGGAGACCTGATAGACATACTCTCAGCTGTACATCATGGCAGAGCAAGTGTGCGATTGTTACATCCTTCGCAGTTTGCAAAACAACTATGGGAAATAAGTAAGCAGATCCCCACGAACCTGCAAGTGTAAGCTACCACCAGTTTTTGACTCGTCAGGAGATATGGGTTTGCTCGTCGTTGGGTGGGTTCGTCGGTCAAAAACTATAAAACATATGGTATGCTTGCTATTTACTTCCTGACTGTAAATCGACTCGCTCACAAATGCTGACACACTCACATCACTCACATCACTAAATATATGGTTTTACTTAAACAACTAAATTAAATTCACTCAAAAAAAAAACTTAATAATTATGGATAATTAATGAACACCTTGTTGATTTTCAAAATAAATGCAAAAAAAATTGAGAAAAGGAAATTTATCCGCATAAAAAAAATATAAAAGTGTCGACCATTACAATATTTATTTCAATAAAAAAAAAAGGAACTTCTTTCTCGTTAATATATAGAAAAAATCTATTAAAATAAAATTGGTAGAAAAAAATTAAGTTTAATTAGACAGAGGTTACCTTAAACTAGTTATAATGGTTGGTACCGCTGCCCATCCGTACACGTCCCAGCTTCCCGTAAACTCTCCTTCCGGATGCACCCGCGTGCCGACCCCCAGACCTTTGGTATGCTTGTTGGACACCCAAATATGTTAACACGTATTTCTCCTTCAATACTTCTTTTGCAGTTGCGTATATAATATAGTAGCCACTGGTATACGCCGATCACGATTTAACTTTTAACTCTAGGATAATCACTATTCTTTTTCGTTTTATTGATTAAACGGTTTTAATTCGTTCATAGAATTTTTATTGCACACGGATTTTTTTTTATTTTACAATTTATATAAATAATTTATTGTTATAGATATTATTGATAGTTTAGATATTTTTATTAATTATTAAATTCAGTGTCAAATTTATTATTCTTTGTAATACATATTTTATCTTTTAAACTTATATAGGTGATTATTATAATGGACAGTAGGTGCAGAGCAAAAATTTATACACAATCGTTTTTGTTTTCTTTTCTATTGATCGACCTATTTATAATTTTTTTTTTTTGTTTTTAATTACCTGGTCTGATCTAAATTTATTTTTCAACTGATCTCTCGGTCATCCGATTTTACCGTCGTTGACCCAAAACAAAATCAACAAAAACGTATGCGAAACGATTAGGGGAAGGAAAACCGGACTACAGGGTATACAAAAAAAAAATTATACATATTTTCAAATGAATCTGTTTCCCCTACGATTATCGTTTATCGATATTCAACCGCGTGTCCATTTACAATCGTTACAGGGCAGATTCGAACGAGTATCGAAGTCTTGAGAATGCAATGTTCGAAACTGAGTTTTATCATCATTCATTCCCATATAAAAATACATCAGGCTTTCAAATCTTTTGCGTGATAGTTTCCTAGGACTCTTCCACTTTCGTCCCTGCATAAATAAGTCACGTTACCAATTTTTCTTTCTACAACCGCTTTTATGTATTTAGGAGAAAACTTTGCACAAATATTTTTCGATGTATCGCTTTGGGGATGTTGTAAAATATACACGATCTGTCCGGGATCAAATTGAAAGTAACGGGTTCGAAGATTATATTGTCTAGAATACCTCTCATATGCCGCCTTAAGATGATTAACGACGGTGGAATGTATTATGGATATTCGATCCACTGGTGGTACGACTTCAACTTCATCTCCCAGAGATTGCACGTCTCGCAATAGTTCGTAGGATTTACCGTTTGTGATCATATGGTATCCGAACAATAAATAATATGGCGAATGTTCAGTGGATTGATGTATTGCGGTACGCAATGCACAAGCAATTTCTGGCAAGAATCTATCCCATGCTCTGTGATCAGGTTCATTTAGTAAGTAAGCTCGGATGGCTGCTACTACGGAACGATTGACGCGTTCCGACGCGTTTGCCTGCGGAGAGTAAACAGCGGTTTTACTGTGCATGATTTTTAAATCACTCAACAGAGTCTTAAAAGCCTTGCTAGTAAATTGGGGTCCATTATCAGTTCGCACTTGTTTAGGTACACCGAATACCAGAAACACCTCGTTCTTCAGATAACTTATTATTTTGTTAGTTGTACTAGTGCTCAATGGTTTTAACAGAACAAATTTCGTGAATTGGTCTAAAACCACCAATATATATGTATTTCCCAATTTCGACCTTGGATATGGTCCCATCAGATCGACATACACATGCTCCCATGGTCGAGTGGCGAATAGCGTTTGACCCAATGGAGGTTTCCTGATAACCGTTGAACTTTTTGTGGTTTTGCAGATATTGCAGTTTTTTACGAAATCGTATACTTGCCGTCGAATACCAGGCCAGTAGAAGTATTCCCGCAGTCGTGCTAGAGTTTTTGTGATCCCCCCGTGTGATGCAAGGGGACTATTGTGTATCTTTTGAATTAGTTGCTCGGTCATACTAGAAGGGATCCAAATCTTCCAATTTGAGAGATCAGAGAGAGACGGATCAATAGTGCTTCCGATTTTAACATAAATTCGGTCATTTAATATTTTAAAGGCCGGATGTTTACCAGGACAGTCCATAATTTTCTTTCTCGGGGTTATATAGTCAGAATCGGCGAAAGCAACAGATGAAAGATCAAGAACCGTGGAAACGTCGAGGTTCATGGAGTCGCAATGCATTCTGGACAAAGCATCCGGTACTATATTCTCTGAACCACGCTGGTGGTGTATTGCAAAGTCATAAGCTTGGAGCTTCAGACTCCATCGGGCCAGCCTGCCATTTAAATCTTTTTGGGCCATAAGCCATTTAAGGCTTGAATGATCCGTTATAATATTAAAATGATACCCTTCAATGTATGGACGGAATTTGCTTACGCTAAGTACGGCTGCTAAACATTCTAATTCCGTCGTGCTATAATTGGACTGAGCTTGGTTTAATTTCTTTGACATGAAGGTAATTGGTCGTTCGTTCCCCTCTTCATCTTTTTGGAAGAGGACACCTCCAACTCCCGTTTTTTAAGCATCGCATCTAATCCAGAATGGTTTCGAATAATCGGGGTTTACTAACAAAGGAGCCGTTGTCAATAACACCTTAAGTTTTTCCAGAGCAGCTTGAGCCTCGATCGACCAAACAAATTTTGCTTGCTTTTTTAAGAGGTTCGTAATGGGAGCAGTAACCTGTGCGTAATTGGGTATAAACCTCTGGTACCAGCCGGTCATACCAAGTAATCTACGTGTCTGTTTTACGCTCTTAGGTGCTGGAAAATCCCTTATGGCTTCTACTTTTTCCGGGTCAGTTCTTATTCCTCCTTCTCCTACGATATACCCTAAGTACTTTATCTGCTTCATAAAAAAATGACTTTTTGAAACATTAATTGTAAGACCGGCCTCAGCAAGGCGAGTCGACACCAGTTGTAAAAGTTTCAAATGTTCTTCCACGGTAGCGGATGTAATCAATAGGTCATCTAAATAGACAAACACCTGTTGATGATAGCTGTGCGGTATAACTTTGTCCATCAGACGACACATAGTCTGAGGAGAGTTACATAAGCCAAACGGCATTACCCGAAACTGGTACAACGGTCGGCCAGGAACTGTGAACGCAGTTTTGTCTCTAGAAGAAGGAGCGAGTGGTATCTGCCAGAAGGCGTCTTTAAGGTCAATGCTGGAGATATACTTAGTGTAATTCAACCTGCCAAGAAGTCCATTAATTAGTGGCAATGGATAAGCGTCTTTCTTCGTCACAGCATTGACCTTGCGTGAATCGAGGCATAACCTGATCTTATTAGGTTTTCTAATCAGCACAACTGGAGATGACCATGAACTCGAGCTCTCTTCTAGGACACCCAGCTCTAACATGCGGTCCAGTTCCTGGTACAATAGTTCCTGGATCGCTGGTGAAACCGAGTAATGTCGCTGTTTAATCGGAGGACTATCTCCCACATCTATTTGGTGTTCAATTAGGGTGGTATGGCCCAGGCCGTTTTTTTCAAAAGAAGGAAAAGTATCTAAGATTTTGTTAAAAGCTGCGTACTGAGTAGGAGTCAGAGAGTGTTTATTTTCATCGACATCTAAAGCAGACAAGGTTTCTACTGAGTCAACACATTGAGGTACGATTCGGAAAGTGTTCCAAAAATCGATACCCAAATATACTCGTCCTTGCAAAGAAGGAACAAGATAGAAACGAATAAGTTGGAGTTTATTATTGAATTTGACCATTACATCTACAAAGCCTATGATTTTATTTTTCGACCCGTCCGCAGTAAGTACTTCTGCTGAGACCGACTTATATTTAGCATTTATTTTACGTAAAAATTCCAGTGCTCCTTGTCCCAATATGCTTATTGAAGCTCCACTATCCATAAGTCCACGAATCTGAACTCCATTTAATTCAATTATTGCATATGGCCTACGATCGCTCTCACAACTTAAAAAAGTTTCCGAACAAGCAAGCTTAAAATTACGTCGTTCTCTCCAATACTTAATATTTCTGGAACGAATTTTTTTCAGAGTGTTTGAGTTGAACGTCGAATTGTCTGTGGCCATGATGTTGTCAGTATTGGGTAAGTCATTATACGGGTTAACTAGGGAAATGTTTGAATTTATCGATAACGAGGGGGTTCCGTATTGGTCGCTGCTGAACTGTACATTTCGGATGCCGTAGTCGAGGTTGGAGATCGGGTCAAAATTTTTACCGGTCGTGACGTTCCCGCTTTGTTCACTCCCGGTGAAAGGTTTTCCGATCTTCGTTGGCATTCCGTACATTGCGGTTTGATGGTGTTAGGCAGACCACAGCCGTAACAAAATATTCCCTGAGGTGGCAAGTCACACTCTTGGTACCGGTGGTCGGGCATTCGGCAATTCCAGCAAACTAGAGATTGTTTTGGAGTATTAATGTTAGACTGTGAGAAATTCGATAATTTACGCGCTTGATTTCCAATCGCGTCTACGTAAAAATCATGTTCATCCGTTAGGATTGGCTGAGGATCTGTTGGTAAGAAATTATATGATGAACTCGGCCTCATTTCAGATGAAGTGGGTCGAGCTGGCATTCGTATGTCATCAACAAATCTCACTCTACGGGCTACTGGGGGTGATCGGTCGCGTCTTTTGCTCTCCCACAGTCGCTCGTACCGATGTCCAATTTGTCTCAACTCTTCAATGGAATTCAAGGTCAAATGAATAGTCATTTGTTGCAGGTCGTAGCTCATGTTGTCGCGTATAGTATCTAACAGCTCCAATTCTGGAAATGGCCGATGTAACCGATGGTTCATGCTCTCAATTTCCAGTATAAAATCACCGATGGATTCATTATACTTCTGTTGGCGAGTTTCCATAGCTCGTCGGATTGCGCGGTCAGACTCGGCACTACTGAAACGCTGTATTAATGACTGGCGTAAATCGGCATAATTTGCGTTGGGATAATTTCGAGTAAATACCCAGTACCACTTCTCAGCTACGTCTTTTAAAAACTTCGGTATAAGAGCATATATTTTATCTGTGGGGACTTGTTCCCGCCATGCATATGATTCTAATCGGAAAACGAAATCATGTACGTCTAAACCTTCTTTCGTTCCCGAAAAAGAAATGTTCCACTTAGGGTCAAACTTGTAGGACAGTGGTATTCGCGAAGTAGTCAATAGCGGCTGGCCTGACTCGAATGGATACTTGTTAGAGGCTTCATCTGAAGAAACTTCTTTAACGGGGCTTGTTAGTCTGTTAGAATGGCTGATAGAAGAGAACGATTCCGATTTGTTTGGATGACTAACTAAAAAATCTATTCTGGGCTTCCACTGAGATTTAACGACCGCAAGGTCATAATTTTTATTAGTTGGCTTTCGAACATTAGAACATTTTGAAATGGCACCACTTGCCGTTGAGGTTATCAGAGGTTCTTGATTCAACGGGTGTCTACTCCACGTCACTTGGGTATTGTCTTGAGAGAACGCGGTCAACAACGTGTTATTTCCAGCATCGGTAGTCGATTCTGTCCACTGAGCTTGGTATGGTAATAGACTTAGCGAACATGGTATAGGAGTGTTGTTTTCTATACGGAGATTACCTAACGTTTCGATCATCGTCGAAACCGGCGCGACAATTTTAGATTTTTCTCTTGTTGATTGTTCTTCGTTATATTTTTCTAGCGAAATTTCGTATAATTGTTCCAGCCTTCGCCAGTGGTTAATCAACTTGTTCACGTCGTTATCCTGGTGAAAGCATCCTTTTAGTCTATAAGTCCTATCTTTCCAGTGCTTTATTCTTGTCTTTGTATCAAGCAACATATCCAATTGTATGGCTCGCTCATCTTCCAAGATTTTCGTTATTAGAGGAACTTGACTTTGGCATAATTTTAACTCTTGCAATGAGTCAACAGCATGGGTCCGCGAGGGTCTTTCCGAAGGATTATCCTTTTCTAACTTTAGACACTTATACAAACTTTGATCCCAAGCAGCGTCTGATACCATAATACTTCTCACCAAACATTCAACTTCAATCTCCTCGCTACTTAGACCTTTGAGAGGGTCCCACTCGTGCGATAGACTCATATTTTATAAATTTAGTTATATAATAAGGGGAAAAATTTAATTGATAAAAAAAAATATCTGTGCAACAGTTGATATCGAACGATAATAATTGCCAAATGTAATTCTGGGCAAATAGAAATTAACGTTGTAAAGTACTAATGACTTATGCAAAGAGGAAAATACGAATAGTTCAAAGAAAATTTTATCAATTTTAAAAATTATTGTTACTTATTTCGATAGGTGTAGAAATACAAATATGTATATATATATAAATTATTATTATTTTTTTTTTTTTTTTTTTTTTTTTTTTTTTTTTATAAGTAAATGTAGGAATATTAGGGATATAAATAATAAATTCAATTTATAAATATAGGAAAACGAGTATGTATAATAAATATGGTGTACATTATAGTGAGTGGGCATTTTACAAACGAGTCGGTACTATAGATATTATATACGAAATTTATCAACATAAGCCTTGTAACGTGTTATACTATTTAATTATGGAATAAAATTTCTTTGGTAGGGCATTCAGAAAAGCCAACCAATGTCAAAGAGATACTGATTTAGACAGAGATTCAATCGATGATGTTGGTTATAACAAATCAATGGATGCCGACCAACAAAATTTATTATGAACGTTAACTGTTAATAACCGCATGTGTCCGTACCTCAAGAAATCTTAATAACAGAACCGTCCATTGATTTATTGAACACATTAGAAAAATTATTTATGAGATTGTAAGAAGCTTGTGATCGAATGGAAAAAATGATGTAAAACTTTATTATTGATTTTTATAAATTTAATGAAAATTAGGCATTGTTACGTTACAAGATCTACGAGATATAATTAATTTAACTACGAGCAAAAAAAAATATAGTTTAATTTGATATAAAATATCTTTTACTCGATAACCGGAAATCTAATTTTCTCGACTATTCAACGAATTATTGAGCATAAGATAATTTATTAAGTTCGCAAAATTTTTCACGTGGGCACATGATTCCGCGCCCTTTTTTACTCCCAAAACCGCAAAATTGTATGGTTACGTTAAAAATTACAAGTAAAAATTTAAGAGCAAAATATTTAGAAATCACCAAAAAATTGTAGCTAAATTACAATATTAAGTATGCTCGAGGATACCGGAAATCGAAAAATAACGACTAGTCAACGGATCCTTGAGATAATCAAGGATTATAATTTAACACGTGGACACTATTCAGGTCCCTGCTCGGGCGCCATTTTGTAAGCTACCACCAGTTTTTGACCCGTCAGGAGATATGGGTTTGCTCGTCGTTGGGTGGGTTCGTCGGTCAAAAACTATAAAACATATGGTATGCTTGCTATTTACTTCCTGACTGTAAATCGACTCGCTCACAAATGCTGACACACTCACATCACTAAATATATGGTTTTACTTAAACATGCTCTAAATTAAATTCACTCAAAAAAAAAACTTAATAATTATGGATAATTAATGAACACCTTGTTGATTTTCAAAATAAATGCAAAAAAAATTGAGAAAAGGAAATTTATCCGCATAAAAAAAATATAAAAGTGTCGACCATTACAATATTTATTTCAATAAAAAAAAAAGGAACTTCTTTCTCGTTAATATATAGAAAAAATCTATTAAAATAAAATTGGTAGAAAAAAATTAAGTTTAATTAGACAGAGGTTACCTTAAACTAGTTATAATGGTTGGTACCGCTGCCCATCCGTACACGTCCCAGCTTCCCGTAAACTCTCCTTCCGGATGCACCCGCGTGCCGACCCCCAGACCTTTGGTATGCTTGTTGGACACCCAAATATGTTAACACGTATTTCTCCTTCAATACTTCTTTTGCAGTTGCGTATATAATATAGTAGCCACTGGTATACGCCGATCACGATTTAACTTTTAACTCTAGGATAATCACTATTCTTTTTCGTTTTATTGATTAAACGGTTTTAATTCGTTCATAGAATTTTTATTGCACACGGATTTTTTTTTATTTTACAATTTATATAAATAATTTATTGTTATAGATATTATTGATAGTTTAGATATTTTTATTAATTATTAAATTCAGTGTCAAATTTATTATTCTTTGTAATACATATTATATCTTTTAAACTTATATAGGTGATTATTATAATGGACAGTAGGTGCAGAGCAAAAATTTATACACAATCGTTTTTGTTTTCTTTTCTATTGATCGACCTATTTATAATTTTTTTTTTTTGTTTTTAATTACCTGGTCTGATCTAAATTTATTTTTCAACTGATCTCTCGGTCATCCGATTTTACCGTCGTTGACCCAAAACAAAATCAACAAAAACGTATGCGAAACGATTAGGGGAAGGGAAACCGGACTACAGGGTATACAAAAAAAAATTATACATATTTTCAAATGAATCTGTTTCCCCTACGATTATCGTTTATCGATATTCAACCGCGTGTCCATTTACAATCGTTACACAAGTTCCTAGTTCAAGAGCACACTGGATCAATGTATATCGGTTACTGGAGACCAAGGCAGCAATCATCGAAGATCAGATTATTTTCGAAGTTCAGGTACCTCTTATCCAGGGGGAAGAGTACCAGATATTTCACCCCATACCGGTTCCAACAAGATACCAAGGGGGTATGGTTACCTCGAGCCACAATACCAGTATGTTTTGGTTAGCCGCTCTAGAGTGTGGTACCAACATATCTCTGCAAAAAGGTTGGACGAGTGTAGATGCTGGGAAGAAGGAACGGTAATTTGCCAAGCAGGAGGACCAACGTACAAGATAGAAAGTCAAGAAGAGCATTGTGAAATGGCGTTGCTCTCACATGCCAATGAGCAATCGAGCCGATGCCCCATAAGAACAGCACTACCTTCGACTTACATTCACCCATTAAAGAATAACCGGTGGATCATGGTACTACCACGCGAAGTAGTCTTTGATTTGGAATGCCAGGAACAATCTCAGGCAGTGGCTATGAACGGGAGCGGAATTCTATCACTAGAGCCCGGCTGTAGTTTGAGGGGGGCCTCGGTGGTCAATAAGGCCACGACTATTTACAAAACAGTAATCCGTGCTGATGTTGTTCCAAGATTCAACCTCACGCAGAAAACAGAGAGGCGTACCTTAACATTCTCCGCCAATGCGTTAGAGGTCGAGGTGTCCGAACTACAGCAAACCATCCAAGAACTGAAAAGAGAGGTTCCGTGCGGGCCCAGGTCAATTGGCATCACATCGGGAACTATACTGGCACTGGGGCAGCTTTGGTACTAACCTTAATTCTGTTACTCTTGGGATGCAGACTCTGGAATAGACCGTGGAGACAACGGGGACCAATAAGGCAATGGCCAACACCACGGGAAGGCGGAAACCAGGCTGAGGGGGCGCAGGGAAACCTGTTCTGATAACAAGGATAGGACGTAGGGTTAGTCATTTAATGCTTGTTGGTAGTAATAATTAGTAGCCCATAGTTATAATTTAGATATTTACATCTAGGTTAGGTGTTTAATTTAGACAGCCCGGCACTGATACTAGCTCAGGACTAGCGTGGTGGAGTTCCCCACGTGGGATGTAAGGAAACTGAATTTCTACACCCGTCCTCCTCTCATTAGGGCATGAGATCCCTGTTCATCTCAGGGTTTGGGTTTTCCCCACGCTGTAACGGATTTTATTCAGTTCCGTTATCAACCCAAATTTCAACATCAAATTTTAACATTCGGTGATACCTCAAATTCTACCAAAAGAGATTACCATGCCACTTTTAGCGTTACAACATTAATTCGTGCTAATTTATTTTTCATCTCTTAGTTTATTTGCCTTCGAGGAGCATTGACCGTCAGGGTGGATAACGGCGAAACTAAAATAGCACGCTCTACTCGCGCAACATTTCACGACTAATGAAATTGTTTATGTTCATGCTGAAAACTTTAGTAAACAATGTCAAAGTGTACGAAATATGGTAAAAATGAACTCGCTGATTAATTAAATGTAATTCATAATAAATGTCAAAACTACAAGATAAAGCTCTTGTTTGCAGAAAAACTCTACATTATTTTGAGCAATCAACAAAATATAACAAATGATGTGCTAAGTAAGATGCAATTTTAACACATAATTTAAATATACATAAACTACACATTGTAACTTGCAAGCATATGAAGTACGTATCCATAATTGTGTTTGTATGTGCAAGGTAAACGTATCAACAACACAATTATTTTCAATAAATATTTACCTGTCACTTAAAAATAATTTTACATGAATTTAATTTTAGAAAAAAAAAAAATATTTTTAATATTCTTATAATATTTACATATCACGTTTTATTATTTATTTTACAACTTTCTTAAGCACAAGAATGTCGAAAATAAAGCTTTTGCTTCTACATGTAGATATGTACATAGACATTCTTATTTATATGTATTACGTATGTATACGACTTGATATACCCTAAAACGTAAAATTTGTGTGTTCGTACGAGTTTTGTTCGAACAGACGAAACGAAAAAGTTTATTGAAATACGAAAGTTATAAAAAAAAGTTTCATTAGTTTTTACTTTTTTACGAACTTTCTGTTGTTGTAATATAATGTTCTGTTTATGAGTGTACCACGAAGTCAATAGGACTCAATGAGTATGATGATTTTGTAATAATATAATTATGACATAAAGTACTGAATAAATTAATTATAACATTTTTAATGTAAAGTATATACCCACGTACATGTAATAGAAATAAAATGTGTTAACGCCTTTTTAAGCTCTAGCAACTTTTATGATAATATGTACGTTCGAGTAAACATAAAGGCAGAAAGAAGGTAGAGAGCTTTTGTATTATTTATTATATTAACTAGACTAGAATATCGATTTTAAAATGTTCTAAGGCACAACCATATTATTATTTTTAGATTAATTATGAACGCCTTAAATAGTAGTAGAGCGTATGATTTGGTTTCAATGTCGAACGTAAAGCTATTGATAAAAATATAATTTTCTTTCGTCGTATTCTATATTGTTCTGAGATTCCGACTTACAGGGATGTGAAAAGTTTTTGTAATTCTTTGTTATCGTTTTGTAAAGTAAAACATGACCTACTATGTGTTGCTCTCAAACAGGCTTAAAGTTATGTTCATGTTGTGGAAGATAACTGTATTGTGAAGTATCGGAAAAGTTCAGCAAATATTATCTATCTCGTTTTTACTTACCGGAATTTAATAAATTTTTAATTGTGAAAAAGTTATTAAAATTTTATTAGAGATACCGGTTTGGACCCGTTGAATTTTGTCATTATTAATCGATAAACGATGAGCCGAGTAAAGGTGCGGAGTTTAATTAAACTTTTAAAAAAATTATATAACATTATGGTTAAATAAGGAAACCACACCGACGTTAACAACGTTTTTCTTTACGGTGATATATCACCGAAATAGCGATAATATTAAAAAAAATCGACAAATTATTAAACCTAAAGTTGACTACATTGTACGTTCATTGTATATATAGGGTGTTTCAACAGGTGCGCTTCAACTTTTTTCCGATAGGGACGGCGAACGACGCCATATTTTTTATTAATCTTTTGTCATTTGGAAACTTCATTAGTATATATTTCATCATGGAACGCTACACACGTGAACAGCGATTGCAAATCGTGCAAATTTTTTATCAAAATAATCGTTCTGTTGCTGCTACTTTAAGAGCATTACGGCCATTTTACGGTCCATTTAGCAAGCCAGCCCGTTCGACAATCGACCGTAAAGTGGCAAAATTTGAGTCTACGTTTTCGCTACATAATGTTCCGGTGCCCTCGAGAGCAAGAAGTGCTCGAAGTGTTGAAAACATCGCAGCCGCCAGGGCTTCAGTTCAAGAAGACGCGAATGTGTCGCTCACATGACGTTCGCAACAATTGAGCCTTTCTGTGACAACATTGTGGCGAATTTTACGTAAAGATCTTGGCCTACATCCGTATAAGATCAAGCTGATACAACAACTAAAGCCATTTGACCATTTGAAGCGACGCCGATTCGTGAATTGGGCTCAAGAGCAAATCGAAAATGATGCAGATTTTCACCGAAAAATCATCTTCAGCGATGAGGCTCACTTTTGGCTAAATGGATTTGTCAACAAGCAAAATATGCGTTACTGGGCAGGAAGCAACCCACACGTGATTCATGAGGCACCGTTGCATTGTTGATTCCGTCTTATTTTCGTTTAGCGTGTTCAATTAAACTCAAGATTTATTATATTTTTATATTAACTTTATTTTAATTAGAATAAATTAATTATTTTAAATTTTAAGTTAAACTTTAACGTTTGTGACTACAAGCAGGAATGAATATTTTAATTTTATTTTCTTTATTTACAAAATGTATAATTAGTATATAACAATTATATAAAACAAAAATTCAATACATAACCAATATATTATAAATATAATTATGTAGTATATAAACACACTTACATAAATAAATACATCTCATCGCCAACCTTTATTTATTCATTTGTTCATTATCACTATATACTCGGATTTGCATCTTGCAGTATTACATTACATAAACTCGATTAGTATATAATCATTACGCAGTGGCGTAGGTAATTGAATTTTCGTATACGACGCGGGGTAAATCTCTAAGAGGTATAGACCCTACAATACTCCCCCTCAACGCACAAAAAAAAATAAATTGTAGAATGTGTGGCTTTGCCATCCACTTTGATCAATAATCAAGTATATAAATTTATTTTTTTTTTTACTTTTTTTTTTGAAACTTTTCAAACGTTAAAATGAACTTTCTTTGGTTTTTCGTAGTTTGTTGTTTCACCAAGGTTCAGTTGTTCGGCCAAATAAGCTGGTTTACATCGATCGATAGAAACGGATACCGGTTTTCCGTTTATATTTATAACAAAGTGTTTGCGAAATCTCCTAATTACTTTATATGGCCCTTCGTAAGGTGGGCTTAATCCAGTTTTTATCTTATCCACTCGTAAGAATACATATTCACATTCCGATAAATCAGCTGGTATATAAATGTTGCCTTGTGGTTGCTTTCGTGTATCTTTCGGAATTAAACTTTGCATATTATGTCTTAACTTTTCAACAAAATTTGTAGGATCTCCTGGATTTGGCTTTGATTCTACGATAATGTCACCTGGTATCGTCAAACATTGTCCGTAGACTAGTTCTGCCGGTGAACATCCAAGGTCGGTTTTAATTGCAGTTCGAATACCTAATAAAACTAGTGGTAACTCATTGCTCCAATCTATCGTATTACCCTGAGCTTTAAGTGAAGCCTTCAGTTGCCTATGGAATCGCTCAACTAAACCATTCGATTGAGGGTGATAAGCCGTAGTTCTAATTTTATGTGAGCCTAGTACGTTTGATAGTTCTTGAAACATTTTAGATTCAAATTGGCTACCCTGATCAGTTGTAATTTCCAACGGAATTCCGAATCGAGCAACATATTGTTCGATGAATGCTCTAATTACTGTAGCCGCAGTGCAATCGGTCAGCGGAATGGCCTCTGGCCATCTAGTATACCGATCTTCGATAGTTAAGATATATGTATAATTATTTGATGGTGGTAAAGGACCAACCAAATCTAAATGAACGTGAGCAAATCTGCCCGAAGGAATCTTAAAACGTCCGAATTCCGAATGAGTATGACGTGTTACTTTTGACTTTTGACATGCTACGCAAGTTTTTGCCCAAAATCCTATGTCTATATTCATAGAAGGCCAGAAACATTTCGCAGTAATAATTTTTCTTGTGGTCTTAATTCCAGGATGAGCCAAATCATGATATGAATTAAAAATCTGGCGACGTAGTTTCTCAGGAATATAAGGACGATTGACACCCGTTGATGTCTCACACCAAATAGGTTTATCAACATTATCAAAAGTCACCTGCTCCAACACTCTCTTACAGCCTATTGAACGAAATGGTTCCGTAGTATACTCAATAAGTTCATTATCTAGATTTTGCAGTTTGATGAGGTTTTCTATGTCTAGTCCAACTAATTGAATAGCATAATTCTCGGTAGATCGTGATAAAGTATCTGCTACTAAATTATCCGACCCTTTTATATGCCTTATATCAGTGGAAAATTGGGCTATATAATCTAAATGTCTCGCTTGACGGGGGCTTTTTTCGGTTTTAGATGCCATAACTGTTGTCAATGGTTTATGGTCAGTATAAATTACAAATTGTCGACCCTCAACAAAATAACGAAAGTGTTTCACGGCTAGATAAATCGCCAAAAGCTCTCGATCAAACGCAGAGTATTTGCGTTCAGCTGGCGTTAGCTTTTTCGAAAAGAACCCAAGCGTTTCCCAATTTCCATTGCTACTTTGTTCTAAAACTGCTCCTACAGCTGTCCCAGATGCATCGGCTTTAATGCTATAATTGACATTTTCTTTAGGAAATGCCAGGAGAGTTGAATTAATCAGCGCTGCCTTAACGTTATTCATAGCCTGTTCACATTCTGGAGTCCAGCTAAACTTAATCTTTTTCTTTCTTCTACCCAACTCATTTAGGTGCTCGTGAAGAGGAGAAATATGTTCAGCTAGATGTGGTACAAAACGGTGATAATAATTTATCATGCCTACAAACCGTTGCACTTGTCGATAAGATGTTGGTTGTGGAAAATCTCGTATAGCTTCAATTCTGTCCTCTGACGGACGAATTCCATCTTTCGAAATGTTATGGCTAAGAAAAATTAACGAAGGTACCCCAAAGACGCATTTAGATGCTTTGATATTAATTCCGTAATCCGCTAATCTGTTAAAAAGCATGCGTAAATGAATTTTATGCTGTTCGTTTGATTTACTTCCCACTAAGATATCGTCTAAGTAAACAAACGCAAAATCTAATCCGTTCGTTACTTCGTCCATAAACCTCTGGAAAGTTTGGGCTGCGTTACGTAATCCGTAAGGCATACGTACAAATTCAAATAGCCCAAAAGGAACGGTTATGGCGGTTTTATGTACATCTTCTATGGCTACCGGAATTTGATGGTAAGCCCTTACTAAGTCTACCTTCGAAAATATTGTACATCCTTCCAAATTGGAAGAGAAGTCATGTATATGTGGTATGGGATATCGGTCTGGCACTGTTACCTGATTTAATCGACGATAGTCCCCACACGGTCGCCAGTCATTTTGTTCTTTCTTTGGGACCAAATGTAATGGCGACGAAACGGATGAGGAAGACGGGCGACAAATACCCAATTGTGTCATATACTGGAACTCATTTTTAGCAATATTATATTTAATTTTATCCAGCCTTCGCGGTCTTGCAAATGGGAGTTGACCTTGTGTAACTATTTTATGTACTACTTTGTGTTTAACCGGTATATCATATCGAGGTTCACTAATAAGAGTTGGAAATTCTTGAATGATATCTCCGTATACACCAGGCACAGAATATTGTATTGGCGAAAGACTAACATCATAACTAATCGATGCATTTACATATATGTCTGTGATGCCATCGATCAGTCTCTTTCTCTTGAGATCAACTATAATACCGAACTTTGTTAAAAAATCGGCCCCTATTATAGGTTTATCAACTGATGCTACCACGAATGCATGGCACAATTGACGCCGAAAACCTAAGTCTAGATTGAGAAGTTTTGAACCAAAAGTTGTAATTATGGTATTGTTTGCTGCTGTGAGTTTGTAATGCTCGTCTTGGATAAGATTTTTAAAATTGTTCGCAGGAATAACTGATAAATCAGCTCCTGTGTCGATAAGAAAGGTAATTTTTGTATTTGAACATTTAATGAAAAGACGGCGAGAACTGCTGATTCCGACGTTTGCCGCAACAACGTCGGACGGATCTAGTTTTCCGTTTCTTTATTTTGAGATGACGAAAACTGATTTTTATAGGTACAAGAACCTCCATTACATTTGCGAGCTTTATTCTGAAATTTCCAGTGATACCAACAAGCGTGAGGTCTTCCTGGAGTGTGTATTCTGTTAGACCTAGAACGAGGTCGATTGTGGTAATAACGGGCTCTCGAATTTGATCGATTTCTTTCATTACGATAAGACTCGAATTTATTTAACCGAGATTTAATCTCATTAATAGAAGCCATTAGTTTCTCTACACTAAAATTCGGACTAGTTGTGGATGGTTGATCATGATTCATCGAACCACAAAATGGGTTAGTAGAAGGATTTCGAAGTCCCCAAATATTATCGGCTGAATCAAGCATTTTACTAAGATCGTCAATTCCACCAGCCATAAGTACCGCTGCGATTGTTGTAGGTAAGCGACTAATCCATAATTTACGAATTAAATCTTCTGATACACAAGAAACACCACCCGCAATTTGAACCAGTTGCGAATAAAAACTTGAAGGAGATTGGTTTCCCATCTCAACGGTTTGGAAAAGAGTTTCTAAGCGTTTCATTTCACTTTCCTCTGATCTCTTTATGAGTAATTGTTTCAAAGTATTATATTTATTTGTACTTGGAGGATTCATAATTATATCAGCTACTCGTTGAGATATAGCTTGGTCTAGACTTTGCACTATGTAAATGAATTTCGATTCATCTTTAGTAATTCGCGCGGCTTCCATCGTCAGTTCCGCGTGTCTAAACCATAAACTAGGAGTTTTACTCCAAAAGAGAGGTAATTTAAGTTGCGATCGAATATGAGATAGCTCTGATGCGTTTGTATTGTTATTCGTATTCGATTCATCAGCATTTTCGGTTTCGTCTTTTAGTTTTTCCTGATCTGCCATTGTAATTGATTGAAAACCACACACAACCGTAAATTATCAAAATAAATGTTGTGTTTTAATTAGTGTGAAAAATTGACCGAATAAAAAAAACTTTTAATAATTAATCACTTCCACGAGAAGAAAAAATAATAATAATATAGTCACTTGATTTATGATATTAACTGGTAGACAAGGTCACAAATTTTCTTTAATTTGTTTTATAAGGATAAACAAAAGTAAATCGAAAATAATTATCAACCATAAAGTTAACAAATTAATAATATAATACGAATCGAAACGTTAGAATTATAGAAAGATGCTTTCACGAATTATATAGTGGAAATAAAAAACAAATAAAATAACTTACAGTTTTGCGAAGGACGTTTACAATAACGATTAATTTACCATGTGTTTCCAACAAATTTTGTTCCAAAACTCTACGTTATAAATTTTGTAAGCCTAAAATAAAATTAAACGAAACAAAACTTAAATACTATATCGACTTATATTGCATGGTTTACGTAACTTAAGTCAGAATTAACCGAAGGATGCTCGCCTTTATTTGTTTAGTTAACAAGCGTCGAAATGCGCAGTCTTATTATCTCTTTTGCAGATGGTCAAAACTTGACACCGCTACCATACTGCAATCCAAATTTGCTGCTGGATTCAATAACACGGTATACTCTTTGAAAACAGCTCCGTTATCTAATTCTGCTATCCGCTTCAGCAAGTCGTACCAAATGGAACGTAATTCATCTTAAAATTTTCGAATAAATGTTCCTGGTGGTAATAGCTTCATCCACACAATATCGAATTTATTTTGATTTGTGCCGTCGAATATCTAATTATAATTGGTGTCTATATTGTAATTGCTGCAGACTTTTCCAGCAACGCGAACACAAAACTTTTATATTTTGGTTTTATAAGGATGCCACACCCAATATGCGTATGGTGTTACACGGTCACGGTCACAAATGCAGTTGTCGATGGTTGCTTATTATAACTATACGAAGGTACCGTAGTCACAAAACGTTGAACGAGGTTTTAATTTTACAACTTAAACGTCGGCAAGTCACCAATGTTGATTCCGTCTTATTTTCGTTTAGCGTGTTCAATTAAACTCAAGATTTATTATATTTTTATATTAACTTTATTTTAATTAGAATAAATTAATTATTTTAAATTTTAAGTTAAACTTTAACGTTTGTGACTACAAGCAGGAATGAATATTTTAATTTTATAAAATGTATAATTAGTATATAACAATTATATAAAACAAAAATTCAATACATAACCAATATATTATAAATATAATTATGTAGTATATAAACACACTTACATAAATAAATACATCTCATCGCCAACCTTTATTTATTCATTTGTTCACTATCACTATATACTCGGATTTGCATCTTGCAGTATTACATTACATAAACTCGATTAGTATATAATCATTACGCAGTGGCGTAGGTAATTGAATTTTCGTATACGACGCGGGGTAAATCTCTAAGAGGTATAGACCCTACAGCATCCCGAAAAAGTCACTGTTTGGTGCAGGTTACATGCCGGCGGCGTCATTGGGCCATACTTTTTCGTCGACGATAACGATCGCCACGTTACTGTTAATGGAAATCGATACCGCGATATGATAAACGATTTTTTTTTTGGCCGCAATTGAATGGAATGGACTTGGACGACATGTGGTTTCAACAGGACGAGGCCACATGCCACACAGCACACGATACAATCGCGTTATTGAAGACTAAGTTCGATGAGCGTGTTATTTCGCGAAATGGGCCCGTCCAGTGGCCGCCGCGCTCGTGTGATTTGACACCTCTAGATTATTTTCTTTGGGGTTATGTGAAGTCATTGGTCTATGCCAATAAGCTGGCGACGTTGCAAGAGCTCAGAGCCAATATAGATCGTGAAATTGCTGGAACTTCGGCCGATTTATGCGAAAGAGTGGTCGAAAATTGGGTTCAAAGATTGGAGTTCGTAAAACGTGCACGCGGTGGTCATGCAAAAGAAATCGAGTTTCATACTTAAATGTATATGTTCAAATTCGTTAATAAAAAAAAAGTTAGTTCAAAAGTCGAACAGTTTGTGTTTTATTCAAAAAAAAAGTTGAAGTGCTCTTATTGAAAAACCCTGTATAAGCGCTATTCGCTGCGTTTTTTTGAAAAAGCTGCTCTAGACCGCGATAAATTATATTTTGATTTTTTAAACAATTCGCATATTATTAAAATATTTGTGCTTCGGATTTACTCAATCGAATCCTAAAGAGGTTATACTAAGTCAATATCTTGCATTATATTATCGAATAAAGTTTATTTATGATTGTTCTCAACAACTCCGGATATTATGCAGAGTACAACCGAGTTCATCAAAAAACTTAATAATTGCTGAACTGACGGAACAGGGAAATTTTTTTAGTACACAATGTTTTGATTGTTCCTTACTTCATTTACAACTGGAAATTTGAAAGAATGAAAATGAAATGACTAAATTGTGTTTTTAATAAGAGAAATGGATATCTTAATGTTTGCTGGTGAAATTAATTAATTTATTTTAATATTGGATAGTATTGTGTTAAATTATAAACCCAAAATTAAATGTCAAAATGATTGACTTGAAGTGAGCTAAAGTTGTTGTTCTAAATTTTTTTGTCTCAATTTCCCTGTATTTTCACTATATTTTATCGCGGTCTCGAACACCTTATTTCATAAAAACGCAGCTATTAAAGTGATAAAACTTTAGAGGACAAACCACACTCGTCGGACGCCCGTCAAAAATGTCCATTGGCGGGGAAACATTTATTGTTAAAAAATCCAAAGTTAACATATGATGAAAAATTCCTGAAATCACAAATTCACTCTATGGAGCCATAAGTCATGTTTTAATTTTATGATTTTTATGTTTTGAATATGTAGCCTTGATTAAAACAAACATTTTGGAACACTTAATTTTTTTTGGTTCTTGTTGTTGGTAAAGATACAGGGTGTCAAAATTTGAGAAAAATGATAATCATGGTATTGTATTTATCGCAATAAAAAGAAAAATAATTGTCCGATAATTATGATTTTGGACTCATGTGAAAGGTAAGTTAATAAGGATTTCTAAAAAAATATAAAAATAGTATATTGTTTAAATTCTTCTTCTCTAAATTTCCCGCCAAAATGTTCTTTTTAAATTTTCTCAAAAACCATTTTTTTCTAGAATTCGATAATTAATATTTTACAACATATCAAAAAACTAGAATACCGTTATTTTTTGTTTTCTAGCAAAAATCGTTTTAGTAAGAGAAGTATTTCATTTTTATATGGAAAGCTATATAGATATTTCTCAGTGTTTTGAAATTGTTTACAAAAGTGGTAGTTCACTTAATTTGTGTGTTTTTTTGTGTTTTATTTATTGTACAATTTTGCGTCATATTTAAGTATGAGCCATAGAATTATAAGGTGCCACCCCCTGGTTTATATCGTTTGGTTAGTCGTAGTACCATAAATTCTTCTTTTTTTTTTGGGTTATTTTATAAAAGACTAAATAAAATGTTGTTTCCCCCTTTTTTATTGAGGGTGGATTATTTTTACTTGACGCAGGCGTACCTATTAAACGATTAGTAATTCTTTTGAAAACAAAAAAAGAACATTGTTGATATAAATAGGAATAAAAATTAAAATTTTTGATTAGTTAACATTGTGAATTGTAGACAACATTTTAAATAAGGAGTAAGATTTTTTAAAATTTGAAAAAGTAACAGTGTGTTAAACTGAGTGTAAGTTTAAGTGGATAAATAAGTACTAGTGCGCTAAATTTGATAATGGATAAATTTCGAAAGTGTTGTAAACCATATCACGATTCAAAGTGTTCGAGTAAACTAAAACAAGTTATGGATTATGTTAAGCAATTTATGCCACAATCAGTTGAGAATCAAGATAATTTGTATCTCTGTTCAACGTGCTATATAAATATTACCTGCAAACGACGAAAAATAGAATCACAGTTGTCACCAGTTGCGGGACCATCAACAACATCACCTCTAACACCGCAAATAGCCGATAACGATAATAGCCGTGATAGTGAAGAGTGTTATTTAAAAAATGTGTCCGTTTTGGAAAAAATGAATGAAGTGATACCCTTTCTTGGAAAGTCTCCTATATATCCGAGTACGTTAATCGTTATCCGAGTACGCTTCAATAACACCATCAACATCTTTGGTTCCGGGAATCGTGCCGCTTTCGAATCAGTCAATCGAAGATCAAAGGAAGGTTGCACTATATGATGAATTGATTGGTGATCTAAAAGCTAAATTCGAAGAACTGGAGAAAACCAGTGATAAGATTCAGCTACTTACTATATTGCCAAAATCATTAACCATTCAAGAAATCCAGAATGAGTTGAAGGCAACGCAACATATGGTGCGAACCGCTAAAGATCTACGAGACAAGAATGGTCGACTAAGTCGTCCAGCAGCTAAAGTAGGAAAGCGAATAAGTGATAAGCTGAAGCAAGCAGTATTATCTTATTATACTGATGATGATGTTAGTCGGATAATGCCAGGCAAAAACGATTGTTTAACAGTCGACAAAGTTAAAGTTCAAAAGCGGCTAATGATGTGTACATTGAAAGAGTGCTACGAAGGATATAAGACGATGTATCAGGATGACGAATCAAAAAAAATTGGTTTTTCTAAATTTTCACTACTTCGTCCAAAATACTGTGTACAACCAGGTAGTAGTGGAATGCACACAGTCTGCGTGTGTACCATACATCAAAATGTAAAATTAATTATTTATGGCACCAAAATGGAAGCTATTACCAACGGAAAGATAGCGCACTACCGGGATTGTATTTCAAATATTTTATGTGATGAGCCTACACCAACATGTTACCTTCTACAATGCGAAAGCTGCCCAGGACTGGATAACTTTAAAGAATATTTGAAAAATGCATTTCGGGAACATGGCTGCGAGGATGCTGAGTTAAAATGTAGTCAGTGGGTTTCTACCGATAGGTGCAATCTGGAGACCTTTTCTCAACCGTTGAATGAATTTCTGGTTTATTTCATGAATAAGCTGAAGAATCTGTCATCTCATTGCTTCATTTCACTTCAGCAGTCCAACTTCTTAAAAAATAAAAGATTGTCGCTGAAGTCTACGGAGGTGATAGTTTTATGTGATTTTGCAGAAAATTATGCATTTATAATGCAAAATGCCGCACAAGGATTTCATTGGAATAATAAGCAAGCGACTATTCATCCATTTGTAATTTACCAAAATTTGGATGACAAATTACTTCACCACACCTTCATTATAATATCGGATTGTCTTCACCACGATAGTGTAGCGGTTCACTTATTCATTGAAAAATTGATGCAGTTCTTGAAAACTAAAATATCCAGTTTATCTAAAATTTATTATATTACCGATGGGGCAGTCACGCATTATAAAAATAAGAAAAATTTTAAGAACATCTTAAAACACAAAGAGGATTTTGGAGTTGATTGTGAATGGCATTTCCATGCAACAGCTCATGGAAAAGGTCCATGTGATGGAGTAGGAGGTACCATCAAAAGAATGGCATCCAGAGCTAGTCTCACAATGGAATACAGCAGTACAATAACCAATGCAGATGAATTATTTAAATGGGCTAAAACGTTGAAGACAGATATCAATTTTGGATTTTGTTCAGACGCAGAACATAAATCCAAGCAAATCAAACTTGCAACTAGGTTTGAAAATTTAAAAACAGTAAAAGGAACTCACGGTTTCCATGCAGTTATTCCAACAGAGGATGGCTATTTGAAATGTAAAAAATATTCTAATTCTGACGATTATGTTAAATTTAAATTGTAATTTGAATAAGATTTAATGTTAAACAATAAAATAAAATTATCAAAAGAATTTGGGTTTGAAATTTTAAATATATGTAATTAAATTTGAATAATAAATATTAACACTAGATTTACCACACCAGTCAAAATGACTGGTTTTAAAATTTATATTTTCAATTTACTACTTCACCTTATTTTTTTACTACTTATTATGTTCAATTAACTAATAAATATAGTTATAATTAATATAATATATTACAATTAACTTAATTGAAGTAATTTATCATTTTTTTAAAATACATTAAAACCGGAAACCCCACTAACCATTGTTTCTAAAACCAGTCATTTTGACTGGTGTCGGTAGAAATAGGTATGGTCAAATTGTCGGTATATCTAGTGTTAATAATTTAACTGAACTATCCTTTTTGTAAACAATTTCAAAACACTGAGAAATATCCACTGAAATGCAGTTTTTCCATATAAAAATGAAATGCTTCTCTTACTAAAACGATTTTTGCTAGAAAACAAAAAATAACGGTATTCTAGTTTTTTGATATGTTGTAAAATATTAATTATCGAATTCTAGAAAAAAATGGTTTTTGAGAAAATTTAAAAAGAACATTTTGGCGGGAAATTTAGAGAAGAAGAATTTAAACAATATAATATTTTTATATTTTTTTTAGAAATCCTTATTAACTTACCTTTAACATGAGCCCAAAATCATAATTATCGGACAATTATTTTTCTTTATATTGACATATAAACAACATCATGATTATCGTTTTTCTCAAAATTTGACACCCTAAAATCTTTAACAACAACAATAACAAAAATATTAAAGTTTCAAATTTTTGTTTTAATCAAGGCTACACATTCAAAACATAAAAATCATAAAATTAAAACATGACTTACAAAAATTTGTGATTTCAGGAATTTTTCATCATATACAGAATTGGCGTCAAAGTCATTAGAATTTGAAGGCAAGGAAGTCGATTCGCTATATGACAGCGACTTCTCAGTGAAATTAATCGAAAAAAGACTACTTTCGGAAGAAAACAGAAGAGTAAGCCGATTGAAGCCTGGACAAAAGTAATATTTGTGGAGGAAAGTAAGTTCAATTTGTTTTAAAAACTTGTCTTCAACTATTAAACATGGTGGTAAAAGCGTTAAGTTGTGGGGTTCATGGCTTATTCTGGCGTAAGCAATTTGGCATTTAAAAAGACAACAATGAACAAAAATGCATATCGAGAAGTTTTAAAGCTCACCATTTTAGTTCAGCTAATAAACTGGGCTTAAATAATAATTTTCAATTTGTTGATTATTATGACCCCAAACAAAAAGTTCTGCTAGTTTAACCTGGCTGTTACACAATTGTCCTAAAGATCTGAAGACTCCACCACAACGCCTAGGCCTCAATCTTGTTAAGCATACCTGGGCCCGCTTAGATAATAAAATAAGAAAACAGCCGCAAAAACAAATTGTTCCCGATTTTTAAGAATTGTTAGCTGAAGAATAGAGTAAAATTGACAGATGCTTAACAGACAAATTGGTAGAATCAATCCCAAAAACGTCTTATAGATGTCTTAAAAAACAATGGTTGTTAAATGTTCGAAAATTTTTTCGCGCTTTGTTGTTTAACTTTGTTTAAAATAAATTTTTTAAATGCGTTTAACTTTATTTTACGTAATAAAGTAAAGTATAGTAATCATGAAATTGTTTTTTTTTATTATACCTGCAATCTGTTCTGAGGCCAAGGCTCTCCCAACTCTTTCGCGGTTTTACTTTTTCCGTCCTTACTTTTACGCCAATGTCGGCCAATTCGAGGACGTACGGTTATAGGCCCGATTTTATCACCATCTGCACATTGCATAGCTCCTTGCCAGTTTATACTGGCTTCCCATAAATGTCAGCTAGTATCTATAGATATTGCTAGATTCAACGGCACAACATTTAGAAGTATTCCGCACTCATTAATACACACAAGTATTTAACGTTATATAACCGTAACGTCCAAACGAAAATTTAATCCCAAGCCTCCTTTGTAGTTTGCAGCAAACTTAAAAACTCCTTAAAAACTTAAAAGCAATAATAAGAAGTGGAAACCGTTACCCACCTTTGTGTGGAAATACTAGTAAAAACTAAGTGGAAACTCTAGAAGAAAAGGCGAAAACCCCAAAAGAACGGCCACCATCAATACATCTACGAGAAGCGCCGTCTCAACAACTAATGCCTGCACTTAAAAGTAAAACAAGTGGAGGATTTTTCATTGCTCCAATTAAACAAGGAATTATTTAGGAAACCAGAATTCCAGCCACGAGCATCGAAACATATCGTAAAATTGTTGCCATCTTAGAAGAAGGTAACAAATACTTTAACACGTACAGACTAAAGAGTTCAAGTGGTCTAACTGTCGTAATAAAAGGAATTGAGTCATCTGTATCGCCACAAAAGGTAAGTAAGGAACTGTCTACCAACAACTCTCGAATAATAAACGTTATTAACTTTATTAATCGTGTGAAAACCCCTCAATCCAATGGCCAAGCTCAACATGAATTAGACGTACAGCATATTATTAATGAACACAATATTGACACCATGATGGTATCTAAGAAATATTTTATACAAATGAGCTCTGTAAAATTAAATGGTAACACAATTTACGACACCCAATATCCTAGCGGGAAATCTTGTGGTGGATCAGTAATTATCATTATAGAGAGAATAAGACCCGAAAACTGAAAAAAATATCGCGAATAGCATATATAGGCATCTATCATCTGCTTAGAAGAATGGTAAATGCACCAAATCTACAGTCTTCGGTCCACCGAAAAATTTATTTAAAAAGCATCATGTAACAGTTCGTTGTTACAGATTATTAGTTGTGTGCCATTATATTTGATAAACCCTGAACATCACACAGAATCCCGGTCACACAATAATTTGGTTAATATTTTAGTAGCGCAGTGTACTACATTTAATTACGACAACGCACAACACCTCAAACAATCAAATTTTATAGTAGATGAAGAAACAAGTTTGTTTAATTTCCCTTCCATGCTCAAGAAAATTTATCAAATTAAATCGGTATGGTCATTAGTTCATTATGTGATTAGCCGCAGCAAGTTAACATAGCTGATTAAAATATTTTAAAATCATAAAGATACATATATACAAAATAAAAAAAATCATTAAAACAAATATTTATGTGGTGTCCAGAAGGAAATTGTGTTACAAACTAGAAACGGATTAAGAAACCAAATTTTTATAATCATACGCATAGTACAGTACGTGACGGGCAGATCCGTTTTCTTGGCAAGCATAATTTTTTTATACTCGTAATTTTAAATTCATTCATCGCATTAAACAAAATAATAATTTCACTTGGACCGCTAAACGACAAACCAAACCAGAAAAAATTCGGTACATAAGTATACATATAAAATAATATTGGGCCATGGCGAAAGTAATAGCGATTTGCGACGCCAAGAACATGAAAATGTGAATAAATTTTTTGTTAAATTTAAGTTCGTTCATACATTTATGGATTTATTTCAATAATTAAACTTACAATTTATTTACATATACAACTATATTATTTGATTATTTATTTTATATTTATTTATTACTTTATTATTTATATATTATACTTATTATAAGAATTATTTATTTATCACATATATATATATATAACACTAAACTTAACCCTTCAAGGACCATGGTTCAAATTTAAGCATGTGTAGAAAAATGATAAAATATTTACTAATTTTACTATTTATTTATTAAATTATATGTATTTGTTATTTATATTATATTTACATATTGATTTATTACATTTATATTATATATCCTATTAACGTGCGCATGAAAATTAATTCATTTATTTATTTAAAATTTATTAAAATAATAATCATAATTGTTTTTGACATTTTTTCTAACTCCATTTTGATTTACTTTTGAAGAAGTTGTGCGTAGGGAAGTTATCGTTCAGTTTTTTTTTTTGAAATTGGTGTGCCACCATACCATGGGAGGATTTCATGTAAAAGGAATCCGTAAGGAGGTGTGGGCTATGATAACCATTACCTGTACGGTTATCCGGATAACG